>JAUMHM010000085.1:58053592-58066789 GCA_032362435.1 Melikaiella ostensackeni
TGCAGCCTCACTCTTGCATGCGAGGCTCTGCAAGGGTACAAACCCTTTCCCTAGCTGCTCGTTGGTACTACTATAACAACACCAAACTCAGTTGTGGATGCGGTTCAAAATGATCGAACGCACAGAGCACCCGACAATGGGTCGGCAAATAGTGCCGATCACCCAAGAGTGCGAGGTGCTGCAAATAATTTGGATGGGAACACGATGACGAATCGGCAAGGCGATCGACGTTTTGAGTGGACGGATCGAATCGAAAACCCAGAGCTTTTGTTCGCTTCGTAGCAGGCGATGCGAAACCGCGGCGACAACCTCTTGCAAACAGGACATGTACGCGGAACGCTTTCCCAAGCCTTGCAAGGACAAGCTGCAAGAAATAAGAGGAAGCGACATTAAGACAAACCGTGGAAATCAGGCATCCCTCGAGAGGAGATGGCGATTTTGGGTTGGGTTCAAATCGAAGGATATAAACCGACTATAGATCAAATGACCGAAAAGCTCTTACATCAACTGAAAGAGAAAATTTGCTGGTTAGACAGGACGCGTCCCGTATTCAGTCTGTGATTGACTACATAAAATCTGGTAAGTCTTTCACGGTAAGGGTCCAAAAGTTCGCTCACGCACTGAGGATCCACCATCATACATTGAATAAGTCAAAGCTGATGACTATCAAGCAGCACATTGTTGACAAAATACGGGTGATATCTGAAGTTCAATACCTATTGCCTGAAGACACTGAATACATCATACGTTTTAAGGAGCTGTGCAACAACTCCATAACGTCCGAGGAACAATGACCACCAATCACTGCCGAAGAGTTAAAAAAAGCACCGAGGGCACAAAGAACTTCTCTGCTGCCGGACCGGATGTTATCAAGGGCTTCTGGTGGAAGAAGTTTACTTCGACACACCAACATCTGGCCCGGATCTTCACCTTATATGTGAGGTCGGAGACGCCCATTCCGCAAGGACTCGTGTTAGGACGCAGTGTACTCCCATCGAAGATAGGCGACTTGTCCAACCCAAGGAACTACAGGCCAATAACTTGTCTAAACACGCTGTATAAGACCTTTACAGCTCTCCTGAACGACAGGATTGTTCGGACAATTTGATCTGTGAGGAGAGAGATCTACGAACAACGCGGGTCGAAAAGAGGCGTAGCAGGCTGTCGGGAAAACCTACTAATCGACAGAAGCGTCTGCAAAGACGCTGAAGCCTCTAATCGCAATCTGTCGATGACCTAGATCGAATACCAGAAAGTTTTTGATTCAACCTCCCATAGACTTATCGTCTGTCTGTTGGAAAGCTTGGGCGTTCATCCACACATAATGGGATGCACAGAGAGATTGATGCTTCTTTGGAAAACCAGATTTACTATCTCATCTGGAGAACATTGTGCGACAACTAGCAGCGTCACCTTCCAAAGGGGCGTCTTTCAGGGTGACACCATGAGCCCTCTTCTCTTTTGCGTCACACTTTTGCCACTATCTCTCGCACTACACAATTCTCATGGGTACCTCTGCGGCGGATTTAATAATCGTGAGCATAAGGTCACTCATATATTTTATATGGATGACTTAAAGATCTATGCTTCTAGGACACAGCATCTCAAGGATGCTCCAAAGATCTTCGAGGGTTACACACGAGAAATTGGTATAAGCTTTGGATTGGACAAGTGTACCAAGATTCATTTGAAGCGAGGATAACTTGCTAGCGTTAGCGATGACCATGAACTCGTTGATTAGAGCACTATCAGAAAACTTTGCGCTGGAGGGACCTACCTATACCTCGGCATGCCAGAGAGCCGAAATCCGGATATAACATACGTGAAAAAGTCTCTCCGAAGCAGATAAAAGCGTCTTCTCCGCCAGATTTGGTCTTCCAATCTGCCGGTGTTAAACAAGATATCTGCAACTGACATGCTTGTCGCCCTGGTTCTACTCTATCCATTTGGTGTAGTTCCATGGACGAAACACGAGCTCACGGCCCTCGATATCGGCACACGTAAGATCATGCATTTGCAGAAGAGCTTGCATATCAACTCGTCCGTTCCACGCTTATACATCCCACACCTTGAAGACGGGCACAGACTCCTCAATATCCAGTGTCTTTATGATAGAAATATCTTGGGTACAGCTCACATCGTGGCCAATAGAAGAGATCCTCTCCTGAAAATGGTCAGGAACCACTAGATGATTGGCAAAGGAACGTTCCTCTACAAAGCCGCGGAGCAGGCGGCCGAGATACTTGGCCTGGATCTTAACATCAGAAGTGAGGAAAGTGCATTATTCCATCTAGATGCCTCACTTCAAAAAGCACGAGTAAAGAAAGCAGCAGTTAACAACTTCCTCGAACAGCGCTTTCATCCAGACTTAATGCAGGCAAAGAGGGTTTCATTTTTGCGTATCAGGACGGTGTCACTTCCACCTTGGTATACCGTAGCCGCATCTTACGTGAAGAAGTTCCCAGCGACAGGAGCAGAGTGTGCCATGCATATTCTGAGCACCTACGGCACAAACTATCCGGGTGTCCCACTCACACGGGAACGACGTATCTCCACAGGCACAATGCGGACCTAGGACTGCTTTATTACCATCTTTGTCGTCCTTATGGTATTAACCGCGACCTCGCCCTGCCGCGCGCTCACAGAGAGATAGAGTCAATTGTCGAGAACGAGTTGTGCAAAATTTACTGAAACTTCGAGTTCAGGCTAAAAGTTGTACACTTGAGGCCTGACATTGTTCTCCTTGACAAAAAGGAACGAACGATGTTCGTGATCGATTGCTCGGTTTTGGCCGACGCCAACATCACAGTCAAGGAAAAGGAAAAGGGGGAGAGGTATCGAGACCATATACGGGAGCTGCGCGGAGTGTACAAGGAATATTCAGCTAAAATGATTGTCCTTGTCATCGGTGCTCTCGGAGGTGCGAAACCATCACAGGCTCGTAACCTCGAAGCCATACCCGCCTGCCAGAAAAATGCCAAAGCACTTGCGAGATGGATGCAGAGACCTGTCATTCTTGGGTCTCTTCGTGTCCTTAAGACTCACGAGGGTTCCGCCGGCCCTTCATCGTGATTTCGCCGTACTATGTGGTCACCCATCTCACGGTTTTGAAGCGTGGCCATGGGTGTGATTTTCTGCAGTTCTACTGGGAGCCAGTGTCATTTTCCTGGATGGCAGTTGCCCCCAGGAGAACCCTGCCGTGGTTGTTTGACCAGTTTTTTCAAACTATATATTATGTGCAGTTTAAGGTTAGGATGAAAAGTGCTCTTTCTCACAACTTCCGCATTTTGCAACTAGCGTATCCTCGTTAAAACCTCAATCATTTACAGAAATTTCAGACTTTTGTGAACACTTTGTGAAATTCTTATATTTAAAAAACAAATTGTCACTGAAATATTAAAGGATTTGTCACTCACCGTACTAACACCTGTCTCAACCGCCTTATGAGAAACGTCAGAGCTGACAAACTTTATGAAAATAATTTTTTGTGGTGTATAATAGTACTGCGACTTGCCAAAATTTGGACTCAAATTTTCACTTCTTAGTTTAACTAAAGATTAAATAAATTCGGTTTCACGATTAAATATACAGGGTGGCGAGCGAAAAAGAATCTCAAAATTCCCTGACTTTTTACTGACATTTCCCTGACGGAAGGATGAAATTCCATGACTACTTTTTTTCTTTCTTCCTTATTTGAAAGTACGAAGTATCTTTTCCACCCTGATATATCAATTCACGGTAAATATAATAGTGAACCGCATTTAGACCCCTGATCCGAATTAGGTTCTATTGCCCTACTTATTGGCCCTTATAAAATAAGAAGAGTTTGTATATAAATAACGACATAGTTCATTAACGAACACACCTATGGTGGTAATGTTTTTCGTAAATTAATGTCGTCTCTAGCTAATGCTAGAAAATGAGGTTCTTAAAAATAAGTGTGTATGTGTGTGTGTCCAATATTGAATAAGTTGCGAGTCGGATCAAATGAGATAGAAACATTTTTGTTCGATTTTATACGTAATTTTCTCAAAAATCTTTTGGTGTGAATTTTGTTGCAAAACATTGAAAAATGTTTTGCAACTAATAACAAGCTGGCTAAACTTGCATCTGCTGTGTTCACAGGATTGCCTAGGTTTGCAATAGAAGAGGACGTATAATGCCTGAATAAAGAGCCAACGTCGTCGATGTATGTCGTTTTACAAGGTTTGACCTCTACATCGTAAACTCTGTGAGGTACGAAAGGTGATCAATAACCGTCAATATGCGGGACGAGGTTTTAATAAGAGTGTAAGCTGAAGATCCCAAGCCCAGTTTTACGACTCTGGGACACAGGACGTCACTTCGCCTCCTACTGCTGGCTCTTTATTACCAGCCATCTCCGCCCTCTCCCTTCTCACCATGCGAATTTATTATTTATAAAGTCGAACGAGCTTCCGCCTCCTTGGGCAAGTTAACTTTGGTGAGAGTGAGTACGATTTTACACCACTCGCCAAAGAACTCGTGTGCGTGCCTGAAAATCGAATCGTCAAGTTCTATATATGCTCTCAAGAGTTTCCATATGTGAACATGAAAAAAGTTTCTTTGAGATGGCAATGGCTTGCTTCCCTCATGGCCCACTTGCGCTCCCTCAGTACAGTAAAAAGGAGAAGATTTTACAAAAAAAAGTGCATTAGCTTTTTTCCGGAAAAAATTGAATCGATATTACTTACAGATTTTTTAACTTGATAATCTGAAACTTGGGTTTTCTTTTTGTTAATGTTCAAATGTGATTTCATTATCAAGTGATGAAATTTTCCAACTGCGCGCTGCGGGAGTGAATCATAAATTTCCAAATGTAAGTGTAGGTTTGGCTTTGTCGAGGGAAAACTTACGTGAGTGACATTGTCGTTTAGGTACTTTGCCATTGTCAGGTATGAGAAAACACACCGTAATAGCAAAGTTACTTACCTAAGTTTTTCCTTAACAGGGCAATATGCTGCAAACTTTTTTTTTAGTCCGATTTTCTTCGGGGACGACTCAAACTGAAGCTCTTTGCATGTACATATATTATTGCGATATAAAATAAAATTTGCTATGTTATAGTGTTGTTTTTTTCGTTATCAGTGGTTGAGACTTGGGAAAAATTATCATTATTATAAAAAAGATATACGTTCACCAACGAAACCCTTCACGGAGAAAAGTGCAATTGGAAATCTCGGTCTTTAGTGCCTAGAATTCAGATCTCATTCAGAAACTGGTCTACTTTTCTAGATCCAGGATGCGATTACATTAAATCATTAATGCGCAAATATTTCAGTCGGTAGTCAAACAGCAAGAACAAGTTGGTACACGATTCAGGAAAGAAAGAGTGTTGCGTATAGTGGGGGGGGTGGATACTAAATGTAAAGTGTACGCGAACTTGATGCCATGATTCACACGCAAGCTTTAAGAACGGGGGCCAAATGCCATGAGCAAGTTGGTATGTTAGGTGCTCTGCGAGCACTCCAGTACAGCACAGAAGTCATTCCCATACCAAGTGTAAGGTGCGCAGGGACGGAGACGAACAATAAAAAATAACTATTGATTATTTAAACAGTTTATATAAGTAAATGCACATTTAGATCTTTCTTTCATAAATAGTCTCATTTTTCGATCTCTTTATCTTCTCAATGATCGGTAAAGCAGATATTCTTACTTATTCGGAAGACAGTTACTCGTGTCGTCCGCATGCTATACCACAGCTAACACTATTTTTAATGAAAAAAACTTTTACTTCTTGCTGCATATGTTTAAAGGTAACTTTTCCAATGCATAAGATGCCAAAGAATAAAAACATACAATTTTTACATCCTGAGATATTTCTATATCATAAAAAACCGTCATCTAAATTGATTCAGTTCAGTCTTAAAATGATACCACTGGTAGGATCCCAGAGTCATTTGTTTCACATTGAAAATAACAGCATGAATTCATCCTGTTCAAAAATAGGTACCCTAAAAAAAGAGAACCCGAGTTTTTACAGTGCGATCTTGCCTCGACATGCGGGGCAAGACCGACGACATACAGTATATTTTAGAAATAATTTAAATTATCAAATCATTTTTTCACTAAAATAATTAGGTAAGATATATGGATAATAATAATAAAGAAAAAATGGCTGAATTCCATTTTTTATTAACTTTTTATAGAACAATGATTGTTAACCGGTGAGTCTTGCCCCGGTCTACCCCACCTATCTATACGATATGGGGCGAAATTCGCCATGCGTACCACCTTAAAAATGTATTGTCTCACATCTTCTTGAAACTCCACTGGATTCGATTGTAGTCCTAGTAGATTTCTTTCAATCCCGCAAGGAAGAGACCTCTAGTATGACGCGTTGTCAATAAACTGAGGTTCAAACGACATTTTACTACACGCGCCGGTATTCAATTACTCATAACTTTTACTAAAGTTGGTCGATTTAACTTTTCTATTAGTGCTTTGAAAACGTTTATTCATAAGCTTTACGATAAAAATAATAATTCTAGAGTAAAAAAAATATTTTACACCATCTTTTAATTTTAAAGATATATATTTTTTTCAAAATTTGACTCCTTGAATGTTTTTAAAAATTATCCTAGAAGAAAGCTTGACTTTTTTCATTGAAAATCATATAGGTTAGAAAGTGGCGCTAAAATTGATAATGGAGCTACATATATAAAATGATTCTAAGCGCGCGGCTGCCGCGTTTGAACTATCCTATTGTTAAAATATTTAAAAAATGGGGGTGAAATAATTTTTCTACTTTGAAATCATTATTTTGATCGTAAAGCTTATGAAAAAAGGTCTCCAAACCATTAATATAAAAGTTAAATGGACCAACTTTAGTAATAGTTATGAGTAATTGAATACCGCCGCGCGTGGCAAAATGTCGAAAATTCGAGCCCCTGTATAGTGACAACCCATCATACTAGAGGTGCCTTGAAGATTAAAGGAGGTTTGAATTTTGCCCCATATCTCGTAATTCCATGATTACGTTTTTACTAATCTTTACAATTACCTACACGGAAAAAAGTTGATTGTCTTACAGAATTTTTTTTTGAAAACCAATTCGATGTGAAGGCATCATAGAACCAAAAAAATCTCCTTGACAACGAATGTGGAAAATTGACATTCTCAAGTTGTGCGGAATTGATGTTTTATAACAACCATTTCTCAATTAAATAGAAACAAAACTTTCATAAATTTAAGAAAACAGAATATACATGTCATAAAGTGTAAAGCTGTCTCAAATGAAAATACCGCTGCGAAGTATACTCATTATGGATTATTGTACTTATTATGAAGTTCTCTTTATTTATTAAGAATTCATTATGAAGTATTTCATTATGAAGTACCCATTATGAAGTACTCATTATGAAGTACCCATTATTATTAAGAAGTACTCATTATGGTGTATTCATTATGGATGTATTTATTTGTGCTCACTTTATGTGCACTCTGATACCACTTTGACACACTTTGACAGACAACAAATAAATTTGCTTCCTCATAGAAGAAAGTTTATTTTAACTAACAAAAAAACTGAAACTCATTTCATCAAATTGATGTTTCTATCTTATACCGAAAATCTTATTTCCAGAAAATCAGACCATCAAAAGATTAATCAAAATCAAAGTACCAAAAGGTTAATCAAAATCAAAGTGTCTTGATGTGATGAACAACTTTTGAAATTACAGTAGTGTTATACTTGAAATATTTAATAAGTTTTCCCTATATAAACAAAATAAACCATTCTTTGAATTTTATTAATCGCTTTTGATAGATCACGGAAGATCATCAAAGGTTCCTTAATAGATCACTTGAAGTGACTCGAAAACGTAAATAATTTCATCAAATACAGTGCTGTTATATTTTCAATATCAAAAAAGTTTTCGTTATAAGCAAGCTGAATTATTTTGTTTAAAAATTGAAAAACGGTATTGGTAAGTTATGAAAGATCATCAAAGGTTCCTCAATAGATTATTCAAAATGACTTGAAAACGAGAACAATTACATCAAATACAGTACTTTTGCATTCCCAATATCGAAAGAATTATCTTGATATAAACAAAGTAGATAATTTTGTGCAAAAATTGAAAAATTGTATTGGTAGGTCATGGAAGGTCATGAAAGGTTCTTCAATAGGTCAATCTGTACGTCTCGAAGACGCGAACAGATACATTATGTACAGTACTATTGTATCCCCAACATTAAAAAAGTTTTCCTCATGTAAGCAAGATAAATAATAAATTTTCAAAATTTATAAATCGGTGTTGCTTGATCATAAGAGATCATGGAAGGTTCGTCAATAGCACAGTAAAAGCTTGGGAATAAATTTTGTTGCAAATAAAATTAGAACGGTGTTTACCTAACTTTGGTAGTGATTCAAATACCTCTCGGACTTGGGGTACGAGAGGCTGAGATGCTTTGTTTTATTTCTTTTGCATTTCGTACCCCAGGTAGCCAATACTTGGTACCCCAAATGGTCGTCACTTCATACCCTACATCAAAGGGAAACATTACATTCTTGCAATGGAGCATTCACACTACCAAAGGTAATTTTTTTTGCAGGTAAATGATACCCTGAAATTAGTGTTCAATTCACACTTTGTTTTTTCTGTGAAGTCCTTCGACGCGTCTCGAAGACGCGAACAAATATATCAGATACAGTACTGTAGTATTCCTAGTATCAACAAAGCTTTTCTCATATACAAATAGAAGAAACCACTTTTTTGAAACTTCATAAATCGGTACTAGTAGGTCATAAAAATTTGATATTTATGAACGAATTTGAAAACAACTCAGTTTTGGAATATTGGATTTTCAAAGTTGGTAAATTTGGCAACTTCGAAAATGTATTATTTGCTGAACTGCCAAATCTACAATTTCGAAATAAATTAGCAAATAGCCCAATCTTGGGATATTATTATTTGAAATTTGGCACGGTGGGTAACTTTAAAACTTACTTTTCGTCGCTGGATAAATCTCAAAATTATAAACAAATTCGCAAACAATTTTAGAATTTGAAACCCTGGTAACTTCAACAATTTATTATTTGACGAATTGATAAATGTATAATCTCGAAATAAATTTAAAAAGAACCAAGTTTTCGGAATCCAGAGTTGGAATTTATTTTTTGGCGAAATAATAAATCTATAATTCCGAAATAAATTTACAAAGAATCCAATTTGGGAATTTCAAATTGGGTATTGTGGGTAATTTTGAAATTTGCTTTTGGTCACTGGATAAATTAAGAATTTAAAAGCACATTTGCAAACAACTCAGTTTTGAAATTTTGAAATTTCAAATTTGGTAAATTTGGTAACTTCGAAATTTTATTTTTTGGCGAATTGATAAGTCTATAATTTCGAAGTAAATTTGCAAGGAACCAAGTTTTGAGATTCAAAAGTTGGAATTTATTTTTTGGAAAATTGATAAATCTAGAACTCGGAAATAAATTTACAAAGAAACAAGTTTTCGAATTCAAATGTTAGAATTTACTTTTTGGCGAAATGATAAATCAATGATTCTTAAATAAATTTTCAAAGAATCCAATTTGGGAATTTCAAATTGGGTAAAGTTGGTAATTTTGAAATCTTTTTTTGGTACTGGATAAATTTGATATTCATAAACGAATTTGCAAACAACTCAGTTTTGGAGTTTCGAATTTTCAAAGTTGGTAAATTTGGCAACTTGAAAAATGTATTCTTTACTGAATTGATGAATCTTTAAGTTTGAAATAAATTGGCAAAGAGCCCAATTTTGGAATATTAGAATTTGAAATTTGGCACAGTGGGTTACTTTGAAATTTACTTTCCGTTGCTGGATAAATCTAAAATTTATAAATAAATTTCCAAACAATTTTGGGATTTAAAACTTGGTAAGTTTAACAATTTATTATTTGGCGAACTGATAAATGTATGATTTCGAAATAAATTTAAAAAGTACCAAGTTTTTAAACTTCAAATTTGGAAATCATGTTTTGGTGCATTGATAAATCTATAATTCCAAAATGAATTTTCGCAGAATCCAGTATGGGTATTTTGAATTTGGCATTGTGGGTAATTTTGAAATTAACTTTTGGACGCTGGATAAATGATATATTTTTAAACAAACTCGCAAACAATTTTGGAATTTCTTATTTGGTGTATTTGGTAACTTCAACAATTTATTATTTGGCATATTGATAAATGTATAATTCTGAAATAAATTTACAAGGAAACAAGTTTTCGAACTCCAAAGTTCGAATTTATTTTTCGGCGAATTGATAAATCCATAATTCCGAAGTAATTTTTCAAAGAATCTAATTTGGGAATTTCAAATTGGGTATTGTGGGTAATTTTGAAATTAACTTTTGGTCACTGGATAAGTTCAAAATTTAAGAACACATTTGCAATCAACTCAGTTTTAGAATTTTGAAATTTCAAATTTGGTAAATTTGTTAATATGGTAACTTCAACAATTCATTATTTGGCGAATTGATAAATTTATAATTTCGAAATAAATTAAGAAAGAACCAAGTTTTTGAAATCCAAAGTTGGAATTCATGTTTTTGCGAATTGATTAATCTATAATTCCGAAATGAATTTTCAAAGAATCCAATTTGGAATTTCAAATTGGGTGAAGTGGGTAATTTTGAAGTTTATTTTTGTTCACTGGATAAATTTGTTATTTATAAACAAATTTGCACACAACTCAGTTTCGGAATTTTAGGTTTTAAATTTGGTAAATTTGGTAATTTTAAAAATGTATTATTTGCTGAACTGATAAATCTCTAATTTCGAAATAAATCGGCAGAGCCCAATTTTGGAATATTAGAATTTGAAATTTGGCACTGTGGGTAACTTTGAAATTAACTTTTCGTCGCTGGATAAATCTAAAATTTATAAACGAATTAGCAAACAATTTTAGAATTTCAAACTTGGTAAGTTTAAAAATTTATTATTTGGCGAATTGATAAATCTATAATTCCGAAATAAATTTTCAAAGAAACCAATTTTGGAATTTCAAATTGGGTGAAGTGGGTAATTTTGGAGTTTATTCTTGGCCACTGGATAAATTTAGAATTTATAAATAAGTTTGCAAGCAACCCATTTTTGGAATTTAAGAAATTCAAATTTGGTAAAGTGGGCAATTTTCAAATTTATTTTTCTTTACTCGATAAATTTAGCATTTGTCAGTAAATTTGCGGAAAATCTTAATTTTCAAAATCTCGAATATCGAACTTGGTAAAATTAGAAATGTCTGAATTTCCACATTTGCCCTAAATTGTACATTTATTAATTTATTGAGAAGGTTGATACATTCGAAAGTCAGTTCTGCAAAACAACGAGCTCAATATCTCATTACCCAAAAAGAAATAACTTTTCCACATTTAATTGCTCTTTATCCAAGTTTTATTTTCAATGTGAAAACTACCTTGCCAACAGGTAACGCGGAGCAATTAGTAGTACACAAAATTGAGCTGCATGTGAGAGTCGCTAGCGACTATAAAAACACCACGTCCACACGTCATATACCATATGTTCTCCCTCTTTCTTAGCATCGAGTTTTTTGGATTTGGAACAGCTGATTACGCTGTTTACTCTAATAAATCGCGAAATTGTCTCCAGTCGCGTGAAATTTAATCAACTAATTTTCTCCATGTGCCAATCGCGGAAGAAACTAAATTGTTAAATATTACTGCTCTATAGCTCCTAAACTGGAAATAATAATTATTCGAACTAATTTATACTTGTTGCATTTTTCATTCCTATGCCCTCGACAGGGGTAAAAATGGAACGACCGAGGTAATTATGTATCAAATAGGTTTTATTTTTTTTTGCTGCCATAGTTAAGTTTTTTTTCATTACTTACACAACGTCTGCTTTCTCTTATATTTCTTTTTTTTCAAATCCGGAATGGAAGGAAACTGGCAATGAAAATTGCAAAAGGTCGGCAAATTTTACAGTGTCTTATAGCTAGGGCAGGGATATATGAATTTAGCGGCGATACCAGGCGCAGATTCAGGGGAGGATGCCACGGAGGCATACCCCCCACCCCCTAAAAACTCAGATGTACACAAAAAGTGTTCACGGACTTTCTCATTACCTTTTTTTATAAGTGGTGTTTCCAAATGATTCTGATTCGCCCCCCCCCCACCAAAAAAAGTCTCGTCAAAAAATTCCCATCAAAAAACAGTATAATATACAAAATCAATCGTTAGAATTATGTCGTCTGTGGTGTAGATTAAAAAAGAATTCTAACAGAATGAGTGCAACTGATACAAAGAATGAAGAAGATTTCAGGCCTACATTTGATAACTTGTTTGATATAGCGCACGGTGATGCTCTATAAATGATAGAGATGAAAGACATTAGGATCTTTTTAATTTTACAGCGTGAAAATATTGGAAAATTAGGTTTGTTAAGGAAGGCAATAGCTGAACAAGATCCAGAAGAACAGAGAAAAAAGAAGGAATTGGGCAAACTGGGAGCCGTAGAAAAAGTGAGAAGTGTAGAAACCAGTAAAAAAATGATAATGGAGGAGAACGAAATATCCTTAGAAAATGCGAAATCGAAACAACTTCATCATTTCGTGAACTTGGAAAAAATTGATGCACAAGCAAAAGATTGATGAAAAGACAACAATCTATGTAGCGAAATAATTGTAAAAGAAATAATGAAGATTTGGAAGCACGCTAAGACACCAATAATAAAAAAGAACTGAATAAAAGTATTTTGAATTTTTCCCATCATTCTGTAGAAAAATACCCATAAAAAAAGCTTTTTCACAATTTTTGAAATTACTACTACCCCCAAAGTTATTCAACCTTTTTTAAGTATACCGGGATTCATTGTGATCACAATCGTTCCACAAAATTTTTACTTTATTTTAGTTCACGTTTAACTTGTCTAAAAATCTAGAAAAATGCATAACCAAATCTATGGGTCATTATAGTGAATAGCACTATTCACTTAAACAGTAAGAAAATTTAAAGTCGAAAAAATTGAATCATTTGAAAATTAATCTTTTAAGGGGTTAGGCCACTGTAGAGCACGAAAAAATAGGCAAATTTCGGGAATTTTTTTTGGCGCAATAAAGAGATCAATCGAAATTCTGTAAAATAGGATTTATAATACTAGTAATAAAGTACAGAAAATATTTTTTTCAAGTTCGTTCATGACAAAATGGCGGCTGCGCAGCATTTCT
>JAUMHM010000085.1:58082669-58098642 GCA_032362435.1 Melikaiella ostensackeni
GATTAAAACCATTTTGGTTTTGACTAGTAGATCAAATTCTGTCATTCCATCGACAAAAAACTATTTCAATTCCCTAGTCGACAACATAACATCAAAATTCAGTTTCTCAATAAGATTGGAAAATTTGAAATTCTTGCAAGACTGAGAATGACGTCATCGTTCCCTTGTCAGAGGCTGTGAAAAAAATGATTTTTGTTTCCCTTTGTAGCTTAGTGGGTAAGAGCACTAGATCGGCAATCTGAAGACCTGGGCTCGAATCCTAGCGAAGCTAGAGAAATTTTTTTTTCACAGCTCAAGATTAAAACCATTTTGGTTTTGACTAGTAGATCAAATTCTGTCATTCCATCGACAAAAAACTATTTCAATTCCCTAGCCGACAACATAACATCAAAATTCAGTTTCTCAATAAGATTGGAAAGTTTGAAATTCTTGCAAGACTGCGAATGACGTCGTCGTTCACTTGTCAGAGGCTGTGAAAAAAATGATTTTTGTTTTCCTTTGTAGCTTAGTGGGTAAGAGCACACTAGATCGGCAATCTGAAGAACTGGGTTCGAATCCCAGCGAAGCTAGAGAAATTTTTTTTCACAGCTTAAGATTAAAACATTTTGGTTTTGACTAGTAGATCAAATACTGTTATTCCATCGACAAAAAACTATTTCACTTCCCTAGGCGACAACATAACATAAAAATTCAGTAGCTATAGAAATTCGTGAAAGTGCAGTTTTCAAGATAAGCCGGGAATAAAAAAAAAGAAAATGCAAAACGTAAATAGAGAAGTAGTACCAGTGCAATAAAATGCAATGAAGCTCAACTTATCGCGATTTAAAAGTCGCAAATCATCGAGCTTCCTTTATTCGCCATGACAGTTGGATTGTTCAGAGTGTTTATAGTTTATAAAATTATGCGACACGCCCCTGAGTGGAAAAATCAAGCTATTCAGTAACATCGATCTCGTTTATCCCCTTTGATAGGCGAGAGATTGCGAAACTCATTTGCATCAAGAACGCCATTTTTTCTCGAATACGAAAGTGACCACGACGCCATTGCATTTTTTAAGTCACTCACTTAAATACACTGCATGTTTTCTATAATTATCATTTTTATTTAGGTGCATTAAACATTTTTCTTCGTTTATATTCAAGCTGCTGTTCTCTTCATTTTTATCTACTTTCGAGAGTGTATATTGGCGCGGAGCGAAAAAATATTATATTTTTTTGCTAAATTTTGGTCACACTCGTCAAACTCATATTTTGCAGAAAATATAAAGGAAAGTGTTGCAATAATTTTTTTCATGTTTTTGTAGGATCAGACGAACCTTATTTGAACTATAAGTTAAAACTGCAAACGTTTTTTCAATATAATAATTGAAATTTGTAGTTTCATTTGTAACATAACCTCAAAATTTCGATCAGTCTATGGCGTTATTTTCAAAAACTGAACGAATAAATCAAAACTGGAAATGAATAAGTGAAAGTTAGAGATGAATGTGATAAGAGCCGTGATCATGAATTCCTATTCATAGTTCTAGAGAAATTAAAATTAGGAAGTATTCTAAAAGGAAAATAAATATTTTGTTTAATCTTTTGAAAGATTAACGCAACTATTCATTTAAAATTCCTTCTTCTTCTGGAAATTCAACTATCTGGTTCAAAATTCATCTTTCTTGGTTGAGAATTCAACTTTTCAGCTTGAACATGTGAATTTCATCTAAAAAATTCGTCTACTTGGCTTGTAAATTGAACTATTTGATTGAAAATGCAACAGTTTTTGGTTGAAGTTTAACCTTTTTGTTTGAAAATTCCACCATTTGGTTGAAAATTAACCTTTCTAGGTTGAGAATTAAGCACTTCAGGTTGAAAATTTAACAGTCTTCTAAAAAATTCGTCTCTTTTGTTTGAAAGTTCATCTATTTTGTTGTTGAGGTAACTACTTGGTTGAAAATTATTATTTTTTAAAATGTAATTGTAGGCTTGAAAATCCATCTTTCTTGGTTGAAAATGATCTTTTTTCTTGAAATTTTTTATTTTAATTCATATTTTCGGGTAGAAAAGTCGTCTTTTTTAGTAAAAAATTTTTATTTCTTGGTTGAAAATAATCCTTTTGTTTGAAACTTTTAAGGTTGAAAATTAAACTCTCTTCTACAGAACTGATATTCTTGGCTTAAAAATTTAACTATTTGATTGAAAATTCACGCTTTGTAGATGAAAATTATCTTTTTTGTTGAAAATTCATCTTCTCGGGTTTATAAGTCAAGTGTTTTGCTAAAAAAGGTTATCATTTTTTGCTAAAAATTCATCTTTGTTAGGTTGAGAATTGAAAATTTCAGGTTGAAAATTGAACAGTCTTCTACAATATTCGTTGAAAATAATTTTATTTTTGGAAATGCAACTATTTTATTGAAAATACATCTATCTTTGTTGAAAATGATCTTTTTGGTTAAAAACTCATCTTTTATGGTAAGAAAATCATCTTTTCTGGTTAATAATTCATCTTTATTGGTAGAAAATAACTTTTTTGTTCAAAATTCAAATTATTAAGGTGGAAAATTAAACTTTTCAGGTTGGAAATTCAACTATCTTCTAAAATATTCATCTTCTTGAGTTGAAAATTCAATTATTTGGTTAAAATAGCAACACTTTTTGATTGAAGTTTTATGTTTTTTATTCAAACATTCAACTATTAGGTTAAAAATTCAACTATTTTGTTGAAAATTCGTCTCTTTTGCTTGAAAGTTCACCTATTTGGTTGTAAATTTAACTGTTTGATCGAAATTTTTTTTTGGAAATTCATCCTTTCGAGTAAAAAAAAAATCTTTCTTTGGTGAAAAGTTACTCTTTCTCGGTTAAAAATAACTTTATTGTTAAAATTACAAAATTTTAGGGTTGAAAATTCAACTCAGTTCTGAAAAATTCGTCTTTTTGGCTTGAAAAATCAATTACTTGGTTGTAAATGCAACTGTTTATTTGAATTTTTTTATCCGTCTCAGAATTCAACTATTTGGCTGAAAATTCACCTTTTGTGTTTAAAAATGATCTTTTTTATTAAAAATTACTTTTTTCGGGTTTAAAAGTCAACTGTTTTGTGAAAAAAGATCAGCATTTCTGATTAAAAATTCATCTTTCTAGGTTGAGAATTAAACACTTCAGGTTGAAAATTCAACAACCTTCTGAAAAATTCCTCTTTTTTGCTTGAAAGTTCAACTATTTTGTTGTTAAGGCGACTGTTTAGTTAAAAATTATTATTTTTTTGGAAACGCAACTATTTACTTTAAAATACATCTTTCTTCGTTTAAAATGATCTTTTTTGTTGAAAATTTATTTCTTATCGTTAGAAAATCATCTTTTCTGGTTAAAAATTAATCTTTATTGGTTGTAAATAATTTTCTTGTTGAAAATTAAAATGATCAAGGTTGAAAATTCAATTCTCTTCTAAACAACTCGACTTATTGGGTTGAAAAGTCATGTTTTGTGGTAGCAAACTTATTTTCTTTGGTTAAAAATTCGTCTTTCTTGGTTAAAAATTTATTTCTTTCAAATTCGACTTTTCAAGTTCAAAATTCATCTTTTTGAGTTTAAAAGTCAACTGTTTTCAAAAAACTTCGTCTCTTTTGCTTGAAGGTTCAACTATTTTGTTGTTAAAGCAGCTGTTTGGTTGAAAATTATTTTATTTTTGGAAATGCAACTATTTGCTTGAAAATACATCTTTCTTGGTTGAAAATGAACTTTTCGGTTGAAAATTTATTTTTTATGGTAAGAAAATCATCTTTTTTGGTTGAAAATTTATTTTTATTGGTTGAAAATAACTTTCTTGTTGAAAGTTAAAATTATTAAGGTTGAAAATTCAATTCTCTTCTAAACAATTCGTCTTATTGGGTTGAAAATTTATCTTTTGTGGTAGCAAACTTATTTTCTTTGGTTGAAAATTCATCTTTCTTGGTTAAAGATTTATTTCTTTCAAATTCGATTTCACAAGTTGAAAATTCATCTTTTCGTGTTTAAAAGTCAACGGTTTTCTAACATATAAATCATTCACAAAAGTAACATCTAATAGACAAAAATCATGATTTTATATGAATTATTTAAATTCAATGATAATTTACGATGCATAAGAACTTGTTTACTGCTGTGTAACTTTCGGAGGATAATAAATTATAGGTTTAAGTTTTAACTTTGATAACCCTTTCCATCAATGAAAAAATCGTTACCAATGTGAAAAATATAGTAAAAACGTGTTTTTCTTTTTTTTCAAGTTTAGTAACAATTCACGATGCACCTGGATTTTTTCACTGCTGCATATTTTTCGGGGGATAATTATAGTTGTAAATAATAATTTTTATAACTCTTTTAATCTATTAAAAAATTTACTTCGTACCAAAATAACAAAAAATTCGCTATAAGCTTAAGATATATTTATTTATCTATGACTTTTTGTGATATATCCGGTCACGAAACTAAAACTTTTGGACCCCTTCCGAATTAGAAAAAAAAATTTTTTTCGCTGCGCCCTAGTATATTATTAAAATGTATAGTGTTTTGGCTTATCGCAAAGACAAATAAACATATATTTTAAGAAGATAAAATCTTGAATGAAATTTTACCCGTTTTGAATATACATATAGTTATATACTGAACTAGTGTTGAGAATGGGCCATGAATGCCCATAATAGACCCCCATGGCGTGGGAGACCGCCCAGAAGGAAAATATTTTCACGATTTTACCCGAAATGCCCTATTAGCTTTAAACGGTAATTTTTCAGAGAAATTTGTCAAACGGCTTCCCTTTGGTCAGATATTTCACGGTTAAAAAGACAGGTAAGTTATTTCACGGTTAAAAAGACAGATAAGTTATTGTGTCCACGCACGTTTGGGTTTACGGTCATTCATCCCCATGAATGGGGCTTAGAATCTTCGCAAAATGGTCGGCACGAAAAGCGAAATTTGACAATCCCAGAAACGATTATCCTATTCAAGAAAAAAGTTTTAAGAATATACTGTTTCGATTTTAAGGTCTTTTAAGAGCAAAATAGGTAAATACTGCAAGAAATAGCGAGATGATTATAAAACAATGATCAAACTCAAGACTTTTTTTAATGCATAATATTGGATGTTCAAGGCCGAATTTTCTGAAAAATTAGCATCGTGAAATAACTCCGAAGAAGAGTATCAGTGTAGTTGATGAATTGTGAAAGTGATTAATGAATCAATAATTCAATGTGTACTTAGAATATTGGCCAACCTACGCAATTTACACACGGGCGTATGATAAAAGTAGATGCCGCTTCTATTCGAATTTTGGTTCACTTTAGTTGTCATGTCAACTGATCAAAATATTATATGACTATTTAAATAATTCTATATTCATTAATTCCGAAAGTTCTTTGAAAATTCTGATGCTGAAAATATTTCCTTTCTTAGATTATTCCGAAAATTTACGAGTGTGTTCTATCTAAATCGGAATTTCGAATATTTCATCTTATAGAATAACTATCCATTGGGCGCCCGTAATTTTACTTCAAAAAGGGGCTGCAGAGAATATTTCTATTTTAAAATTGCTCCGAGTACTTTTTGAAACAACGCGAATATTCTGTTCGAAAAAACTCAATTGAGAATTTGTCGCAGCAGAAAAGTTTCTCCAAAGTATATGGGAGACAATATGATTAAAGAATCATTTGTGACTGGAAAAAATGTGATATTCATGACATGTGCTCATTCCAATAAATAGACATTGTATATAATGGCAAATTTTTGAAATTTTATCTCAACACGTCATAATTTTCGAGCGATACGGTTCAAACAATCAATGGCGATGGCAGCCATAATTGCTTTATCTGAAGGCTAGTGCTGCGAACTATTAATTTGCATAAACAACACCTAAAGGTTCATTGTACGGGGAACTTTTCTGACCAGTATTAAAAATTTTGCAAAAAATAATATAACATCATGAGTGATATCCGAAAAAAGTTAAGAGACACTGCATACAGGAAGCGAGCGGCCGAAAAATCACAAAAAGAAGAAAAAGTTTTGAATAAAACTGTTAAACTCGATTCGTTAAAAAAAAAAATGATGAAAATTGTACAACCGGTACGATTGAGAATGATGATAAGAAGCCAGGTAAGTTTCTTGCTCACGTGTTCTTTATTGATTTTAAATTCGTTTTAATATTGTTGATTTTTATTCGAATATTGAAATGAGGTTATGTGTTTAGATTCTGATGACGTGTGCTCAAATTCGCCAAATGAAGTCCGAACAACACCCAAAAATGACGGACGAGTAAATGATGAAACTGTGATGGATTCAAAACATAGTAAATTTAATATTTTTTCAAAAAGGAGTTTTTCGTGGAATTGGCAGTACATCAAATTGGATAAAATATCTTGTTACATGATTGCGCATATGTTTTTCACCTACGTACTTGCGTAACTCGAAGAATGATTTTTCTATGATCAAAAAATTATGCAGAAAGAAAAACGAATGACATTTTTCGTATTTTTTTATTTTTATTTTGAATTTATTTTTAAATTTATTTTTTAAATTTAACGTCAACTTCGATTACCTTTGCACATAACCCTAGGGTTATGTGCAGTATAAAAATCATACCATTTGCTTTTCCAACTATTTTCATATTTTTCATAAATATTGTCCTCAACTTCGAGAATCCATTAGAACATGCTCCAAACCACGACGAAATTCGCAACAACTAAATATGAAGTAATTTACGAGCAATTTGCCGTCTTCATAAAATTTGGCAGTTTAGATTCGACTGAAATTCGCGAAAAATCAAATTTGTGGAGAGAAATTTATCATTCAGATTTTGAGACTTCATTAGATAATGAATTCGTTCATTTTCATTCATTTTATTCTGAAAAGAAAATAATTGAAAAAATGTCGCCGTTAGAATTAATGAAGGGATTTCATAAGATTGAAGGGATTCAAAAAATTTCAAAGGATATTCAAGAA
This sequence comes from Melikaiella ostensackeni, assembly GCA_032362435.1. Classification (NCBI taxonomy): domain Eukaryota; kingdom Metazoa; phylum Arthropoda; class Insecta; order Hymenoptera; family Cynipidae; genus Melikaiella; species Melikaiella ostensackeni. The sequence continues at coordinate 58,089,626 of JAUMHM010000085.1, forward strand.
TTTAGAGTAATACACAAAAAAATGCATATTCAAATTTTTTTTCTCAGCTCTTAATCCTTTTAAATTATTATAACCTAAGCATAAAAAGGAATAAAATACTTTTTATTGTACAATTTTATTGTTATAAATAAACAATTTTCAACATTTTTGATGAAAAAAATTCCTTGCGATTTATTATGTATCAAAATATCCTCTCAGACTTGATAAACTCTAGAAAATTGTTTATACCTAACATTTAGCAGTATTCTAAATAATTTAAGTTAACAAATAGAACTTTTTCATCCACTCTTCTCGGAAAAATATTATTTTTCATCTTATATCCATCGAAATAGTTCCGCAGACTAAGCAAACTCCAGAAAATTGTTCTTTTTCAACATTTAGCTTTGTTATAAATAATTTAAGTAATCAAATGGAAAATTTGCATTATTTTCTTTAAAGAGAAAAATTATTTTCTATCTAATATCTATCGAAATAGCTTCTGGCACTTATTAAACTCCAGAAAATTGTTAAAACTTAACAGTTAGCATTGTTAAAAATAATTTAAGCTAAAGAGTAGGAAATTTGTATATAGCCTTGAAAACAGCTTGTTAAACTTACAAAAACATTAATGTGCTGGATTCTAAGAATTTTGATACAATATTTTGATACATATAAGATGGGAAAAAAATTTTCACGAGAAAAAGAATTAAATTTTTTTATTTTTCAACTTGAATTATCCATAACAAATCTAAATTTTAAGGTTTAACAATTTATAGAGTTTATTATGTTTGAGAAGTTTCTTCTATAAATACTATAATCTGCAGTTTAATTAATCTATTAAACTATTATGATACATACGAGGTGGGAAAAATTTTGCTGCGAATAAAGAATGAAATTTTTCTATTTCTTAACTCAGATTATTTATAACAAAAGGAAATGTTAAGTGTTAACAATTTTCTGTAGGCTAGTAAGTTTGAGAAGATACTTTGATACATATTAGACGGCTAAGAATTATTTTCGTGAAAAAAGTAGGAAAATTGTTTATTTGTTTATGGAATTTGTTTGAAGTAGTAAAATCTTACAATGAACAAATGATTTTTATTCTTCGTGTGTTAAGATTGTAATTAAAGTTGATTGCAAATATATACAAGGGTTAAGAGCTAAGAAAAAAAATATTTTTCTTAAATATACACTTTTTTAAAAGTCTATTTTCTAAAAATGAGGCTAAAAATTATGAAAGTTAAAAATATGACCTAGTACGTTTGTTAAGAATTTATTGCTTTTTAACTCCAAAAAGCACTTCCAAATCGTTTAAAAAGTGAAAGTTCTAGACCTTCTTAAACAGTAAATTCTAAATTTGCACCATTGCGGCCGAAATAAAACCTTCACAATTTCTTACTGATGATTTATTTTCAATATTTTTTTCCATAAAAAACAGATTTATGCCTTTCTGAACAACTTTCCTAGTGATTTAAAGAGTTTAAGTGCTTGGAGAAATTCTTACGAGCATGACAATATGCTTGAGAATATGCTCGACTTTTATGTGCTTTGAGAATTTAATGAGCATTTATGAGCATTTTGAATTAGAATTCAAACAATCGTATCAAAAATAGTGGAATTTTTAACCCGGAAATATGATTTTTCAACAAAAGAGTTAATTTTCAAGAAAATAGTTGAATTTTCAACCAAATAGTTGAATTATTATCAACTGAATAGTTTAATTTTCAACTAGATAGTCGAATTTTGTACTAAATTGTAGCAATTTCAAGCCAACAATATGAATTTTTTACAAAACAGTGGAATTTTTAACCCGAAAATATGAATTTTTGAAACAAAAAATTTTCACCAAAATACTTGAATCCTTAACCGAAACAGATTAATTTTCTACCGAACACTTACATTTTCAACCAAGAAAGATAAAATTTGTACCACAAGAAAAGAATTTTCAGATCAAAAGGACGAATTTTCAACTCGAGAAGGTAAATTTATAATAAAAAAGTTAATTTTCAACCAAATAGTTGAATCATCAACCAAAAGAGATTAATTTTCTACCGAAAAGTTATATCTTCAACCAAAGAAGATCAAATTTGTACGAAAAGAAATGAATTTTTCAACCAAAAAGACGAATTTTCAACAAAAGAGTTGAATTTTCAACCCGAAAATATGAATTTATAATAAAAAGTTATTTTTCAACCAAATAGTTGAATTTTCAACCTAATAGTTGAATTTTCAAATAAATAGTTAAATTTCATACTAAACTGTTGCAATTTCAAGCCAACAATATGAATTTTGTACAAAATAGTGGAATTTTTAACCCTAAAATATGAATTTTCAGAAAAAAAGTTTTCTTCAAAATAGTTGAATCTTCAACCGAAACAGATTAATTTTCTACTGAACATTCACATTTTTAACCAAAAAAGATAAAATTTTTAACAAAAGGAATGGATTTTTTAACCGAAAAGAAAATTTTCAACAAAATAGTTGAATTTTCAACCCGAAAAGATGAATTCACAATAAAAAACTCATTCTCAACCCACTGGTTGAAATTTCAACTAAATAGTTGAATTTTTCACCAAACTTTTGGAATTTCAAGGCAGAAATACGAATTTTGTACAAAACAGTGGAATTTTCAACTCGAAAATATGAATTTTCAGTAAAAAAGTTAATTATTTTACTCATTTAGATATTCACAGGGACTGAAAAAACATTGTTTACAGTAATCTCGCGAAATCGTATAATATTCCGACTTTCTTATGTTAAATACTAAAAATTTAACCATTCACAAAGTGGAAAATGAATGTGGGTTATTCAAGTATTACTTGATGCTTCGAATTTGAAAGGGCATAGGGTCAATTGCTTTATAGAATGCAGTTTGTTAAGAAAAGTGACTTGAAAAAAGTGACTTGAGTGACTGTGAGGCAACCCTGTCCATATCAGTGAAAAACTTGTGAATGAATAAAATAGAGAAGACGAAAGTTCCGACTGCGAAGCTCCTCAGGATTTAATCCACTTTATTATTTTTTTTTTTAATCAAAAATCGGACCAAAATTGAAGGCTATAGACATTTTTGAAGGAGAAAAGTGCATTTCGTCCCACTGAGGGCATGAAAAGTTGGATTTTCGAGGTGGGTCGGACAAAAAGTGACGGTTGCGATGTTAAAAATGTTTATAATAAAAAAATGATGCATATTTTGAATGATAAAGATAGTTTTACAGTTACTCCAAACGATCCTTCAAGAATGCATCAAAAAGGTACATTCAAGATTTCAGAGAGGTTGGAGATTCAAAATTTTTTGGGAAATAATATTGAAAGGTGCGATATTGACGCAATTCATTTTAATCTATCTTGGCCTATGGCCTGGTTAAAGTTCACAAAGCAGATTTTCCTTTACGATCAGTTATTTCGAAAATAGGTTCACCCACAAGAAAATCAGAAGAACACCTTAGCAAAATTATAAAAGAATCAGTAACCTTTTCGGAAAGATCAGTGAAAAATAGTGCTGCCTTACTGAAATTACTTGAAAATGTTAAAATACCAATGAATCACTTTTTTTTGACGTAGTAGCCATGTTAGATGGGATATGATCAAACTTCATACTAAGATTTCGAAAAAACTATTTCTTGATGCTATTCAATACGTTTTCAATTCCGTTTACTTTAAATTCAATGGTAGGTACTTTTTATGAACAACAATTTTGAACTCCAATAGGCTCGGTCTTATTCCCAATTATTCCTGCTGTAACTGTGATGGAATAAGATTTCGAAAATGGAATTTTTCATCAAATTAACTTTGATTTGGACTTTTTGCAAGATATGCTTATGATTTTGTACTTTCTTTACATGCACAAAGTGTGAATACCCTACATAATGTTTTTAATAGTATACATCCAAGATTACAGTTCACTGTTGAAATTCAAACGGAAGGTAGATTGAATTTTTTTGATTTGACTTCAATAAAAAATTATGTAAATCGTATTATCATGGACTGGCACAGAAAAACGATTTGTTCGGGAAGCACACTAAATTTTAATTCTAATCATTCCATTCAAAACAAAATAGAAGTTGTAAAGAATTTGATTGATAGAGCTCTTAAATTATTTCATCCAAAATTCCATGAAAGGAATATTGAATTGAGCAAACAGATTCTTTTTCTCAGACATTATAAGATTACATGTATTGACAAACAACATACATAACAGAATTGTCCATATTAAAAGTAGGTGTAATAATCAGAACAAAAACAATGTACACGATTACAATAGATTCAATACAGTTGTTTTACAAATTTACAAATTTAATTGATGAATATGTGTGCTGTGCATGGTGAAGTTCCAAATGATTGGAGAAATGCGATTATCATCCCAATCTACAAGGGAAAGGGTGATAAAGGCGTTTGGTTGACTCTTTCTTTTTCTACATCTTGTTTCTTTTTATTGTACATTTGTCTCTAATCAGCCGTAAAAGTGGGTACTTTCGAAGTCTAATTTTGATTTGTAAACCTTTTGGGTGTTATTTTAAGTACATAAAAATTTTTCACAAGAAAGTGGATTTCATTTCGATCTTTAAGAAATTTTAAAACAGAGACTTTGAGCAAATATCTGTTCCAATCTGCAGGGTTACTTATGAATACTATGAAGATTTCTTTTAATTGAGGTATTAATGATTTACTCAATTTACCAAAAGATTTCTATTTCACTCATATATAGCACACAAATTGGAGGAAATTGGCAATTTTTAGAAATGTGGTATTGTTTTAGATTATTACCTTTTCTATTTTGAAAAAAGGATTAATCTGAATAGATTGGTCTAAATCAACATAGAAGAAAGTATTTTGAACCAAATGAGAGTAGAGAAAATGCATTGCTGGTTGAATTTATCTCGTGTTGGTCTTGCGGTTATCTGAAGGGGTCTTTGTGCCGCGGTGGTATTCGCTGATTAAAACTCCTCGGAATTTCGCACGCCTGTATGTCGCGTATACCCAACGAGCCGCAACCAAATGAAGACGAAACGAAAAAAAAAGGAGACATAAGACATCTCAATTACAAAGGAGTTTCCCAAAACCGCATCTAATTGCATTTTAGAGCGAATTTTCTTTTTGGCTATCGAAATAAATTTGCGATTCTGAAATGAGGGTCTGATAGCAAAAGCGGGTTAAAAAATCGTCGGAGCAAAAATGAATTAATAAACTTGCAGGCAAAAACGAAGTAAAAAGAAACAAGGAAAACGAGGATTGTATTGTATATAATTATATAACGATATAATAGAATGATATATTATATTCCATACTATCGTTCTATCATATCGCAGGCCTCGGACTCACTTCAGAGATCAAAAATAGTGTCAATAGTGTCAAAACATGTTTTCTTAGCCTTTTCCGAAATGAAGTCTTTACCGAATTTGCTTCTTTTAGTTGCTGGCTTGACTATTTGATTCACTTGAAAGTTTTCTTCGTAATAATCCTTTTTGCTCTTTCCTAGTTCATCCTTGTTTATTGTTCCTTCATTGTTCCTTCCTTCATCCTTGTTGTTTATTTCCTTTCAGTCCTTATTTGTTTCTTGTTCATCGTTCTTATTTGTTCTTTGTTTATCCTTCTTATCTATTCCTTGCTCATCCTTGTTGTTTATTCCTTGTTCATCCTTGTTGTTTGTTCTTTGTTCATCCTTGCTGTTTGTTCCTTATTCATCTTTGATGTTTATTCCTTGTTCATTCTTGCTGTTTGTTCCTCGTTTATCTTTCTCGTTTAACTTCTTGGGAGAATCCTTTCATGTTTTTGTGACATCCGAGTAGTTTTTCTTGAGTTTATTTGGTACGTCGTCACTGGCAAATTTTCCTTTCCTTTTTCTTTACTTACAGGTATTTTAGACAAAAGATTCAGGTTCAGGAACATACGACGATTTTGGGACTGCTTTCTATGAATCAGGTCACCAACCACTTTTCTCCTCTTCGATTCAATGTCTTTAGATAAGTTATAGACGTCTATTTCCTTGAGCTGTTGTTCCTTCTTTAGTTTCGTAGCAGCTGCAAGCATTTCATTTGCCACATGAGAAACTGTAAAATCCTTCCGATTTAGAGCTTCTTCCAGCTCTTTCTTACCATTTTCTATAAAAAAAAAAAAATATATATATATATATAATAGCTCGTACACTGCCGATAACACAGGACCACTATGTTTTTGAGGTCGCTGAATCCGAATCCGGTGTCCGTTTGACGCCATCAGGTCAGAATCAAGGTCAGTTTAAGGTCAAATCTACAAAATTTATCGCTAACCAACTAAATCAGGGTACTTTTAGGTTTAAGTGGTCGCTGAATTCGAATCCGGTGTCCGTTTGACGCCATCAGGTCAGAATCAAGGTCAGTTTAAGGTCAAATCTACAAAATTTATCTCTAACCAACTAAATCAGGGTACCTCTGGTTTAAGTGGTCGCTGAATTCGAATCCGGTGTCCGTTTGACGCTATCAGGTCAGTATCAAGGTCAGTTCAAGGTCAAACCTACGAAATTCATCGTTAACCAACTAAGTCAGGATTCCTTTAGGTTTAAGTGGTCGCTGAATTCGAACACGGTGTCCGTTTGGCGCCATCAGGTCAGTATCAAGGTCATTTCAAGGTCAAACCTACGAAATTCATCGCTAACCAAGAAAATCAGGGTACCTATAGGTTTAAGTGGTCGCTGAATTCGAATCCGGGCTTTGTTTGACTCCATAAGGTCACGATCAATGTTTTTGAGGTTGGTGAGTCCGAATGCGGTTTCCGTTTGACCCCATCAGGTCAGGATCAAGGAGAGTTCAAGGTTAAACCTACAAAATTCATCGATAACCAACTAAGTTAAGGTATCTTTAGGTTTAAGTGTTCGCTAAATCCGAATCCGGGGTTTGTTTAAGCCCATGATGTCACGATAAAGGTCAGTTCAAGTTCAAACCTATAGAATCCAGCGTTAACGGACTATACCAGATACATATAGGTTTTTGGGGTCGCTTAATTTAAATTACGTGTCCGTTTTATCTCATGAGGTCACGATCAAGGCGAATTCATCATCAAACGATACCACAAACCTCGAGCCTACAACCCCCAAGCCCAAAACCCCTAAGCCTACAAACTTTAAGCCTACAAACCTTAATTCTACAAATTCCAAGCCCACAAACCTTAATTCTACAAATCCCAAGCCCACACACTTTAAGCCCAGAAACCTCAAGTCTACAAATTACGAGCCAACAAACCTCAAGCCTACAAACTCCAGACCCACACACTCCAAGTCCACACACTCCAAGCCTACAAACCGTAAATCCACAAACCCTAATCCCACAAACCTCAAGCCTATAAATGTCAAACTCAAAAACTTACAACCCAACTAACTCACAAATCTACAGACCCACAGATCCACAAACCCACACACTCACAAATCTACAAAACCACAACTCCCAAAACTTTCAACCCCTAAATCTGAAGTTTGTATTGTTTTTATTTGTTTATGTCAGGTTGCCTAATTTAAATTTAGAGTTAGTTTAAACATCTTAGGATGAAGGTTAAAAAATTTTAGTGGTCAAATTTTGAAAAACCTGAAGAGTTTTTATGTGGGTTCTGTGCTGCTTAGAATTTGTAACCTTGTCGTTATTCAAAAATGCTATAGTATCAGATACTTTTTGAATATATTAAATTTGAACTCGCTCGATACAGCGTAAGAAACGCTTTAAATTCAGTTGCAGTGGTTTCAGCGTTACCCGTTCTGAACCACGTGGAGAAACCACTTCTTTCAGAACTTACCCGTTACAGAAACGGGCGCGCCAACGCCAGGGTCATGTGATGTATAAAGTATAATTTCATGGCTTGAAGGTTCACGCCAAATCATAGGCAGAGAGATACGATATTTTTTTATTGTCTTCGCAATGTCTGCTAATGTCACTAAGACAAGTCGAACAAATGATATGAGGAATCCAAGAATGGTCAAGACTTTCTTTTGCGCCTCCATAACAATTAATTTACATATTTTTTACAGCATCTGTTAAAGACCTTCTATTTTTGGGTATAATGTATCTACCACGTACGACACAAAATGTGTCTCGACTATCACAAGGTGGCATGGTAAGGGAGACAAGGTGGTTTAAAGGGATATTTCCAAAAAATAAAACTGATCAAAATTGATATCGAATAGATATATTCTTCAGTAAACGTACTTATGAACAAACTTAATTCTAAAGGAGATTGAACGCAAATATAAATCTAGCCCTGAGACTAGTCTTTACCTATATACAAACTTAAGAAAAGTTGCCCCGAATGATAAATTTTCACTACGCAAAATATATTCCTACGATGAATACTGTATAAAACTTTACTAGTAATGTTTAATATTAATGTCACCAACAATGTAGAGGAGTATGCCTCTGTAAACGCTTCACCAAAAGCTACTTTTTCCTAATATTTTCAGTAATACCATGAAAAATTTTTATGTGAAACTGTTTGGGCATGATAAATAAAATCTTTAAAGAGGTGGTGAGAACAATATTTTTATTTATTTCATTACTCTAAAATTCAATTACGACCGTAGCTCACTTTGTAACAATTTATATAAACCGTGGCAGAATGAATGAACGCAATGGACACGCTACATCGTATCCTCATAGTATCCACATAGTATCCCTCTTGTATCATGCAAAAAAAACTAAAAAAAAAAACAGAAAGATGGGCATTTAACTTGTTGAAACTTGGATTCTACGTTAAATTTTCCATAAGAATGGCATGGAGTAATCAGCTGTAAGTAACAATCGACCGGCGTTATAGGGTATAGTTTTGTTATGGTACTGTTGAAAAAATTAAGGAAAAGTAGCTTTTGTTGAAGCGTTTACAGAGGCATACTCCTTTACATTGTTGGTGATATTAATATTAAACATCACTAGTAGAGTTTTATATGGCATTCATCGTAAAAATCTATTTTGCGTAGTAAAAATTTATCATTTGGGTCAACTTTTCTTAAGTTTGTATATAGGTTAAGACTAGTCTCAGTGCTAGATTTATATTTGCGTTCAATCTTTTTTAGAATTAAGTTT
>JAUMHM010000085.1:58112928-58131122 GCA_032362435.1 Melikaiella ostensackeni
TATAGATAAAGGCGCAGTGCGCGTGTACTCAGGTTCGAACTCACGTTCGGAGATTGCGTAATGTTAGGAAATGGTTCACACGTCCCTGACTGTTTACGTTTCGAGGGATCCGGTTCAGGCCCAAGGGCAGTGTGAAGCAACTCCCGAAACTGGGATTATATCGGGGTTTGAGTGTATTTCGAACATGTGTGGAGAGTGAAGTGCATGGAGAGTGGATTAAGCTTTTTCATTTTGGATTTTCAACGTAATCAAGGACAAAGGCATCATGGAGACTCGGCAGTGGCGCCGGAACGATTTTTTTGGTTGGGGGGAGGGGAGGCTAACAAATTTTGTACATAGCAACCAGTTTACGATATTCCAACTTCATGATGAGTATTAAACATGAATAATATATTTTCCTGGTTTGATTACGTATGAATTACGTATGAAATTTACACTTTTTCGAAGATTATTTTTCTATTACCACGAAAAACAAATTCTGCCATGATTTTTAACAAATTTAAATTTGCTGTACGTTCTTTGCGGACGTGGAGAATAATTAAATGCGGAAACCTTTTTTGAGTCATTATGTTGAACGTAGGTATGTTTTTAGACGTCACAAAGCGCTGAACGACCGTTCAGATGATGCTGCACATATGTGCTTATTTATATGTGATGAAGCGTCGCGACATCCGAACTTTTTTTACAGAATCAACAACGCCCGCGAAAATTAAATATCATTTTTCCACGATCGGAATTCAAAAGTACACTCATACCTCGTAACTGTGCAGACCTCGGGTTTGGTGTGCACAGTACCGAGGGCTATTAAAATCTAGTTTTAACCGGATTCAGAGCGACGAGTCAGTAAACACTCAGGACCACATGTATAATCTCTGAACCCGGCACGTACAGAAGTATTCAAGCGTGAACTACCAAGAAGCCGGCACAAAAACAGGGGGCACAGTTACGGGGTATGAGTGCAATTAAATTTGTTGATCGTTTCAGAATGAATGAAATGATTTTGATCTGATAATGTATAATACTACAATATTGACATCATATGTAATATTATCATGATGGAATGCTAGAATGAACAAGTAAAATAAATTTTTATTTAACTTGTGACGGCAACTGAAGATGTGCTCAAAATTTCCTCGTTCATTAATACGGAAACAAGAGTAAAAAGATGTGTGATACACATTTATGTCGGTTTCTGAATTTTTCTCCAGTGTTTAAGATCTTACAATTCAGTGCAGTGTCACAGTATCCTCAGCCTCTCGTGCTCAAATAATATATTGTCAAAGTGCTCTGTTTGCGCATAAAGAAATTATGTTTCATGCACCTCGTTCTTCACAAAAAATAAAAGATGCTTTCAGAATTAAAGAATTTGATATGAAACATGAAAAAAACTTGTCCAAAAATAAAATAGCTATAGGAGTCGATAATAAACTAGGGTCAAGTCTGGGCCAGACTTGGTGATCTAGCCTGGCAATCAACACAGACCCTGGCCAGATGAAGCATTTCATTTGAGCTTGACCCAGTCTTAATTACCAGACCAGGGCTTAGTATTGCCAGATGATTTCAACATCCCCCCCCCCCCCCCTGACGACGCGTTTTCTATAGTACGTGTATGACACTTCAACATGGGCGTATGTGATGTAATACTTGCACTGCCCCATAAGCTCGTATGCCTTTCCACAGCACACAACATTTATAAGAAAATAAAACTCAGATCGCATGACTGAAAATCATTCAAAAGTTAACGTACCTGTCAGCTGTTCATTATATTACTGCATTTATTAAACAGAGACACGGATTGAAGATCAATTTATGATATCATGTTAAGCCCATCTAGCTCAGGTTTCGGATTATAGGTAAAAAAAATATGACCGGACTGAAACGATTACAATTAGTTATCTCATGAAAAAAAAGTTCATGTCAACACCTAACTTGCACTTTGTTCCACTCTCATAACATCCGTATATGCACGTCGGCAGTCGTATTCTCTCTGGGCGAAAAAAGTATAGAATCAGTCCCAAACACTAAAGCAGTAGTGGCCAAGGTGCGTCAGGCCGAAAGGGTCTCGTTCATTCGGGTTGCACGAGGTCAAGGGTGTGTAAGTGTACATACGCATCGACTACGAAGAGTCTCTCACTGGTGACGAATCTAGGTCACCGTTCCGATGAGGGCAGATGAGGGGTTGACCAACCCCCAAAAGACTTGAAATTTTAGTTATTTTTATTGTACGTATTGGAAGTATTTTTTCATTCACCTTTAAAGTATTTTACATAATCTTCATATACATGTACATGAATTTCTGTAGATGTATTGTATACGACTGTAAGTATATAACGTATTTACAAAATTTAATGGATATGTACATGAAAATTGACGTAAAATACTTCAAATTTAATTTACGTGAATGGAAAAAGCTTCTTATACGTTATACATTGAAAATGACTGAAATTTCAAGTCTCTTCTAAGAATGTATCGAAGAAATGCGCTTTTCTGTGTTTCATCACGCAGAAAGAAAATCTGTAAATGTTACGGGGGCCCTATGCTAAAATAGTGATAGCATAGCTCTTTATGCAGAGCTTGGAGAGTTTTCTGTGATTTTAACATAATTTTTAGAATCTTACAGATTTACAGATTTTTCTGTAAATCTTACAGAAATTTTTGGGGAATCAAACAGAAAATTAGGTAAGCCTTACAGGATCTTCTGTAAACATTACAGAAAAATCCATGCTGTCACCATTTAGTATAAGATTAGCAGTCTCTTTTTTCTCCGGCATATGTTATTTGAATAAAATTTGAGGAGTGTTTACTGCAAAATCTAAAAAACTATGATTCTTTAATCTGAATTTTTAATCTAACTCATACGTTAACAAAAACTCTCGATTGAAGAATTTATACCAGGCTTTTTTGTGGTGTTTTACAGTGAAGAAATTATCAACATAAGGCGAGTATTAGCGCAATAGAATTTAAGCTGAAACAGTGAAGACAAGTATTTTCACTCTCAAATTGAATTCAAATTAATAAAAGTATGTAACAGAAAAATAACGTGTACACTAGAAAAAAAAAGTTGAATCAAAGAAAATTTATTTGATTAAAAGAAATGATCGTACCGAATACGTCCAATCATGTATTTCCTCAATCCAAAGAAATGGTTTTATCTAAACCAAAAATATAAAATTATTGAAGCAAATGAATAATTATTTCTATCAGTGAAATATTAATTTAGCTGAAGAACGTTGTAATTGGTTGAAAGAAATAAGAAATTTGTGTTTAAAAAGTAGGTAGTTGATATAATCAAATGTGATTTTAAATCAAAGAAATATTTCCTTCATACAAATTAATGTTTATTGACTGAAGTAAGAGATATTTTTAATTGAAAGATGTGATTCCTTGCTTCAAGGAAGCGTACCCTAAATTTTAATGAATATTTCTTTAAAAAAATAAAGGGGTTTCCAATAGGATTATATATTTCTTTGGTCCTAAGATGCAATATATTTTTCAGAATAAGCATGCGACAAAGTTGACAAAATATTAATTGATTCAAGGAACCAAATGATTGACTCAAAGAAACGAGAGATTCATTTAAAGAACAATATAATTTATGGAAATAAGGGTAGCTCAGGATCATACAAATATTTTATTCGATCAAGAAAATACCACCACAATTACAAAAATGTAAATCTACCATTTGTTGAAGTGTATTATTTAATGTAATAACAATTATAATTATCATAATATTATTGGAATAATAATATTTTTTTCACTGGTTATTCAAAAATTTCTCAAGCACAGTCAGTGTTGACGCTGAGATACATAGGAGTATCAGATGACAGGCAGTAAGATAGATCATCACATCTACTTTTCATTATAGCTATGCAGAAAATTTGTAGCTAACTTATTTCCTTGGAAATTAATTTCTACTGTGAGATAATATGCTTTATCCACCCAGCGGCATTTGTCCTGAACTACTGACTACTGAAAGAATTATTTATTTAAAATGATTAATTCCTCTTTCATGAACTAAATAAATGCTTTTTCCAACGGATTTCATGAACATTTTATTCGAAAAAGTTGTGCTTGCACTGAAATAAATATATTTTCGAAACAAATGTGCCAAAATGATAAATTTTAAAAAATATGCATTTTAACGAAGTGCACATGTATTTATTTCAATTGAGAGTTTCCTTCGTTCGAACAAATATTTGTTCGAATTAATTAATTGCAGATTTTTTATTCAATATTCGATTCCTTCTAATGGAATGGATCTATATTTAATAGAAAAAAACATTTTTTTAAAAATTTATTTAATTATTTATTCGCTATAACTGTGTCAACTCTTAACATCTGATAAATATTTTTTTGAATTCCATGAATTATTATTTATCTAAGAAAAATATCTGTTTTACTCAAAGAAACTAAATTACTCGATCCACACATGGATAAATTATTTAATTCAAATAGGTATTTATAACTTCAAAAAAATCGATTTCATTGAAGCGAGGAAATATTTCTTAGGGCGTTGGAAAGATATTCAAAGAGGCCATGTTCATAGCTTCCAAATAATCATTTCTTTCACTTGATAATTTTTACATTTATTGCAAAAAAATTTTCTTTCTATCAAAGAAATATCGCAGCAAAGAAATGATTTCTTTGAATTGAGGCATGACTCTTTTACCTCTAAACAATATTTACTCAACCATAGTAAACAAATTCGTGGTACAAAGAAAAAAAACCGAAGAAATCCATTTTTTGGACCAAGTAAATTTTTTTTCAGTGTAGTTATATTTGTAACATTGGAAGAGATCATACAAAATTCGGAATTTTTTTTTGCTGCTATTAAAAAAAAAATCAAACGTCTGCGATTCGTCAGCGATTTTTCATATATTCTTAGTAATTTGTACAGTGAGAAAAAAAGGTATTTGAATTAAATAAAATTTCTTCGATTCAAAGAAATGGTATAGTAGAATGTGGCGGAAGCAGGGTCGGATTCCTGCTTCAAGGGGCTCTAAGCACGATCGAAAAGGGGCCCCTAATGTAGATATAATTTATCACGGCATAACCTATCAAATGCAAATATTATTGGATAAAATTAAGATTGAATTATTTGTGTTGAATTTTCAAAAAGTTTATTCTATATTACATGGGATACTTCAAGCTTAATATTTAAAAAAATTTATGTACATGGAAATTTTTTTTTTTTTTGCTGATTGGGGGCCCCTCTGAGGCCGGGGCCCTCAGCAACTGCTTATTTTGCTTATGCATGAATTCCACCCTGGGCTAAAGAAATATTCCTTCAGCCCGAAGAAATATATTTTTTTTTTTGTATCCAATGAACGAAATGATTATGGCAAATAAATATTTATTTGACACTTTGAAATATTCGTTGAGCGAATTAGATTTGTTATTGACTGTAAGAAATAAGTATTTGACATGATTGGTGAGTTCTTTCATGTAAAGAAGTATGGCGTAAGTTCAAGAAGATAATTATCACATACAAATAAATATAATTCGGACTGAGTATAAGTTTTTTTTTAAAATGAAATATATGATTCGTTGATCTAAGTAAGCGTACTTTGAGGTAAAATAAATATATCTTTGTAGAAAACAAATGTTTTTTAACGGAAATAAATATTTATGTTGTTCTAAGATGCGGTATACTGTTCAGAATGAACACGTAACAGATTTTATAAAATATTAATTGATTCAATGAACGATTTACTTGATAAAAAAATGCTTCCATTGTTTAAAAAATTTGAATAGTTTAAGTATAAAAATTAAAATATCCCATTCGTTGAAAAAATATATAGTGCAAGTATAAATTATAATTATTATAATCTATAATAATATTTTTATTTTTATTTTCACGGAGTATACAAAAAATGTGAAGGTCGTCCAGTGCTTAGGAAGACCGATCACCACCAATCACCATACATTTTCAGATTATAACTATGGTGAAGATTTGTGGCTAAGGATAACTCATAGATCTGAGAACCAATTTCTATTGTCAGACCATACGCTATGCGCATCTAGCGTTATATGTCCTGAACTACTTGGTACAAATCATGAATTTTACAAAAATATTTTTTCGAACGAATCTTTTATGAAGTTATTTCTAAAATACGTTTCTTTACTTGAAGGAAATGTTTATTTGACATGAATTACTTTATTTTATTTAACAAAAGAAATACTTCTTCGATGTAATTAAATTAATACTTAAGTCAAGAAATTACTTCATTCAAATTATGACATGTTCTATTGGAATAGCAATACCAACACCCTTACATGAAAGAAATATATCTTTCACTTAATTAATGTCTCTTTTAGTTATCTTAATATTTCTTTGATTCAAAGAATCCAAAATATTTGATTCACGCATCGATGAATTAGTTATTTCAAACAGACTATTTTTCAATTCAAAAGCTCGAAATCATTGAACAAAAGAAATATTTCTTTGGATGCGAAAAACTAGGTTGTCAGTTTTAAAGATATCAATTTCTTGAGTTAATTATCTCACATTTTAATAGGCCAAGAAATATTAGTTTGTTTTAAAGAACTGGCGCCCAACGGAATAATTTGTTTGGATTAATACACAAATTTGTTGCCTTTAAACAATATTCATTACAATTAAGCATACAATCTCCTTGGCTTTAGGTTCTCAGTTTTAAAGATATCAATTTCTTGAGTTAATTATCTCACATTTCTCACACTCGTATAAACTAGACTTTTTTTCTGTGAAATTTTTATAAATCTCGGACAATTTTCACAGCAAATAGATTGATAAAGGTGAAAATTTCATACATGATAAATTGTTTTCAGATTAGGTTTGTAATTTATATAATTTCTTATTGATTTGTCCGTTAGCGAAGATTATTCTTGTATTACATCAGCATATTAAGCAGCAAATGGTCTTTTACGGTTTACTCACTCAAGCTACTTCAGTAGTAATCCATAAAATGTTTAAACTATACTTAAAGAAAAATATATTTCGAAATCACAATACTTGTTTTGTAGTTTTACAACAAATTTATTACAATTTCACTTTACAATACGATGCTTGCAATTTCGCATTACAATTTGTATTGTAAATTATTGTAAGATCACAAGCATTTATAAGAGTATATAAACCCCTTTTCCAGGAAACCTAATTTTAAGTTTGTTATTGCCAGCGGCGGACTGGACGCCTGGTGCGGGTGGAAATAGGGTCTCAATACACAAAACTGATTGACAAAAGATTATAAAAAAGCAGTTTCTCTATTTTCCCGCTATTTATCAATGACATTTCACGTTTAGTTTACATTCAACTGAATTTCGAAGCAAATTTTTTGAACTAAATACCCTAAGGCGTGCCCCATCAAAGGGGGCGCGGATGGAATCCCACTTTGAAGCCCAGGCCAGTCCGCCGCTGGTTATTGCCATAACACTAAAAGACTTGTAACGTGAATATTGTTTATAGAAATAATCGAAAATATTTCAGAAACCTCAAAATCTATACCTAAAATAGTATCTCTAAATCTGAACTAGTGAAAAGTCAGCCACTAATTTACTGTAGTAAAAATTAATTATTTGCAATTTTTGACTGAACCTGTAATGAGAAGTAGAAAACTACTAAAAGAAATAGTAAAGTACGACTAATAATTGGTAGAAAGTTTTGCTCAAGTATACAGTAGTGGCCGTTTTTTCATTAATTCAGATTTAGAGAGGACCCCATCAATATGGACGACACGTACACAAATATATATAATTCCACTTTACATGGATAACAGATTATTTCTGCAAAAATTTTAGGTTTCAAATAATAAAGCTTGACATTTTCTTCTAAACATGAATAGAAATATTAAATACAAAGTAAAATGTCTGCAGAGACAGTTATGCCGGCAAATTTTTATTGAAAGAACGATCCTTATTAAGCCATATCTATACTGGGTTAAGTATAATAACGCGCTATTATCGTATTTGAAAGAGAATTCAGAATATTGTTGAGGAGTAATTGAATTTTGCAGGAAATTGGTCGAATCCACAACAACAAGTGTATCTTTTTTTTGTAAATAATATTAATGGGGGGTTGGTCAACGTAAATTTAACCCAAGGTTTAACAATGTTGTCAAGAATGGTAATTGCTGTAGAGTGACTGTTTTCATCAGTAGAATGTACTGTAAGCAAGAAACGATTTTTTGCAAAGCTCTGAGAGTCATAAATCTGTTTTTCTTTCAATATATGATAAATCTTTACTTTTACAATACCTGTACAATACTTCTACCTTCAGCTAATACATTTATATCTTTGACATTATATTTTAAAGCAAATGTTATTACCTGCATTCTTTCTACGGGAAGTGTCAGCATTATAAGTCCAGAAAATGTCAGCCCAGTTTCTTAGAAATAACATTTATTTACATGAGATCATTTTGAGGCAAAGTGGTCTTGGAACTTATGTACATCAATTTTGTGCTGCTGTGTCTTTAAGAAATAACGTAGAGGAATATTAACCTAATTTCATAAAATCTTATCCGTACTAATTTTCTACCCACTCAAATTCGAAGTTCGATAGTGCACTTTTTCACGAGTTAGCAAACTTAGCAACTCGGTGCTTACTTGTCGTGGGTGCGAGTTTTTCAGCGCGATTGGTTTTCTCCACGCGAATTGAAAAAGAAAAGAGAGTTATATGTACAACGAAGCCGTTTTTAAGACTAGATTAACTAGAGAATTAGGGGTGGCGGTATGTCGTCTTCAGAAACAACGGGTAGATAATTCCTCTACTTTATTATCCGGTTGGCGGAGTAAAAAGCAGTAACAGCAATGCACAAGATTCCGAGTGCAGGAACGATTCTTCTCGTGAGATACGACGATACCAAAGTTCGCAGCAAGAAACTGCTCGCGCTACGTAGGTACGAGAAGGACGCCTTGGGAGCCGCACAAAGATATTAAGTACCCATACCTAGTACTGTCGAAGGCAGCAGGAGGAGAGGTGCTGAGACGGAGAGGCGAGGTAGAAGACAGGAGGAAGAAAAGGAGGAGTGAGAGGGAGAGAGTACGAGAGGAAGTGGAGTTACCTACAGAAGAAATAAGTGCGCGCGTGTAATGCTGATGGCGAATATGGTGGAGAGGTGCCAGGGTGGCAGGCCCCCGTGCGCGAGTGAACGATCGATTCGAACGCTACGCCGGCGACATTCTTCGCCGGCGCTCGTAGAGACAGAGAACAGTGAAGAGTGATGAGAGAACAGAAGAGAAGAGAAGAGAAGTCGCGAGGAAAAAGAAGAAATCCCCACTCGGCGTACGTTCCAGTCGAGTCATACTGTCCTCGGTTCTTGTGTCTGTGTCGGTACGTCGTTGGGTTGGCGACGACGATAGTGGGGGAAGCTCTTCGGCAGCTACCGGCTGTAGGAAGTCTCCAGGGGCGGGTCCGACGAGCTGGCTTCCACCAGTACCATTCACTCGAGTCTCGATCGCTCCGCCAACCGAGTCGCTGAGTGCGCGCACAGCACGCCCATCCTCCCGTCCATGACTCCCACTGATGTTTTTATTTATTACATCTGTGACTGGGTAGGGAAATACTCCCGACTCGACCGAGAGAGTGCTTGCCACTTTGAGAAGGAACGACGCGCGTCCCTGCGAGTTACCGCCGCACGGGCCTCCGTCGTTTGCTTTGCTCGGCGTTAGTACGTTCGTTGGTTTTCGGTCGCTCATTCGGTAGTCAATATTATCGTTCCTTTCTTCGAAGTTATCGCAATTATCAGTGCCAGGAGAGATCGACTCGCCGATCTCGTTATCGATGACCTCCCTTAGTCGGTCGTGCCACGGTACCGCGATGGACCATCGGACCGCGTATTCCGCGTAAACGCAAATGCTCTGGATCGTGGACAGCTAAGAGTGAGCTCGTGATAAGTGAAGTTTTTAACGAGTCAGTTTATGACCAAAAGTGACAGTGACATTTCGCATATCATATTTAGCAGTGAACGTGTTGTGCGAAGTCGACTGTAGTCCCAGATCGACTGTTTTTCTAGTTGATAATTGTGTATCTAAGTATGCTCTGAAATCGAAGAGGAATCTGCAGGCCATTGGTCTTTCTACCCGTATTCTACGAAGGTGTACCGCAATTGATAAACAGATATCGCGTCATTCGTGCAAGACGAATTACAGGGACACGGAACAGGGGCGCGCAAGATTCCACGCTCGATGGACCACGGAGCAATGGACAGCTCTTCTGAACATAGTAGTCGTGCCAGCCCTGTTACTGGCAGTCCGAAGAATCCTCATAGCCCATCGGCTCAACAGACTCAACCACAGCAACTTCATAGCTCTCAGCATCAACCACCGTCTTCACATCAGCAACCACATCCCAGAGATCAGATCCGCGAGTTGCAACAGCACCGTGGTGTGCCAACACCCGGATCTCCCACAAGAGGATCGCCACCTCAAGGTTTGCCACTAAGTCCACCACCCTTATCAGCCGGAGGAGGTCCTGGAGCTCCTCCAGGTATGGTGCCACGTATGCCCGGGCTTCCGCCGCCCGCTTTGGGCCTCTTAGGCCAGCTTGGTGGCATGTTAAGTGGGCATCATGGCTCTCCTCTAGAGCTTATGGCTGCTCATCACGCTGTCATGCCACCCAGATCTTATAACAGTCCACCACCAATTAGCTCCAGTGATCCAACTGCAAATGAGTGCAAACTTGTTGACTATCGTGGTCAAAAGGTGGCAGCCTTCATCATCGCTGGGGACACAATGTTATGTCTCCCTCAGGCTTTTGAGCTTTTCCTCAAGCACCTCGTAGGTGGTCTTCACACAGTGTACACTAAACTCAAGAGACTTGACATCGTGCCGTTGGTGTGCAACGTGGAGCAAGTTAGAATCCTTCGAGGTCTCGGTGCTATCCAGCCAGGAGTGAATCGGTGCAAACTGCTTAGCTGCAAGGACTTCGATGTCCTCTACAGGGACTGCACAACAGCCAGGTAAAACATGCCACAATTACGAATATATTCAAGTCTAGAGAAATGAACGTCTCAGTAAATTTAATAAGAATAAATGATATTAATAGACACAGAATTAGGAATGAACATACGCTGATGGTTGATTAATGATATCATTCGTGATGTCGCAAATTTGGACTCACTTATTTGAGAATCATGTACTTGGTTAGAGCAAGAAGTTCCTGTTAGGATTTAGCTTGCCTTTATATAAAAGAACTGAGAGAAAAAAGGGAAACAAAAATCTTCTAAAGAAATCCATAAATGCATCCGATTGTAAAAGCGTTTTCTAAATATAAGAGCTATTGAGATTAAAATCCAGATTGAATAACTATCATAACCATCAGATCCGTTTATGAATCGATCATTGAAGCTAAATTAACATCGCTTTTTTGAAACAACGATCGTGACTGGTAGGCAGGGCGAGGAGAGCAGAGATTCGTTTTTGCCTAATGGCGAGCACGACGCATAACTTGATATTGTGCAGTATCACTGAAAGTTGCTGGAACGTTCTCCACAATTCATCGCCACTAACACTGAACGCGATTGTGGATCATTTATGCACAAAGATAAGGGAATACAAACATGTATCTTACAAGTTCATTGACCTTATCTGAAACGGAAGCTCGAATCCTCGCATACATTAATAACGCAAGGTGTCGCCTCCAGGCAGCACTTCATCTTCGTTGGTTCCGCACTCCGGCTACCAGTGGGCCGAATAATATGCTTTAATTGTATGCCACCTCCCGCTTCTTAAAACTTAATTATCGTGGTTCGCCCCTACTCCTAATCCTGGCCTACTAAATCTTCCTCACACTAGATCCGTAGAATCGATAGATCAGTATAGATAGGATTATACATTCGTTACGTATTTATCTTGCTCACACATCTCCTTGTTGACTCAAGGTTGTTAGCGCTACAAAGGCTTAAGCCTAGGCTGCTCTACCTTTTCAATAACATAGTATTTCCTTAAAAAGAAGAACTCCAACATCGCGTTTTTCTTCTGAGTTGAGCAATCCGCGAAGTGAAGATTCATGGTACGCTGGCACGTGCTCTCGTATCGAGGATTGTCACCAGGACCAGAACCCGACGTCAACAGGTGTCCCTTTCACGGCTGTTTCTCTGAATGAATCGGCTCCACCGAGAGAGCGAGGTGGTTGTTGTACAAGCTTATCCCACCCACGCGGCAGACTGCAGACGAAACGGAATGGTAAACGGAACGAGGGGATCTGGGGTTGCCTGCAGAAATTTTGTCGCTTCCCGTTCGTTACAAGACTCGAGTCAATTCTTCCGTGAGAGCAATTTATTTACCGAAACTTTCTCAACTTTATTTCTTTCGCAGTTTTGCTATTGTTACTGTATCAAGTGAGAAAGAATTGCTTGATAATGCAGTTTGAGTGGCACCTCATAGATTTTAGTTCGATGAGTTTGGACAGTACTTTACCAGTGAGCAACGCGCAGTGGCAGTCACAACGGAAACGGATTCAACGCGACACAGAGAGGGAGCGAGAATGAGACGGCAAAAGAGTGAGAAAATCGTAGGGATAGGGGATCCAAATAATTCGGAGTCGTAGTCACGGAATAGAACTCCGCGGGCCGTCGGCTCGTGCGGTTCCCTTTTGTCGTCTTCCCACATGGAAAACATTTCGTTTACACGTCCCTCAACCGCAAATCTCATGATAAAAATCGTCCTAGGATCAAGTCGCAAAATGAGATTATATTTCTCTTCACTAGCACTCAGAGAAAAAGTTGTCTTGAAACAAAAGCATCATCCTCTTGCCTGTTTTGTTTCGAATCACGTGAAAATATTTTTTATACAAATTCAATTATTGGACTGCAAGATTATGTGAAGTTTGTCGCAAAAAGATAATGTTTGCTGTAAAGAGATTCTTTTAGGGACAAATGAAAATTCTCTTTACCTTAAATTTAAGAGGAAATTGTCATATTTTATGATAGTTATAAACATAATTGCGAGGTATAATCGTTCTAGCAGGTAGTTATGTTTTTCTGATCGCTGTAGCGTATTAAGCAATATTTCACAGCAATATTATTTGTAATAATTTTTTTTTTCAGTGAAATAATGTTGAATCAAAGGATGAAATTAAATTCTAAATCGGGACATGCCAAATCTCACTGCAAGAAATTAATTGTCAGTATACCCATGCTTCAGGTTAGATTAACTCGAGGATTAACCATAATTCAGATACAGCATGGATAATCTAATTAGTGCTTTTACAAAATTATTCTCCTCAAATACATTTCAATAGTTTTACTTAAAAATACATTTATTGAGGATTTAAAAAAATAATTGTAACAAAAGTGAAACTTTTTACAATCTTTGATTTATAAGAACACCCACAGAAAACAACAAAAAGTGAATCTAACTCTTATTTCAGTGTTCGATCTACTACCTGCAACCAGCATTACCTTGAGGCGGTTCTCTATAACTCTGTTCAGCGAGAGAAGGCTTAAAGTTTGCGCATGAGGGAGGAGAAGCATTTTTGTAGCACTTGGTGGCACTTTTTTCTACACATAGTTTTTTTCATTTTTTTAATATCATTGGTCCAAGTTTCACATTTATTGCTTTCTTAGTGTCCTTCGGTAAAGTTGGTCGAAGGGCTGTGAGCAGATATTAGGAATAGCAACTTTGAACATCTCAACAAAGCCCGCCTTCACGGAAACAATTATTTATGATAGATTGCGTAAAGGGATCCAAAATTCGTCGGCCGTTTGAGCCTTCTCTCTGCGAGCAGAGTATAGAAAATAGGAAACTTATACTATGACAATACATTGTATCGTCTTTTGTTTCCATGCGAAAAAATTTGATTCTACTCACTTGAAAAGTATCCACAATCAAATTTACCCATCAGTTTTTTCTGTGCTCTTTTGATTACTTTATAACTTAATAATCAGTATTGAATGATCCTTTCTATTGGTTCTCGCATAGTACTTTGCTTTTCCATGCATGCGATAATTATTGTCGATGGCATGTTATCGATCGGAAAAATGTAAGGGCGACCAGTAAAAATCGGATGATGAAGAGGCTGCGGCAGAGCCCTCGTGTGCGGTCCGTTCGCGAGTAAACGCTGGCATTGTTACATTCTGATATAATGCACGGCAGCGTAGTGTCGCGTCGCCCAGCCAACAGTTTTGGTGCGCTTTATACCTCGGTTTTACCTACACCCACATGTGCATCTTTACGTCCTCTCGTTGTTGTCCCGTCCTGGTGCACCTCTTCAATGATCCACCGGTGCAGGATCGGTAACAGCATGCAACCGAAACCACATCGATAATTCATAAGATTTTTCTTGCGGTCTAGAGCGCGGCACTGCGTCGCGCCGGGTGTTGCGCTCGAACAACTCGGATCCAGTATCCGAACCGTGCTATCGCATGTTTTGCTTGGAAAACCGCGTCAATTCCTATCTGAAATAACGACAGAAAGAATGGGATGAAGAAGCATTGATTGTGCCTGATCGTGAGGCGAGAAGAAACGTAGACAAAGTCGGGTTTGAAGACTTGCTCAAGGAGAAAAAACACGTTTTCCTATTATTATATGGAACTACAAATGCAGTGCGCTTGGTCTCGGAACTGCTATTGCGAGGTCAGTGTTACTGCCGTACTGTTATAGAAATTGCAATAGACGTTTTACTATAAATTTAAAGGAAGTAATATGCGTGTAAAGAAAGTTTTACTTTAAAACATTTAACAAATTCACTACACATGTCTAGTACTTTGAATTATCAAAAAATAAAATTTCCTTGTGATTTTGCTCTCTTGAACTGAACCAGTGAGATTCACTGGTTGAAATAGCCAGAAATGTGTCACTGATATCACTCCAGTGAAAAATTTCACTGACAACCAGTGATGCACTTCTGGATATTTCAACCAGTGAATTTCAATGGTTCAGTTTAAAAGAGTGCTTATACACTTTACAACTTATTTGAAATCATAAGATCAGATTGCAAAACGTTTGCTAACACATCAGTCAGAATTGAAGTATGACATAGTGAAACTTCTCGAAAAAGGAAGCTTCACGGGGAAAAAAAATCCGCTGAATTTACCGAAAAATCCGTAACCGTTACAGATTTCCTACGTTGATATAGTGACAGCATAGAATTTCAATAAGCGTTACTACAAAATTTATGTAACCAGAGTCTGTAAATATAACAGGTATTATTTGTAACGCTAAGATAAAAAATCTGTAATCATTACAGATAAATATTTTTAACTATTACATATGAAAATCTGTAACGGTTACAGGAAAATATCTGTAACTATTACAGGTACATTAGGTAATTATTTGTCCCTTCTGAATCCTTAAGTATCATTTGTAATCTAAAGTAATCAAATTGTTGCTAAAAATTGGCAACTACATTTAATATTAATAATTTTCAAGCCTTTATTATGAGCACATTTAACGTCAAAAAAACCTTTTGGAAAGTCCCACTTTTGCACCTTTTTTCAAGATGAACAGATCTGGGGTCCATTTGACCCCATCATGTCTCAGTGCGTCCATAACCTCAAAAAACAGTTAAAAATCGCTTTGGTGAATGAAACCTTCAGAAAAAAAAGTATTTTCATATTTTTGGGGTCGCGAAATCCAAATCTGGTGTCCGTTTAGCCCCATTAGGTCACCGCTTGCCCCTAACTTCAAGAAATAACTTAGGATTGAAATAATCAATTTTGGGGTTGAGGCATAAGTCTTCATTCATTTTTTCTGCGGTACCGTGCTCTTTTACTCTCAAAAAATCTATGAAGAGGCTTTCTCTTACATTTTATGCCCTTTTCAGCATGCTCTCTTTCCAATGTCCAACAAAAGTCAGCCATCATATTTGTATCCCATCTTCCTTGATATCGACGTTCCATTTCTTTTATATCTTGGTGGAATCGTTTTCCTTGTTCCTCACTATAACCTCCTAAATTCATTGGGAAATAATCGAGATGGGACAAGAGGAAGTGCAGCTTCAGATTCATCAAACACCCCATTTTACCAAAGCTTTTCACCATATCAGCTACTATTTTTTTGTAGTCCATACTCTCGTGATTTCTCAGAAAATTTTCTACAACTCGCTTGAAACTAATCAATGCTGTCTTCTGTTTTGGATGCACTGGCGTAATACAATTCCCATCATTCAGCATTTTCCAAATTTGTGATCCATTGAAAATGCCTTCTTTCAATTTTGCATCCGATAATTTTGGAAATTTTCCTTTTAAATACTCGAAGCAACTTCCTTCACCCTTGAGGGCTTTGACAAACTGTTTCTCTTGACGTTCTTATCGCATGAACGTTTAGAAGTGGAAGCTCGAACATAAGTTCGAGTTAAGAAGCTTTGATTTTTCAGAAGATCCTTACATTTTTGAGAATTTTTATTTTTAGTTGTTATAGTTGTAAAGAAGAACACCGCGCGTTAGGAATCCTGGACCGATCGCAGGTGAGTTTGCCGTCCTGGGGGTGATAACCCTCATACCCCCCCTCCTTCAGGGTAACACGCCTTCGCTGGCTTCGTTACCTCACAGTCTGAAGAGCGAATCATTCTACACATCCCCTTTCGGGGTAGTCTCATCATCTTCAGCTTCTGTCGATGTAACAGGATTTTATTGAAATGGTTTTACCAGTAGGTGACCTAGTAAAACTAAACCATAATCAACACGAAGATCTTCATATTTTTCTGTATTCATATGACATTTGTTCAAAAACAAATGACAGAAACTATCGGAATAGAAGGTAAAAAGTGAGGTGAAGAAGAGATACCGAGTTTAGATTCAGCGACCGTATAAATACGAGAGCACCCTTTTTTCCAAAGATGTTAGTCACCACATCTTAAGCTTCAGCACCAAAATTGGTTACTTCAGTGTTTCTAAGTTCTTTGTTGAGGCTAGGGACGAATACTCATCTGATGGATTATAATAAACATTTGATTCGGATTCAGTGACCTCAAAAACAAGAGAGCATCTTTTTTTCGAAGGGTTGTTGTTCAACAAACGGCTGTAGTCACCACGGCTTGAACTTCAACACCAAAATGGGTTATTTCAGTGTTTTTGAGATATTTTTTGTGGTAATAAGCAAATGGTGATCTGATGGCGGTAAGTGGACACCAGATTTGGATTCAGAGACCCGAAAAATAAGAAGATACACTTTTTTCTGAAGGTTTCGTTCACCAAATTGATTTTTATATGTTTCTTTGTGGTTAGGGACGAACTGAGACCTGACGGAGATAAACTGACCCCAGATTCGGATTTAGCAACCCCAAAAACATATAGGTATGGTGGTCTAGTTTACCGCACATGACACTTTTTTTTGTGTGTCTGTGTTATTTGCATTTAAAGTTGACCACTTTTCGCTCACAATTTAACACTCACAAAGACTTTAGGTCATCAAACGAAAATTCACTTCACTTTCCGCATCACTAACGTTGTTTACGAAGGCCGTTTAACCGTTTCTCTAGAAATTAATTATAACCGCACCGCGCGTGTAAATGAAAAATCCAGATTCTTTTTTTGCTCCAGAATAAAGTGTCATATGTGCGTACACTCGACTGACAGATGGTCCTAATCACGATAACAGAAAACACAAAAAATTTTATAGTAGACAGTACGTAAAGGAAAGTAAGATTGACTTAAAAACTCCCTTATTGCTATCTTTCTTAATGTGACAAATGCGTAAATCCTTAACATAGAAACTGCAGTAAATTTAGAGGATACATTTTCTTCGTATGAATGTGAGATTTTCAGATGCCAAATATAACTTCTAGGTTAGTTTTGTATTTTTTTTCATTTATTTGATGATTGTAGTACTAATAATGAATTCAGTTGAAACTGAATTATTCACTAAAGCAAATGATAGGTATATTATACACTGGAACCCCATATAGAGACCGTGACTGGGGTATCCTCAATGGCCTTCGTTCTATTCTCGGGGTTCTCCAAACCATAAACAATGAGGGACGTGTGAATCATTTCCTAATATTACGCAATCTCCGAATGATCAATGACTGGATGCCAGCATGAAGAGTATGAGTCTTAAGATTAACGTGAATAAAACAAAAATTATCGTGTTTAAAGGAAGGGGTCGGAAAACAGTATGCAACATTGCTTTGAAGGAAGAGAGGATAGAACAAGTTGATGATTTCGTGTAACTTGGAAGTTTATTTACTGCTGACAGAAATATGCAGATATTCAGACATATAAACGAGGGTAGAAAGATTATCGTCAGTGTACTAACTATTACTAGAAGTAAAAA
>JAUMHM010000085.1:58143188-58160287 GCA_032362435.1 Melikaiella ostensackeni
ATATTACGAGTAAATCGTATATGTTATTCTACTCTAGAGACTATACAATTATATATTTATCTGGGTATTACATGTTTGATATGCAAGTGCTCCGACTCGATCATTCAACTTCACGTTAATTACACGCTTACAGACAGTGCTTAACATTTTTCCTCGCGACACGTCCAGATGTCTCGATATATCTTTGAATAATCGACGTTAACTCTTCGTTCAACATTTTTCAATTCAACGCCATGCCATCGGAAGATAAGAGCATAGTGTCAAAGGTGGTTGTTACAGGTTCCCAATTGCATACAACAACGGCCCAAAGACAGCACGTTCGAGGACTTGCAAATCAGCCTTGCAAAAGCGGGACTTAATTGGACCGTTAACAGTGTTGATCGATAATTAACCGTGGAGCATTTAAGTGTGCATAGTGGAAAAGAGACAAAACGATACAAAGTATTAATGGCAGAGATTTAATAGAAGGATTTTACTTTCTACACCTAGTTTTGATTGTATAATATATATTCACGAAATGAAAGAAATAATTGTTTAATATGTTACGGGCGAGAGTTTGCGGATGAGTATTAATAGAAGAAAGCGAATAGAAGCATTTTACTTTCTACATTTAGCTTTGATTGCATAACATATATGTAATTCTAAAATGAAAGAAATAATTGCTTAACATTTTACGGGCGAGAGTTTGCGGATGTGTATTAATAGAAGAGATCGAATAGAAGGATTTTATTATCTACAACTAGTTTTGATTGTATAATATATAATCCTGAAATGAAAGAAATAATTGTTGAACATATTACGGGTGAGAGTTTGCGGATGAGTCGAAAATCTTTTGTTAAAGAGATAAAAGGAAATAAGAGGAGGCGGAGAGGAGCAACTGAGTGCATGGGATATAATCAGCGGAGAGTGGGGAAGAATGGATGCGCTGATATATACCATTTTCGAGTCTAGTTACATACGGTTACATATTTGCTGTCGGTTTTATCTAAGATCACCCTCGCGTTCCTTTCACGCGAAAGATTCGAGTCCGGTTATGAAAGCCTGGCCAACGAGAAAGAAAGGAAGAATCGAGGGATCACCTTCGTGGCGTGGGTATTTCATTTGTTAGCTTTATTAGTCTATTCTACCTAACTGGAGTATCCAATCGTCTCTCTCACTCTCTCGTTTATTCTTTATTTCATCTCTTAGCTCCCCTTATTTTCTGTTTATATTCTCATTATTGCACTATTTGTTATAGTTTGATCCGAACCTGTATCTTCCTTCGATGTTATTACATTTTAATTCTTTTAAGTTACGACTGCTTTTAAATTAAGTAACTTTCATTAGAATAATTTTACAGGTCTTCATTTGATATATTGAATATAGAGAGGATTAGTCATTTTTAACGATTGAAAATACAAGAAAAATCATTCTACTTTTTAGTTGTACTATTTAGGAATGAATGAAGTAAAGATTCGTAGAGTAAGGAAATTTTACAAACGAGCTGGCATTAATGAGGCAATATTTTAGTTTCTGAGTAACTGACCTAGCTGAACCGAACTTCGAACCGGTTCTGGAGGCGTCTCGGCCGTGTCTGCGTTGTCTGCTTGTGCAAAGGCATATCAAATACCTTGTGCCCAACATGAATGCCACTGAGAGATGACGCAGATGAAAGTGTTGCATTCCAAATACTTATCACTAACTCAATGTAAGTATAACGAATTTCCTAAAAGAATTCGTCAATGTTTGTAACGATTTCAGTTAGTTGATTGATCTTAGCATTCATTAACAAGCCGCCGATCGGTCACCTCGCCAAGCTTAAGGGGAAACGGTAAGTTCCTCAGAATAGTTTGTGCAAGATTACTCGCAAAATAATGATTACATTCAATTTTTTTTCTGCTTTGTAATGAGTGAAACGGTATCTATGGAGGGCAACTCTTGAAAATAAAATATACTAATATTTTTTTTTTGCATAAACAAAATCTTGGATTATTTAATTCAGAAAATTTTTTACCTGAAAAATTCGAGTTGTCCCCCATGTGGAAAGTAATGACAATTATATCATGAGTTTAAAAAATTTAATTTATTCATTTGTTTAAAAGAAATCTTGCACGAACCTCAACAAGTAAAATACTGCAGAAAATCGCAATTTTAGTTCCTCGATTTGACGCCACTGGTCGCTACTGTTCTTTTCTTGATAAGTAGATCGATCGTTAGGGTTATGCATAAAACTTTCTTTCAACTACAAATTATTTAGTTCACAATAAATTGTTAAATGCTTCTTCTGATCTATCCTCAACACTTGTTTGAAAAATAACAGGAAAAATTTCTATTTTTATAATTGCGGAACCTGTAACGTCGGTAAGGTAGGGGCATTACTTCAGATGGATGAAACGTATATCCAGTAACGGTTTCGGTGTAATATGTTTACGTGTTCGAAAACAATTATTATATATATTTTAGGAATTTTAGGAATTCTAAGACATTTTGGGAATTGGCAATTTATTTGAAAATTTAAAGCACTTTGTAAGAGCACGGTATCAAAAAATTATCATAACAAAATTTAACAACTTAAACAAAAAATCAAGTATAATTATCAATTTCTAGAATAAGAACCAACGTGTAATATGTGTGCTGTAGCCGAACTAATACTGGAGAAGTGTTTGGGCATTCTACCCCAAATGCGTGTTCCTACTCTTGAAGCCAGCATTCATTCTATTTCGGGGGAAAAAAAGTTTAGTTTGTGCAAGTTTACTTGAAAAATAATGCAAAAAATAGGCTTCTGTTTCCTGAATATTGAAGTTTGAACCATAGTTTATGAGGGCCAACTCATGAAAGTTAATTGAATGGGGAGTAACTATTTTTTAAAACAAAGTGTATGTGTGCGCCTTTCTATTCGTTGGCTCCACGAAAGAAAAGTTTAGTTTCTTCAAGTTTACTTGAGAAATAATGCAAAAAATAAGCTTTTGTTTTTTTAATATTGGAATTTAAACCATAGCTTAAGGGGGCCAACTCATGAAAGTTAATTCAATGGGGAGTAACTATTTTTCTTAAACAAAGTGTGTGTGTTCGCCTTTCTATTCGTTAGCTCCGCGAAAGAAGAAATTACTTTTTGCAAGATTACTTGAAATATAATGCAAAAATTAGGCCTTTGTTCATTGAATATCAAAGTTCAAAACATAGTCCAAGGGGACCTGCTTATTAACGTTATTTGAATCGAAAGTAACTATTTTTTTTAAAACAAAATACAAGTGTTTTTCATTCTATTTGACGACTCGGCGAAAGAAAAGCTTAGTTTGTGCAAGTTTACTTAAAAAATAATGCAAAAAATAGTCTTTTGTTTTTTGAATATCAAACATTAAGCTAATGTTTAAGGGGGCCAATTCATGAAAGATTATTAAATGGGGAGTAACTTTTTTCTTAACAAAGTGTATGTGTTCACCTTTCTATTCGATGGCCCCGCGAAAGTAAAGTTTAGTTTGTGCAAGTTTACTTGAAAAATAATGCAAAAAATAGGCATCCATTTTTCGAATATTAAAGTTTAAGCGATAGATTAAGGGGGCTAACTCATGAAAGTTAATTAAATGGGGAGTGACTATTTTTTTAAAGCAAATTCTAGGTGTTCGCCTTTCAATTCATTGACTCCGCGAAAGAAAAGTTTAGTTTTTGCAAGATTACTTGAAATATGATGCAAAAATTAGGCCCTCGTTTTTTGAATATTAGAGTTTGAACCATAGTTCAAGAGGGCCTACTCATGAAAGTTAATCAATTGGGAGTACTATTTTTTTTATTAAGTTGTAAGTGTTTGTCTTTCTATTCGCCAGCCACCCGACAGAAAAGTTTGGTTTGTGCAAGATCACTTCAAAAATAATGCAAAAAATATGCTTTTGTTTTTTGAATATTGAAGTTTGAACCATAGTCTGAGGGGGCCAGCTCATGAAAGACAATTAAATGGGGACTAACTATTTTCTTTTAAACAAAATGTATGTGCTCGCCTTTCTATTTGCTGACTCGGCGAAAGAAAAGGTTAGTTTTTGCAAGTTTACTTGAATAATAATGTAAAAAATAGGCTTTTGTTTTTTGAATATTGAAGTTTAAGCCATTGGTTGAGGGGGCCAACTCATGAAACTTAATTAAATGGGGAGTAACTATTTTTTTTTAAACAAAGTGCATGTGTCCGCCTTTCTATTCGTCGGCACCGCGAAAGAAAAGTTTAGTTTGTGCAAGTTTACTTGAAAAATAATGCGAGAAATAGGCTCTTGTTCTTTGAATATTAAAGTTTAAGCCATTGGTTAAGGGGGCCATTTCGTGAAAGTTAATTAAATGGGGAGTAATTATTTTTTTTATAAAGTGTTTGTGTTCGCCTTTATATTCGTTGGCTCCGCGAAAGAAAAGTTTAGTTTGTGCAAGTTTACTTGAATAATAATGCAAAAAAGTATGTCGCTCGAGGCAGATGAGAGGAGCCGCTCTTCTACTAAAGTTGCTCTGTGACACAATGTACGAAGTTATCAAAAACAGAAAAAAGTTATGAGGAAAAAACATTCGAAGTTTAAGTCTATGATTTATGAACTTTTTGGCTGTTTCTTTTTTAGTACACACAAAATTTTCATATGAAAGTAGATTTCGTTCCGATCTTTAAGAAATTTTAAAAGAGAGACATTGAGCAAAGATTTGTTCCAATCTGCAGGGTTGCCTATAAATACTAATAAGATATCTTCTAATTGGGGTATTAATGATTGACTCAATTTACGAGAAGATATCTATTTATATTCAAATATAGTATCCATATTTGAGGAAGTTAGCAATTTTTAGGAATGTGTTACTGTTTTGGATTATTACCTTTTTTTGAAAAATGGAATAATCTGAATAGATTGGTTCTAATGAACCCACAAAAATTATCTAAGAATTACAAGAATTCTTCCATTATATAAGCAGAAACCGTGCCTATGTTCCTGCCGAGTCTGAAATCATGCATTTGTTGTAAGAAATATCCGAAGCGCACGCGACTCAGGGCGATCAGATATCGAGAATCGAAATGAAAACCAAACTCAGCACTCCCTCCCGCGCAGTAATTGATAGAATAAATTAAATCATTTGTCTTGGCTGAAAATTAAAAAAGTTATTTATATGCGTTAGGGCGTAACCGTGAGAGGAGCACTAGTTCGCGAGCAAACGTAGGGTTTCTTAAGCGAGGAACATAGCCACATTATTCGTCCCCATAAAGTATTAGATAGGAGGAAACGGCCCAGGTTGAAATGTTGCAGGGACCAACGTTGAGAGGAGAGAACGGGTATTGGTTCCTTTTATTTTTTCGACTGGCCTTTCGATTTATTTCTTGTTGATGAATCAGGTGCGGGCTCCAGCCGAGGTCGAGATTACTTTTGTGGGCGGATCTGCTTCTGTCAGAGCTGCTGAGTCCCAGGTAGAGAAGCCTGTGCAACTTCCTTGCTAGGATTTCTCCCCCTTAAATTCGCGGATGAAACCAACATTGTCTTCTCGAGAAAGACGTGGCTTGATTTAAATTGGAATACGAAGCGTGGAAAAGGAATCCTTTGTTTTTAATTAGTCGTCATCAACCAATCTAGAACTGTCAAGGAAGGCTGGTCTCGTCGGAAGTTAATTTTCATTTCTTCGTTGTTGCGGACTGGTCGATCGACCATTCGGAAAGATCTTATATGTGTAGGAGAGGCATGATTCGCGTATTATCGAATCGCTTATATACTTCCATGGACTTGAATGCACGACCACATGCACTAGTGCATGCATGTATGTGTGTCCGCGCACGGCCTCGCCACGGTAAGGACTGTTTTTGATGCATTAAATAGGGTAATCGTCATCTGAGCTCTACTTCCAGGCACGAGTGTGAGAAATGAAAAAATCGTTTGATATGTCACTTGGGCTTAATTTACTGCCTCAGTTGACATGCTATTGTGTGACTGCGACTTCACTGAGCAATTAGAATCAAATACACTGACTTAATCGGTCAAAACTTTTTAGAAGAAAGAGTTGTTTATGGAAATTATTCCAGGGTACGCAAATGTGCGAGAAAATTATCGTTTTACGAATCTTTGCCCTCAAAAGCACGTGCAAAGGGAACGTTTTTTATACAGTAAATCCCAGAGATATTTTTTATCTGAAGTTGGATAAAAATATTGCAAACAGTTGATAATTACATATAAAGTTGCGAATGTGGTTGTGAATCCGCCTCCAGATAAAAATTATCTGACGTCTTGAAGACTGTTATATAAATAATGAGTTGCATTGATGAAATTCATTCGCATGAATCTCGAGCAACAACGAAGACTTTTTTTTAATGCTCTGGAACTGTCTCTGTTGTTAGAATATTTTAGTCAATTTGTACTCATCGTCTCTAAATGTCAGAGGTCTGGCTTGGTTTGCAGTGAGGGATATTTGTCGAGGGCATGAAATCAGAATAAATCTTGGATCCAACGAGGTCGTAAGGAGCTCAAACGACCCTACACTCGCTCGGAGAGACTACTCCATAATTACTGCGGCGTACACACGGCTCTCTGTCCCTCTCACTTCATCTCAAGTAGTCAGTTTCACGTGTTTGAAATTACAATAAATATTACTCGCCAATTACAAGCTATGTTTTCACAGATGACAAGCACACGCGTGCGTCCGCAAACGTGTAACCAAAACGAGAAAGCGCATTTATGAACGGCCCCACTCAAGATATTGGTTTAGGCACATCATTTTGTAATTGCCAATAAATAACAAAGAGTCGCGACGTCTAGAGAGATCTCGGTTGTCGGAAAGTGAGCAGAGAAATAGCTTTTGGGCCAGCCATACTTGAAACGAATCCAGACCAGCCTCTGTTTTCTCAAATAACAAGGAAAATATGCACAACTTTTCTTGCATTTCTAGACAGCAACGGGATGAGATATTTTGCAGTAGATAAATTAGATTTTACGGTATATAAATCAGAGTAATTACTGTTGCAAAGTATATCTTGTGTATACTGTACTGAAAAATCAACGAGGTTCTCTAACAGCTGTACAAACTATATTTATATACCTTGGAAAAATAGTTCTTTGTCCCAAATAGCCAGTTTTCTTTTTCCTCAATGAATCGATTTGTTAATCCGACTAAGCGTCAAGTGAACGTAACATTTAATTATACTAATTAATTTTCTGAATATTATTTTACTATTGATTGCAGGATCTAATATTTTTATACTAATATTTTTGTTATAGGCTTGCTGTCGTATGTTCCAATTTTCTTTCAGATTAAATTAGTACCTTCTGTTCTATAATTTTTCGTTATATATGGATATAGGAAACACGTAATTAGTCTACCCAATAGTTCATCATAACTTTCGTCTTGATTTCAGTTTCGGTGGCTAGAATTTTCCAGGTATTATCGGTAGAAGAGACTTGTTCGTTTCCAATTTTCTTTTTAAGACGACGGTAAATGACCAAAGAAAGGCAAACACACAGACCATGCCGAATGACTTCATACTTTGATTTTGGTGATTTCCGACTTCCACCTCAGGGTACCCCCCGAAGCCCGAAAAATCGAAAAACAAAAGCCTCTCGAAGCGGCAGCGAGAGACGATTTGTTCGCGCGGCGGGAGTCCGACTTAACGAAAATAAGCTAACTTCTCACATAATTCACCAGGGACTCAAACCCGAGACCCACCTTCACCGTTGAAGGAATACAAATAGAAATCATTAATGGTTTTGTTTCAAGCGCTGGAGCTTCGGGCAACGGTAATGATGCGTAAATGATTTCTCGAGCCCTCTTCGACTGCATCTCTCGAGTCTTGAGATTTTGATGTACAAGGGAACTGGCCAGTGAGACTGTGATAAACGAAATCTCACTCGGCCCCAGCTGTAGAAGAGCGCCAATTTTTACTTCTCGATTTTTTCTTTTCTTTTTTTACTTCTCTCTTTTCGGCAACTAAACTCACGAATCATCTCGCAAAACGAAGAACGATTGCTCGAAATCCACTCGGCATACGTTTTAAGTTTGATGTCGGGGTGACGGAGTACCTGAATTTTTTCCAGCAGCGTATCGATCAATGACACAAACGTTTTGAACAATACGACCCCGCTCCTTTATTACAGTCATCAGTCATTCGGTATAAATATTAAATTCGCTAAAAAACTCACAGTCGCTTTAGGGTCGAAGTTGCAACGTCAGCCACGTAAACAAAAGCAGACGGGCAGCTGACCGATACGTCGATTCGAGGGTTCGGAAACCCTTCGTGTTTCCAATTCAAGATCAATCGAATTGATAGCGAGCTACGCGCTGATTGGAATCGATCGCTAATTGGAATGACACTAGCTCTATATGCAAAGTATGCAAGCAAATCATTTTCGATATTTATATGCGTGAATTTTACATGACTTTCAACACGCCTATATATCTTATAATGCGAGTGAAATCAATTTTATTTGGTAGTTACCTCGTTTTATTTTATAAGAGAAAAGTTATAGTTTTTCTGATAATATTTTTTTTGGAATACAAGTTTATATAAAAGATCAATGTGCAAATTTCGTTTATCTTTTTTAATATTCTATAAAAAAGCTATTAATTGAAATTAGCAAGTTTGGCGGTTCAGGAAAGTCAATTATCAAGGGCTTAATGACGACAGTAAAAAACTTACAATGCAGAATGTTTTCATTATTTTCAACTCATTTATATTGCTGACTTAAAAATAATAACTGCGGGAGGGATTAGATTAATACAATGAAATCAGAATTCAGTACATAATATTTCAAATGATTTCTGCTTGACACATAATCACTGGAATTCGTTATTCAGATAGGAGAGAGGAGGCAAAATTGACGCACCTAAATCACAGAGAAAAATGCGGATGCAAAATCTGTGTTTGAGTACCCGATATAAAGTAGTGGATGTGAGGAAATAGGATTGAATGTTAGAAGTTTAAAAATTCCTCATGTAGAAACACCCCATTTGTCCTCATTTTAATTAGGGTAGTAGTCAGAAACTTACTAGAACAACTGGACTAATAAGTTCTAGTCAGGAACTGATCGGACCTTAGTCAGCATACCCTAGATGAAATTTTTGAAGTTGGGGCTGCATTATATATACTGCAGTGCCATCTTCAGAAGTTTGTATTCACTATAAATTATACTTTAGTGAACACGCGAATGGCTACCCGAACTGCACGTGGCAGCAAACTAACATTTATTTTCATTCGAAGCATCCGAGTGTTTAACACTTATAACCACGTGCTTTTAATGAAAATAACACAACCGGAATTTTTATTAAATAAAGCGAAAGTGATAGTTTTGTTAAATCCTATTTAACATATATATTAAATAGGGTGTGTAAATATAACCAACAAATTTTAACTAATTTATTTTTTCACTTCTCACAATTACGCTATATCGTTTGAAATAAAGAAAAAATTATTTTTAATATATGAAATATAAGAGATATTGTCAAATGTGTGCTGTGTGAGTAAAAGTCAGTGGAAAATAATGCAAATCAAGAATTGTCATAGTTCACTGAAAATTGTCAACATTCACATGTTGTGTGATACAAGTATATACAAAAAACGATTTTCATCCAACAAAATATAAACATTCGAAATTATATATCCAAAATTTGTATGCATTTAAATATTATTATTCATTTTCTTGTTTACAAATCATTTTCCACATATATTTATATCACATCTGAAAGTTGAACGTACCGAAAAACAGAATGGGTTTAGACGGGCGGTGGAAGGATATTCCCGTTAGGATCTGGTTAGAAATTCTAGATGGAGCCTGCCTAAAACAGCATTACAGAACTAACCAAGCCCTCTCTATTTTTCCCGATCAGTGCCCTTTTCCCAAGTAGGGAAAACTAGCCAGTCCCTTTCAAATCCCGATCGCAATTTCTACATGGGTCATTTTCACGATCAAATTCTGGGACTGATCCTCAGACTTGCCATATCATTGCATCGTCCAGTCTATGACCGTTTGCTCATTTCATTGCATAAGATACTGTATGCTTAGTTCCAAATATAAAATATACAGTACTCTTGCCGATAAAATCAACGTGAAAATGAATTGCTAGACTTCTAGTGCGCAATGAAAGATTTTGTATTTGCAATTTTCTCCGTGATTTTGCAGACAATCGCATGTAATTTATCATTTAACGTCTGCGCCAAATTATCCATCCACAGGTCGTTCACTAATTTAATACTTTTGGCATAAAAGGATAATTTATTTTAGGAAAAATTCTTGGTCTATTCGTGAGTTTGAAGGAAAAATATTATAAAAGCGCGGAATTAGTCAGATTAATGTAAAATGTAAGTGATTTATCGATTCAATTCAAGTGCCGTGGAATTACCCTAAAAGTACGGAAAAAATTCTCGTATTAAATTTTTAATAAAAATCTTTTAAAAAATCGGCTGATTGTAAATATTTTATCATTCACAT
Organism: Melikaiella ostensackeni; assembly: GCA_032362435.1. Taxonomy (NCBI): domain Eukaryota; kingdom Metazoa; phylum Arthropoda; class Insecta; order Hymenoptera; family Cynipidae; genus Melikaiella; species Melikaiella ostensackeni. Next base: position 58,153,589 of record JAUMHM010000085.1, read on the forward strand.
ATTATGCAAAAATGCAAACGACCGAAGTATTTTCATGAGTGTAACTATTAACTTAGCTGCCTACTCCAATTTACCCTACTCGCACCTATCAGATTCCTGTTTAGAAAGAATTAACTTGGAATTTGCCTAAAGTTTTAATCAGAAAAAATAATATTCTCAAACAGTTTTCTTTGCACGCAATTTCATTTCTGTACACTAATATTCAATATACTGAATATTGTATGTATTAAGTAGTATATTTTGTATTAAGGTGGTAATGAAGGTGATTTTGACGAGTGTGACGAGAGCCTTCATCCACGCCTGTGATGCACACGATACTTTTTTTCGATCTCCTTTGAAAACTCAACTTTTCATGCATGAGAAGCAGGTGCACTACGCGGATAACTAGATATAGTACTATGATACACTCTGATACTGAACTTTTCGTCAATAACGTGAAATTGGCTACAAATATGATACCAACCAAGATGGTCGGCTTTGTGACTTGAGCTGGAGTCACATTTATTTGAATCTGCTTTATCCTTACAAAATCATTTTACGCTTGGTAAAGCGGGCGTAAAGTTCTATGTGGGCCCGCTCACGGAGAGCGCATGTGTAGGTGTTACCGGCCTGAAGTCAACCACATTGTGCCTGCTTCACATGTATGAAAAGCTGCGTTTTTAAGGGAGCTCGGACAGAAAAACGTTGTTCACTTCTTTACCATTTTTTTTACTTAAGGCAGACATTACATTTGCTCATCTCAAAATGTTTTTTGCATTTGAAATTTAATTTACATAGCAGTAGATTTTGGTTACGAAAGTGGAAAAAATTTGTATAGCATATGAGCAGAGCATCAATATTTTTCAGGATTTTGTTGAAAAGGTAGCGTTAAATAAATAAATAAATATAGTACTAATTTCAGTCGACTATTATCATTTAATGAAATCTGCTGTCCAAAAGTTTAACCTAAGTGATAAGAGACATTTGCGATAGAGGTTATTTTTTGGCAATTATAATTTTTACATAAATGTTTATATAATTAGACAATATATTAATCTCAAGTAAATATTCAACATGATATTCAATTATACCCTTGCTTCACGCCACGTAAAGTATATGCATAAGAAGTGTTTCGTTCTATGCTTTGCCTACTAGGTATCTATGGTGATTGAAAAAACCTTGTTAGTCTAAATCTGTCTGTGTATGTTTTGCAAATGATCACTCACTCCAACTCGTCCCTCAAAAAGTAGCGAAAACCCCGCCTCTGAATTTGCTGCTACAATGTCTATGTGACCCTCGTCCGGTCCACCCGGTCGTGCTGTAAGAGTGGTAACACCAGCCATTAAAAGGGATGGAGCTGTTGTTGAACCCTTTAGAACCGACGCAACGTATCCAAAAACGAAACAACCGTCTCATGCACGCCTCGCATTTAGCTGCGCTTAGGCACGAAAGGAAATCATACACGTTAGATTTTGGGTAGCTCACAAAATTACACAATGTTATGACAACGCATCATAATTATCAAACCTCCATGCATTGTCTTGAAATACATGAACGAAGTACCACGACAGCGGTGAGCCTTTCTTCCATCCTCTGAGCTTTTGCGTGAAGGGCCCTCGAGCCTCAAGAGGGTGGTTCACACAGCGAGAAGAGACCGATACTTCTCTTTCCATCTCCTCCCCTCTCCTCTCCTCTCTTCTCTTTAGTTCAGACGTACTTAATTAAGCGCTAAAAAGTGGCATTTTCACGACAATGAACTCTTTTTCGCTGCTTCGGTTCGAATCACTACTGTTGTCTACTCGTAAGGGTTCCATTGAAATCTTTTTTTCTTTTTTATGTCTTAGTAACCATCCAAAGACTCAACAGCTGGATAATCGTGCAATTAGTTCGTTACAATAAGACGGAGACGCGGTTTGTTCTCAAGATTGAATCACCAAAGGTCTTTGCCTTATCGTCTGTCTAGTGCCTATTCAGGAAAGTGGTTTCTTGTTCTCGATTCCATTGAATTGTGTTACTCGTCTCAGATGTTGACGATTGCACTATGTAATTGTAGCACTTCATTCATAAACGATATCAAAGTGAGTACTCGGCCAAGTTTTTTAGCTCCTTCTTAGATATTCTTCACCATTTAATTGTTGTTAAAGAGGTGTTTGATGCAGAGAAAATAATTGCAATGGTACTGATTGTGGTGAGCATTTGCGCAGACCATATCTGCTGGCAAGCAATAATCTTATTTGCATATTAGTGCATATTCAATGATGAAAACTAACTTTTCTAGTTTGATTTCTAATTATTTATCCTCGCTTAAGGTACATACTTTTCTATTGAAGTTTCTCCTATTCATTGAGAACTTAGTGCAAGCACCTCTTTTTGTACGCTTGAATCCTCTCTGTATGGAGCCAAAGGCAACTCAACACGTTTCCCCTTCGCGAAACACGAAGCTGCAGCCTACTTTAATTCCGTTATTCTTCAAATCAAAAGGCAGATTGCAATTCTACTTACTTAGGTAATCAGCTTCATAAGCTGCAATGATCATGCTGTACAAGCGTGATATAATTTATGAATCCTATGTTACATAATGAGTAACACTCCAGTGCACAAGTCATTGCAATAACTCTTATTATTAGTTTTAATTATTTCCTAGGTTTCCTTACTTGAGCGTTGTCAGTTAATGGAAACATAGATGATTTGTAAGGAGGAATTTAAAATTGTAAAAATGTACTATAAATCTAATTCCACAAATATAGTGTGAATGTGCATCATCCAAAGAACTGATCATAGAAGAAATCTCATGAAGTTGTCTTCTCTGATTGGAGTCTAACCTATAAGGTCGGTAAAAGGGTCTTACGCTTTTGATAGGCACGTATGTGTTCACAATGGAACTTGGCATTAATTAGTAAAGAAATTAGCATCGACGGAGTTAGCAAGCAGTCGTGATTATGTTTTAATGATACCAACGGCAGCGGCAACTATTCTGCACAATGTCGGCTGCGTGTCGAGGCGGACAAGTATCTAAGTAAGATCTTGTCTTCTTTCTCTATACCTATTTGTCTTCCTCTCTTGGTGATGAGCAAGAGGGAAACCTCCGAGTACCGCTATACGACCACAAGTGCGGGATTCGCTTTATCATATAGGTACTAAATTCACTTGAGATCTACTTCAACCTTTAGGATCCACTCTCAGGTACACCCTCGCCTCTCATAGGTATTGGGTATGCTCTTAAGTAGTTCAACTTTTCTCAGATATAGACATACAGGAAACAACCATTTTTTCATTCTTCTCGGCCTCCCTAATAATTTCTATACATATCCCACTACGTATTTTTATGTGATTTTCTCTCAAAGAACATTATTCAGGGATTGTTATATTGGACAGTGTTTAATAAGAGTTGTCTAAACGTTATTTTTTTTATTCTGTAAATGAATCCCTTGGTAAAATAATTTAACGTCACAACAAAGTTAAATTGGAGAATGCAGTCTTTTGAACGAGCAGAATGCTTAAATTCAAAAAGGATTAAAGTATGTTCCGATTTTAGACATATTATCCAAATACTTCATCAAAATTAATATAGATATTAAAAGGAGGAAGTATCCTTCTGCTCATATAAAGCATATCATCTCATAATAATCATGATGTGATTGTCGTTTATCAATAAAAAAAAAAATGATCAAGAAAGTAGAGAAAAATCTGAAAGCCTCGTTAGTAGCATTAAAAGCTACTGACAGAGGTGCACAGGACAATGTAGCAAATTCTCTGGTAATCCTGCTATCAGTTTGGTCGCGCTCTCGCGCGCACGACATTCCGTTGCATCCGTAGCACATGATGGGCGCAAAACGTTTCAATTCACGAGCCAGCGATTAATGCGTCAAGGTGGTCGATAATGCGTTGAAATATAGCGCCATGCTTCGAATGTTTTGGTTGTTGAAGAAAGTGTGGATTGCGTGACATGTACGCATTTTGCTGACCAGGTGTTTTAGCCGTATATAAGAAAAACGAAGGCCAAGGCGACTAGATATACAGAAGCTCAAGCGCGACGCCGGTTTTAATTAGCTCTCTCGCTTTACATTGTAATCCGTTCATGTGTAGCCGTTAATGTTCATTCGCATAGGAGAATGCTGTGGATAATATTAACAATTATTGCGCTGACATCGCGTCGACACCTAAGCTTGCTTTTATTTTTAAATAGATACAAGATGCAATACTCACTTATGAGTGAGTTTATACGCAAAATGTGCTATACTGCTATAACCTCATTCTTCTACATTTTATTTATTTTTTATTACACCCCCGCGAAAAAGTCTATGCTTCGTGGCTGTATAAAGGCACAAAAAATGACCAATTTTAGGACGGTAGACTATCCGTTGAAAAAAGTAGGGAAACCGTGAAAAAAGACTGAAGACTGAAGATTGAAGGAGGTGGAAGGCTTCCTAACCTTTAATTCACTGCTCTGAAGTTGGCTAAAGTGAATTTAGGTGTTGATGTTTAATAATCGCGTCTTTTTCTTTTCCAGACCATTGGCGTTTTCCATCGAACTTTTTCGCGATGAGGATGTAATGAAGAATATTGTGTGTGGCAGGTGCGAAACACTGATTTCGTTTCTTTGTGAAGTTCGCATCACTCGCCGCCGTCTCGTTCCGGCGCCTTCTCTTGATTCTGGCTCATGTTGCAAACTTCACACGCGGTATTGTTTGCTATTAGACTGTAAACTTCTCAAGAAATGTTAAACTAATATTTATGATTTTATATTTCAATGGTATTGATAAACCAATTCAACCTTTTTGTCTAGTTAAATATTTCTTCGCTTTCTCAAGTTATGCGGTTTTGCATACTCTACTGTATTAATAAATAACACATGTCGTTACTTTTAATAGTGACTCGCCCGCTTACGAGATTCTTCTCTACTATGAGTTAAAGACTTCGCTTATGCTGTTTTCATTTTATGTCATTAATATACTAAACTTTTTAAATATATTTCAAAAATTCCCAAATCAAACACTTACGCTAAATGTAACGATTTTAAACGAGTAATTTGAACGCTTGGGTTACTCGTACACAAACATCTTATCTAATTTTGTCTATCTTCAGCGAAGAAATTTTCTTTTTGTCTGACCTCCCTTAAAAAGAGGTTGGGCGGCAAACTTCGCGCCCGTCGAAATTGCCTTCATTACGCCCTTGATACACAATCTACTAATTTCGATATGAAACTCTCTTCGAAGGACGCAAAAACGATTTATGTTTGAAATACAAATGCAAATAGAAAAGAACGTAAGAGTCATAGACTTTTTTACTTTCCTTCTTGTTCTCTGAGAATTTCCTCTTGCGGATATCATTATTATGCTCAACACCAGTGGCCTGAAGTGCGCTCTGCGTTACGTTCTGGCACTTCATCCAGTGCAAGTGCAGATCTCCTGTGTGTGTGTTTTTTTCACCTGGGAGGATCGTAACCTGGTAATTAGCGATTACATTAACCATCTCACCTTCCACTGTCTTTTTTCTTATTCTCTTTTATACTGAAAATAACGACTTGCATGCGGGAAACCTGTTTGTCACTGTAAGAGAGGGCCTCTTAGACCGGAATTGCATGTCAGCGATATTGTGCTGTGTATGCATTATGTATACAGTAGGCTGTACAGTTGTGCAGATACATTAACGAACATTCTGCTTCTATACACTTTCATACGTGCGAACGTGCATGATAAGAACGCGTCCTGGAGGCGCTTCAAGAAAGAGCTACCGCGTATTTTAGTGAGTACACACGTCCTCGCTGTCGGCACCGGAGAAGTCAAGCATAGCGTGTGGTGCTACAAATTGAGCAAAATGAGTCAATCTCGGCTTTTTAGTGGAATGTAAATCATTCGTTTCGAACATCCCACCATGATAAGAATCTCTTGAAAAAGGAGACCTTCTCTCCATCATTGTAATACAAGATTGTCATTGGTCCTATGACCGTAAATAATTGAGAACTAAACAAAATTTTGTAAAAACAAATACATTTTTAGTTGATAAAAACATAATCTTGAAATGTTCACATATAGGTGCTCCTTTAGTCAAATGCAGCAATTAAAAAAGAATGATTATACTAAATGTTAAAAGTTCATATTGGAGTTCTGTGGAGCTTCTCAAATATTGAACTTAATAATTGCAATTGGTTTTCTGTGAATTATTTTATTTACAATTATTAATTGAATTTTTTAATTGTATCAATCCGAAAACAGTTGTATGATGATTATGCTTTGTATGGTTTATTAGAAAGTAAAGATCGAAATTAATAACACAAAACAAAGTTGAGTCTCCAAATTCTTTAAAATTTTGTTAATATTTTGATTTTTTTCTATAAAACGATATACTTCAAACATGCTATTATCTGAAATATAAAATCCGTTGTGATCTTTAAGTTTTATAAATTTATATTTGATAAAAAGTATTTTATTACATTCTCATCCTAAATGAGAAGGTATGAGTTTTACGTTAAATTTGTCATTGCCGGTTTTCATCAAATCTCCACGTTTTGAGACCCCATAAGTGCGAAAAAAGGGTTTTTACGGTGGTATCTGTCTGTCTGTAGTATTAGTAGTAATGGTAGTAATAGTAGTAGTAGTAGTAGTAGTAGTAGTAGTAGTAGTAGTAGTAGTAGTTTAGTATTAGTATTAGTATTATATTATATTATTATATTATTATATATAATAATATTATTTATATATATGATAAATAAAATAATAT
>JAUMHM010000085.1:58181888-58193066 GCA_032362435.1 Melikaiella ostensackeni
TAGGCCGGACAAAGGAAAATGGACGTATAGATGGGAATGGGGGGGGGGGGGTAAAGACAAGAGAGCGAGTCTTGAAGATTAAACGATAGAATTCCAGAATCCCCCTTTCGAGATCAGGAGATTTTCTCCTTCCACGCCCATCTCCCATGTTCCGGAAGCTGATCCCGCCGAAAGGCTCAAGACAAACAAATTAGTACAATTAGAATCCCTCAAAGAAAATTGATAAATTCCTTCGAAACAATTTCTCGACTCATTTCACTCGCCCTCGGTTCCTTGCTTCCTTCCTGTCTTTTCTCTGCCAGATCGCACAAGACGCCCTCCGTAGTGGAGGAACGGATCGAACAAATGGGAGTGAAATTAGCGGTAAATTGAGAGCTCATTTTTATCGCGTGGTCTGGAATTCACACTTCGGGGTGGCGAGTTCAAAAGAAATATACAGTGTGGTTGATCGAAAGAGACATCCTGCAGGTGTAGACGAAGGTGAAGCAGGTGGAAAGGATGGTCTCCTGCTGTTTATATTTACATATTATATGCGTACACTGATGATCGGTTAAAGTTGTAATTCAATTAATCTTTGGCTATCGGTCAATGTGAACATTAAAGAAAACTCTCTTGATATCTTTTAATTGGTATATAATTTATGACATTTTGATTTCTGGTAATTTTTTCATATCTGAATATATTATACGCTTGAAAATATAGTCAATTTTGAGGCAGGTCACACCTCAGTAAGTTTTGCTACAATAATAATAATTCAGTCAAGTGTCCCTGCAGGATGTTTTATAACTGTGCCACCAATTGACTTAGAAATTTGGATGTGTTAAGCCCTTTGCATTGTTACAGCACTGAGGAGGTGGTAAGGAGTAAAAGCTAGTTCTTGCTTCTTGCTGACTATACAGTGGCTAAAGGCGAACGCGCGCTCGTTCGGCGCTCTTCTCGTAAGACGGCTCCGAATTGAATTTGCAAACTTGCAGATTGGATTCCAACTTGCCTATTATAGGGTGCGTCTGTTCCGGTTAAAAGCTAGGGGTAAGGGAATTAATGTCGATACGCTACGCGGAGGTCGGGGATTACTCCAAAGGCCCGTAGCTCATTGTCTTAGGCGTACTCCTAATGCCGATACAAACGCTTTTCTCTTCCGACATAATCATTACCATAAACCAAGACTCGCATTCCTTTATGACCAAACCATTGATTGACAACACATATAGCTATATTTCAATCAGTTTTCAAGACGTTTTCCATTAAGCGATGATAGAGTATTATTGTTTACGTCGACGATTCTACATTCCTGAGCTGGTAATTGTAGTATGAAATTTCGAAAAATTTATTTCTTTAGGAATACAGGAGAGAAGAACTTGCACATAAAGAACACAAATTTGTAATATTTTTCTTTTACACAGAAAATTAGATCAAACGTAATACGTATGATGTATATAGGAAAATACATGAAATAATAAACAATATTTAGTGAGTTGAATTTTCTTCTTTTTAGCATAAAATCCTATGGATTTGCAAATTGTATTATTTGCACAATCGAAATAAACTTTGAAATTAAGACCAACTAAAAAATGTCTGGGCTCATATAAAAAAAGAATGATATTTAAAGTTATGTGATTAATACAAAAATTGAACTAAACAAAGATCGTCGTACAAGCCGAGGCCTTCTATCTAAATTTGAATCAGTAAAAAACTACTAAACTGCTTTCGCATTACTTCAGGGCCAAGAATCATTGGCTCTTTCTTCTTCCATCCCTAATTGGAAGATATTTTTCTTCGTCTTGCAGAAAGACTCCATTTCGCTTATGATATCCTCCAGCCGTTTCATCCCCTAACCCCTTCATGTGTTTCTCGAAACACTCCTTGAATTGATCTCTGCCGATTCGCACCTTCGACTTGTGCTTCTCTTTCAGCTCCTCTGTCACATCCAACTTTCTGCCAAAAATCTCTTCGTTCATAGTTTTGTTATATTGATATCCCAGAGGATCCAGAGACACCGTATGAAACATCACTTCATGGTGCCACGCAGCCTTCAGCACGATTTTCACGCCTTAGCTTGAGGGATTTTCCTTCGGGACTATGCCTGGACCATTGGCCGCGACTGGTTATTTAGTTTTGTAACCGTATGCAGCAGAAACCCTCGGTACATAGACCCTCTATCCGCAACCCGAGGACGTGCTTGGTAGCCTGGTCAAAGGCCCGGGAGTAGTCAATAGTAGTAGTAGAATCATTAGTAGCTTTCTACTAATTATTGAAGAAAGTAGTTATAGAAAATTAAATATTAATGGAATTAGTAGAATTTTATTATGAATGAATTGAAAAATACTATCACTGAGTAAAAATAATATTGTATTTGTGTATCAATGGGCCGCACCATCGCCCTCGTCTAAAAGCAGTTCTTATTGATTTAAATATATATTATGTACTACAGAATTCATAGCATTGATGTTGAAGCAAAAGGAATAATTTTCTTGTCATTGAATAATTATTTAAATGAATGGCACCTGATTTCAAATGAAGATGACACTGCAAGTGGTAAACAACTTCACACTATTTGAATTATTACATATAATATTAGTTTTCTACTGATTCAGATTAGTAACATTAGTGGTGTTTTTTTCCAAAGTATTAGCAGAATGGTTGAATTGCTAAAAAAATGTCACAGCATGTCAGTTGTGGCGTGAGTCCGAGGCCTAACAATATTTTTTATAGTTCATGGTTGAAACTATCGTGAATAAAAAGATGTACTTTTCCTGACCATTCAATTACAGGCCTGATTGCGTGTGAATGAAAATTTGTCGCCTAGGGTTAAGGGGTTGAAGAACGTCGTTTGCGCGACCTTGCATATCGGTGTGTTATTCAAATTAGATTCCTTACGGCGGTGCGTGGACCTCGTAGGGCTTGATGTAAAGCCTGAATAATTCTCGACGAAACATCGGTATGTCGTAGGTACGCGAAACGCCGCGGGGGCATCCCTGATACTAGGGCGCGGGCGGGGACACGTTTGCATAACTGGCGGTATGTATCAACATCATCATCCACAGAAAGTTCTTGCGAGATTACTATATTGCAAGGGAGACTTCTATATATACTCTGTATTTAAGTTCGCGCCGGGATTTCTGAATTTCAATTTAACCGTCAAATTAAGACGCTTAAAAGTTTACCCGAGTCAAATACAACAAGCAGTCGACCTTAACTTAATAACAATGTAGTGTCTTTTCATTATTACCTTGGTCGATATTAAATTTCGAGGGAACGAAATCTGTAGTTTGCAAGTTAAATCAAATTCTTAAATATATGCTTCTTCCTACTGTAAAGTAGAACGGTTCTTAGTCAGAGAAAGGGAGAATGTTTAATTTGTAGACACAATTTTTAGGGGAGTTATACTTTATTTAGGAATAATTTCGTAATATCTTGTGTAATGTATAAATTCCTAAAGCACCCCCCTTATCAAGACTCCTCTTGCATTCGTATAAACGTAATATTTCGTGGAGCAAAAGGGGTTGCGAGCTTGGCATGCGCGTAAATGTAGTTATAAATAAATCTAGGAGCTCTTAATGTTTGTCGGCCTGGCCCGATGGAGGGTAAAGAAAGCCGAGGAAGAGAAACTGAGAACCGTGAATGGCAAAACGGGGGTGAAAGGCGAGGGTGAAGAAGGGTCGGTCTTGATGGATTTAACGCGTGCCGAGGATCGCGTTTTCTGTGTTTGACTGCTCGTTTCTAGTTCTGTAATTCGCAGGGTCGTACAAAAGGAACACTTGGTATCTCCCATATCTTATGATAATCTACAGAGAAAAGTCTGTTTTAAGGTATATTTAGCCTCCGGAAAGAAAACTACTCTTTGCTAATAAATATATGCCTATTACAGCACATACTTATTTATATTTTATGATATAATGAAGAAAAGTAGTGTATAAAAATCTAGACATTTTTTTCATTAAATTATTGAAAATGAGATATTTTGTGATGGGGTGACGTCGATCTCTTTCCATTTGCGAGGATGTAACATACACTCAGAATAATTCAATTACCTGTACGTGCTGTCACATACGAGGAAATGTTAACGGAAGGCAAATCGCGAGATGTCTCTACGGTATAGCGCAGTTCTTCATTCTTCAGGAGTATGATTCTCTTAGTCAAGTATCAACGATAATTAGAGACTGCGTTGTATGTGCACGCACGTTCATACCAACGAATGTAACTGCGTAAATACGAGGTACTCTGAAAGATAAAAGATAATGTTAGGAAAAATATAATTATGAATCCATCTTACTCCAGTTTTCTAAAATAATACTGAAATAAAGATTTGAACAATGTAAGAGGTCATCCATAAATTACATAAGGCTCTTAGGGAAGCGGAAGGGGTGTCAGCGATATCTTACGCCTTGTTAAAGTTATACATGCACTTACTAGAGAATTAAATGAATGTTAAAGTTATGCATACACTGACTGTAGAAAAAGCCTTACGGGGGGGGGGGATTCAATTTCATAAATAACCCTTACGTAATTCATGGATGACCCGTAACCTCAATTTAAGTGAAGAAAAAGTCCTATTGGGTTCTCATTAGAATTTCGAATGAAAGACAAATCAGTAATAACGTACTTATGTCATGAAAAAGTACTGATGAAATAGAACTGAAGTACCAAAAAACTTTAAAATCCGTCCTGTTTCAGCAGGATTTTTTTTTTTTTTTAGTTATGAAGTAGATGTATGCCAATACGTATAAATCTTAATTTTTGAAGAGTCATTTTAATTTTTATAATCATTTAATTATTATTTTAATTTAATATTTCAATTCAGGTCATAATATTATTGATATAATATAAAGGTGATTCTCCCTAAGTGATCATTTTGCCTGTAATCAATTTTTTCTTCAATGGTTGATCAAATTTCTAGGATTTTTCTCCAGATTATGTTAATTAATAATATTCTTAAATAATCACAGAATATAGATATACCTTTTTTTTATACTAACCATTTTCTTCTGCATTCGACCCCCAAATATCATTTCTATGGCATGTAATAATCATGTCATCCTGTACGAAAGCGAACTAAAAAGGTATTAAATATTTTTAAATGTTGAAATTATTAATATTTTATAAAACTAATCGATATTTATTACTCTCATCTGAAACATAAAAAAATAATATAGCATAGATACCTCGCAATAAAATGCGGGATAATGTAATCGGGATTGTCTATCGTTCCTCTGGACCGACGAAAACTAGTGAATAATATGCTTAAAAGGTGGCGCTAGCTCTTTATGCATCTCCAGATAGTGGCATTCAGATCTCTTTCACCTAGTTGATTGATTGCCATCAGAGGCTTTTAAGCATAAATGAATAATTTTTTTCAACTTTCTTTCGTGTAACATAATCATTTCGGGAGAATCACCCATACTTCTTAGCAACAGTACTTTCGCAACTTCATTTAACAGAAGTTGCTAAATATTTTCGACACTTTAGCGGTTCTATATTACTTGCTAATGTTTATATCAAGGCTTCTTACTGTCAGTCGACATAGGTAAATTAAAAGTAAAATTTGAATCTGAAATGGTCAGTTAGTATTGTTTGTAGTATTTTTTTACACTTTCAGTGGAAATCTCTTTCCTAGAATTAACTGTGTTTAGATTTTCATATGACTGACCATAGAACATTTTCTCTACTGAAATACATTAATATCAAGTGCTTAGATTTCAGGCGAGCAACCGTACCATATGAGTTGTACTTACTTTTTGCTGATTCCTTTTTCCTGCTATTGAAAATGAACCTCCTACCGAGGTCAAACAAAATATGCCTTCTTCTCTTCAATTTCTGAGGAAATTGGACATGGAAAGAACGAGAAGTCAATTTTGCCGTCTTTCTTTCCTCATGCTTTTTCACAGTCCGAAACGGCCCTGCGGTACGGTCCTGGCAACTGTGTAATGCATTTTACTTATTCACAAAGACAAATACTCATTTACCAAGAGCACGGGTAAGTGTCCGAGACCCGTGCTTCGTTTCTCTCTCCATGAGAGGGTGAGATACGGCGGTGTAAGGGGGTTGGGGGTGAAACGAGACTCCGAGTTGGGGGAGTACACCCTTTCCACTAGCGGCACTCTGTCCCAAGCCGAGTGCCGCGTCTTCCAGCTCCTAAACTCTAAAGCGTAATGCCACAATCCCTTTGATGGGGTTTCTGTAAATGGAGCTTGCGAGAGAGAGAATGTCCACCAATGGGTGAGCGAGTGGAAACTGGAAAGGCTAGGTAGCCAAGTTGCAGTCGGCCTTTGAAACGCTTGAAACGTTTGAAACGCGGGCATTTTTAATTTCCGAGGATTACCAGGTCTCGTTGAGGGGCTTGCAGTGGCGCTGTCGTATATACCAGCTGCTTTGCCTCTTCCATTTCTTCAAAGTCTATTTGCCCTTCTCCATGCGGTCTTATTGCGCTAATCTTCTGAGCCTACAAATCGGAATTAAAGCACTTAAAAGCTCAACGGAAATCGGAATAGTGTGATTCCGGAAGTGCTAGTACTGAGGAGGTGGGGGGGGGGGGGTTGATAACCCCTGATGCTGTCCCAGCAGCAGCCTTTCATCAAGACTTCATTAGGTCGCGGTAAATGTATTATGACTTCTGATTGAGTGGAGCCACAATATATATGGTGGACCCCTGCCTGTACGTCAGCTTTCTCTCTCGCTCAATCACCCCATCCTCTCCTGGTCTCTGTCTCTTTTCTGCATACAACATGTTACTATTATATTATAATTCTGGTCTATTCATAATGTACGTATGATTTATAGTTCAGTTGTTGTTGACATACTGCAAACATTTTTGCAAATAAACATCATTAATTGTTATATTTATTTGCAGGAGTTTGTGATTCTGTTCAACCTCATTTCTATTTAAATAAACTTGGATTATCATAAGATAATGATTCTAGGCAATGTGATACTGACTTGGAGTGTTAATCAAGCTGGTCCCGCTATATTGAATTCTCACCTATCGGTGACTGGGAACAACATTACGTCATCGTTAATAAGAAAAAGAAGCAGGAAAAGTAAAGTGATTTTTAGAATGGAGTCTCAATTTTCTTTGGCTCACAAAAATACCATCATCCGGATATGTGGATAATAATAGTGTACGTGAGGTACGTCGATGCGTCACGCCTACGTTAAGAGGCGCGACTGTAACATACCTACGCAGCGTGGGCAAAGATGTATAATTGCATTAGCCATCGAATTCGGTTACAGTATGGCGAGTCTGATGCATAAAATGACGAAGGAAATTCAGTTATAGTTCGCTTCACAAAGCGAACGCCGTTGATAATGTCGCGCATGCGGGTCACGCATGCATCTCGCGGAGAAATTGGCAGAGCTTCTATCGAATTTAACTCGACAGTTCTCGAGGTTTCTCCTCAACCTTTTGATATATATTGGGATCCAAAATCTAATTCTAGAGGGAAACGGTAACTTTTGGCGAAATAACCCAAGAAGAGATCAGTGTTCTCTACACATACGTGCCTATGCGTGCCATGGATATTCATATATATTATATCAGACTTCGAAATCTGAATATCAACCTTTGAAGGATCATGTGAAACAGTTACCTTATTCCACGTATGATGATTCAAGGCCAGAGACAAGGAGGTAGAATAATTTATATGCAGGAGACCTTCATTATTCTGAGGTCAGATTTATGACAATAAATTAGCAATAAAATACAAAGGCTGCTTTGCAGTATTTCGTTACGGCTTATCACTTGCATAAGAACACAGGAACTTGAAAATATCCATAAATGTCTCACAGTCTCTGCTCTCGGTGGTAATTCTTTGAGCATTAGCTGATATAGAAGGAGTTTACAGTTCGTAATTTTGCTACAAGACAGGACAATACCAACGATAACAGCCTTTCTTTGAAGGAGTTTTATATTCATCGAAGCACGCTTATTATTTTAACGAACGACCACCCGCCCTCTTTGCAGGTATATATTGTATACTCTGCACAAGTACTCATGTATATATATATAAGTAGAGATGATGCAGAGTAATACTCAAATCGGTGCTAAACGTGTCGTGAGAAATGGTCAGGTGCTCGATCGTAAAATCCCACGTTGCTTCGCGTCACCCTTTAGTTCGCCGTCTATTCCAACTCCTTTGGATCAAATTGTACCCAACCCTCGTTGAATTATTTCAACTTGAGGTGTATATGTTACACTCCATAACCGAATTCGGTTATTGTCCGAAAACTTTGCTCAGAACTAGTTTTGTGCATAAGAAAATGCCCAAATCCGAAATGTACCGACAAAACAAATATTGCTCAATCAAAATTGAACCGTACTAGAATGGCATATTGACCTATGTACGAAACTAGGTTAGGTTTATAGTTGGCCATGCCCCAACTCGGGAAAATCTACCTCCCAATTAAACTTGACCCCATTTATATCGGCAATATATATTTCGGTTTTGGCCATTTTCTGGTGCGTAAAACTAATTCCGAGCAAAGTTTTCGGATAATGCCCGAATTTCAAGATTAGGCGATTCCAACGCTTCACTTTGATATGTTTTTCCTGGGACAGTTCCTAAAGGGAGACGAATTTGTTGGAGTGGTTATCCAAGCTAGGTTGATATTCCAAGATCTTAGGCATACTTGCTTTTACATTTTTTAACAAGAATATTTCCTTTTGCGAAAGCTTAATCTGAATATTTTAAATTGTCACTATTCTATTTTCACATCAAATTGCATCATGTTCAACAAAAACTATTTGTCTGACTTACCAGAAGACATACATTAGTTAAAAATAAAACAAAACAGTTCACAGATCGATGTTATAAAAAGACTTTTAAACCCTCTAAGTAATTTAAGCTATAATTTTGAACGCGTATTTTTTCAAAAAATTTTCACTGTTGAGGACTGAATTTTTTTAATAAGAGCTGAAGAAAGTCGATGCTCAATTTGGTGTGGCAAATGAGTTTCCTCGAACTCAAATAAATTTGTCTTCAGCCGCGGAGCTTTGTCGAAATTTAACTTCCTTGAAATAATATTACCTTTTATTTCAAAATATAAATTATTATAGGATTACGAATATTACTATGATTTCACGACAACGTTTTAGGTTTTCTCCGCATCCACTATTTCTAGAAGAGTTCAGTAAATACGTCAATACTTTATTCACCTTTAATTCGAAAATTGAATCTTAGACTATTAGCACCAGAAGACTCACGACTTTTGTAAGCCTGAATAACTTTTTATTTCCACACTCTAAAGTTTGAAGAGAACCTGAGTTGATATCGAGATTGGAAATTGGACGAAACAAATATTGATTTCCTTAGTAATTTCTGCCCATCTCCGACTATTTTCTCTGCGTAATAGAGACGCTTCAATGGAACGAGGGGGTAGAAAAAGGTGGAGGAGGCAGAGTAAAAGTATTCCTGGCAAATATTTCCTTTTTTACGTATAGCGCGCTGTTCGGTTGGTCGACGAGGGGTGAGAAGGAAGGGGAGGGGGAGCAAGAGTTCTGATTTCATTAGGCCCCGTGTTATGCGATTAATTAAGTCGCGAGCTCGAGGAAAAATAAGAGACGAGAGAACCACGGTGCTTTTGCTCTCTTTTTTCATTCCGTCTCTCTTTCTCCCTCGCCGACATGGGGGAAAAAATTAACTCGAGACATTCCAGGAAGACAGCCCTGTCAGAGTGAGGGGGTGAGAGGGTGTTACGAGTAGTCCAGGAACAGGGAAAGCCTCAGCATTCACCCGAGTCAGTGCGAATTAACGACCCGAGCGCACCTTTATCCCATGCTCAGAGGAGAAGTATCAATGTATATGCATACTTTTTGATCAATTACTCTAAAGAAATGTAACCACAAGGGAGAAATACCTTTCGAGCAAAGGCTATCTTAATTCAATCTTGCCTGTATCATTATTTCATTTATAATAATTTTTAATTTGTATGACAACGCGTATAAAGAAATATCTTTCAAATTCATGCCAGTTGATGCACTCAAGTTTTATGAGATAAACGTGCAAATGTGAATTGTAAGTGTGTAGCATGTAAATATCGACTTAGTCTGACATCTGCAGGTTTGAAACCAATAAGTGAGGCTTATCGAGGCTCAGTTCTCACCCGAGTATTCGTCGGCATGTAAAACGAATTGAAAACGAGAAAACGTTAACCGTTAAATTGATTCGGCACGAGTAATAACAGGTGATATGCGGTGGTATCGCTGCTGACGGCACCTGGATGGTTCTCATTGGCTTCTTCTTACGATTAGTGGAACCTTCTTTATATAGGAGTGGATTTTATGTTTACTAACTCTTGACATTTGTGCTATTATCGGCTTCAAATGTGATAACTGTAGAATGTCGATAGACTTTCTGTAAGAGACCGAATCCTTCGAACCTCACATTGCAGTGTATTATAATTCATTTTTGATAAACTTTTGTTTTAAAAAAGATTAAATTCAGTTTTGAGATAAAATTTTATGAAATTAAAAGAAAATGCTTATCTTAAGTTACACATAGTGGGAAAATTGTGTATAATTTTCATTTGTTTTATCCAAATAATGTATAAAACAGATGAGAATTATACATATTTTTTTCAGTATGTATAACTTTTCCGCCTGGGATGTTATTATAATCAACTGAAACCATGCAGTGTAAATTGATATTTAGAATGATAGTACCTATTTTGAGTAGACGGTTTCTACTTCATATAACAAAAAAATGTAGTGAATGCTATTAATTAATTCTATTAATTGTAAAACCTACTTGCATTGTAGAACGCATGCTAATATTATTTTTGTAACCTTACTTAGAAGTTTTTTCGTAGCTCATGTATTTATGGGATGAATAAGTCCCAACCAACTTAATCAGAAAAACTCTGTATTTTTAACTTATTCTTTTTTTATAAACTCGATAATCATTGGCTATCACTTTAAGTTGCAATAATTAGCGTATTTAATTACTCATTCTAATTTTCTTAAGTCAGTATAATACTCTAAATTTAAGTTTAGTTTTCGTGTTTAAGAATTGTCAGGAATAATATTCTTATCTGGCTATGGTTGGATCAAAGCGTACTCGTTCACAGCAGAAAAAGTCTTCACGATAGGACTGGCTTAATTCTAGTTTGGAAATTTCATAAGATCGAAATAAAATCTACTCTCTTATGAAAATTTTTTGTGTACCAAAAAGGGAACACCCAAAAATT
>JAUMHM010000085.1:58201041-58211328 GCA_032362435.1 Melikaiella ostensackeni
CCCCCCCCCCCCTCCTCTTGCGCAACATACAATAAGACAGTGCCTATCAAGCATTTGTAGTTTGAGTTCCTATGATATGTTAACGATAGTGTGAATACAGATGTTCGTCTTAATGTATATTTTTATCTGCTTGATAACTGTAATAGTGTTATTTCATTTTATATACTCTAAAAATGTTTCCTTGACTGCTGAGACTTAAGTAAATATAATCCAAGTATCTTTTCCTTGTACCTTCTACTTGAAAATTTTGAAAGATTTTACAAAGGTTACTTGAGTATTCATGAATATATTCAGAAATGACTTTATTTGCACTGATTACCTAGAAAAATTAATGTAAATACTGAATTGTATATTGTGTTTCTTTTGTAAAATAATCCAGGAAATTTGATTAATCGTTGTGTTTCTCGATAATTTAAAAAAATTCTATTGCGAGACATGAGAATCATCGGGGACGTAATCCGGAATTCCAGTGGTACGAGTTGACGGCCGCAAACGGGCGTTTCCATTATTTCATACGAAATTATTGTTCGAAATGAATACGCAGTGGCATTCGATGTCTGGCAGGTAGGAGAGGGAGCGTGGCAAAATAAGCTGTCAAAGCTTTCAGTGAAAATTTTGTGGAACGAGAGAAAACTTCCCCTTGTGATACCCATGCCACGGTCCCACGCCTTTCCTCTCGTTGATCGCTTTCGACAGTCAGAATAAAGCGAGAGAATTGAGCACTTTTAATTCACGGCAACTTGCACAAGCCAGTTCATTGGCTTGTAAAATTTCAACTCGATTTTTGATTTTCGGTTATTCTACTTCACTGCTTTGTTAATTTTTAAATTTTGTAAAAGGAATAGTATATAATTATGACGGTGATAGTAACAAGATAAGAAGTAAGTTTAAGTTTATTTTAACGAAAATCTAAAAATAATAACCTTTTTCAGATTGAGAGTTATTTTGAATGCGGTTTGAATCCCGTCAAACCGATACGCAAAAGTTTAATTAACTTGAACTTTCGAATTTAAAGTTATAATCGTTCGAATGAACCGAAAGTGTTTTAAAACTTATGTTATTCAAGTGCTGTTTTGAATAAATGCTCAACTTCTTCGTTAACCATGTTAATTTGTGACTTTAATTTATAGAAAAATTAGTAACCTCTTTGCTTCCCTTTTGTCAAATTATGAATCATTTTTTATTTGCATTAACATTTGGGGGCTCGCCTGGGATGTGAGGTGTGTTTTTTGGTGAATTCTCAAACATTGAAAATGCAGTTTTCAACGATCAAACTTTCGAACGCTCACACGGAGAAAAATGGAGAAATAATTTTTATCAAGAGTATTGTACTACATTTTAGAGTATTATGGTACTAGTAACTATTGCTCGAGTACAGGTACCCTTTCTAGACTGTTAGGTTATGGTTACTAGATCAGATCATTCCTATATCGATAAATAAATGTTTGACGAACTAATAATATTAAATGTGATATAGATATTAGTTTGATTCGTTTCAATAAAGTACCTTTTATTAAAGGGACCTTATGTGGTAAATTCTAGTTAAAGTGTATTACTATGTATAGTTGAGATTAGAATCGGAATAAGATGCGTCGTATAATGTTGAATATTCGTCGTGTTTAGAGACGCTGCTAGTAGAAAATAACGTTGAGTCTTCAAACCATCTGACACAATCTGATCACAAATTAATTTAATATTTTCGTGATTACGTTCTATATTACCCTTGAATTGTTATTATTACATATGAAACAATAACATAAAACTTTAATATGAAAAAATTTCCTTGTGAACAGTTATTTTTAAAATTTCAATTCTCGAGAATATAAACATTTTTTGAAAACCACTTTTTAAAAGTTTAAATTTAAAACATTTTATAACATAAATAGCTAATAATATAATATACAAATATTTGACTTAAGTTTCATGAGATCATATTTTGTATTATAACGTATCAATTTACAATTTGGTAATTAAACATTTTTAAATCCACCTATTCATAAAATGTTTATAAAGCGAAAAAATTGAAAATATATTTTTCGCAGTTAGTCCTGGCTTTTCAGCGAAACAATTTGGCTGAAATTTTGTCGGCAAGATTCAAGCGGTTCGATAGCTCAGTCATTTAGTGAGTGCGCTAGTAGATATATACTGTTTAGGTTTTAGGGTGTTTAGGTAGGGTTCGAATCCCCAGCGGGTGCGATTTTTCAAAGCGTTTGAGCGTGCAATTATATGTGTAAGTGATTGTCCGTGCAATTGTGTAATTTGACACATAAATTAGGTGCAGTTATAATATAAAAAACAATTTTTTTGTACAAATTTACCGTTATATTACATCACCTGTTTTGAGCTTCTGTAACAGAACGCCTACCGAGATTCTACAACGTATGTCTGAATCTCTGTTTGATGTTCTTACTTTCGTTAGAACCCAATCTTTCATTCAGTACCTGATTGACCAATCTCTGGTCGCTCGAGTCTACTGCCGAAAGTAAACGCGATCTTACAAAGAGTGTCAGACTGCCCGACCTGTCGTTGCTCTAACATCAACCGCTGAGTCTGAACCACCCAATACCATCTCCATAAGATGGCACAGCGTGAAAATGAATTCCTTGATTTATCCTACACTGAGTAGTCGATTTCTACCACTGATCACCAGGTTTTCAAATTCGATTTCTATCCGTGTAATATTAAGAGGATTGAATGTAGAAAGCATAATCTGCACAGGAGCTAGGAATTGTTGAATCTTGAATATGTCATTTTTTATGGTTATGTCAATGGATGCTGACATCAGAAGAGCGGGGAATTCAATTTTTTTTATGTGATTTAATTTTTTTTAAAGTTGTAGAAAACATTTATGTATAATGTTCGTTTTAAATGTAAAATGAGTAATTTAAAATTTCGGATATAATGTTACTTTTTCGTCAAGGACCTTATGTTTGAGGAAGGGTGGTTACGCATACAAGAAATTATATAATCACGTATAAATTTCAGTTAAATATATTACATTTACAACATAATACAAGTATATAAATATTTAATACGTAATATTGATTTTTTTATCGTACTGTCTACTATTAAGGATGATCACTAGTTGTCTCAAGTTCAAAAATGAGCATTGTTAAAAATGACTTATGAAATCGAGGGAAATATTCCCATTGTTGATTGTAACTAATTTTAGAAGAGAACTGAGGGCGAAATTTAGAAAAAAAATATTTCAGGGTAAAGTTGTTTATTGAACAACAGTTACGTTTTTGCTTTCTCTTTAGGTAGAAGTTGTAATTCTAATTTAATCCTTATCTTGTAGGGCTCATTTTATTCCTTGAAAGATTCTCTACAAATCTCTTTGGTACGTTTTTATTTAAGAAAATTTATTTAGGAATTGTACAATTGTTATTTTTATAAACAATATTTTTCTTAGACGTTACGATTAAGTGTGAGAATATTTTCCATCATTTTGTAAATAATTTTTAACAATACTCATTTTTCATCTTGAGATAATATTATATTACATGATGAATTTTCGATGACCCTCGGTTTATGACCTCCATGATATGCATTATGTGAAAGAATGATGACAGCATCACTATAACCTCAAAAAATGACGTACACAACATCTAATACGACCCCGAAAAGTTATATTGTTATCTTTAAAGTATACAGTTGAAAATTCAAGTAAAAATTCTAAAAGCGTAAAGTGCTTTTTAATATGAATGGTATAGACTATAGAGAGTACTTTGCTATTCATACGCATAGTGGTAGGAATAGCCATAATATTAGTGGTACGAATAGCGATATATCATTTGTGGTACGAATAGAGACTCCGTCAAATCAGCTCTTAGGCGCTAGGTCCCTTTCTTCTTATACGATCACATACCATAGACAAAAGTATAGTAATAGGGTGGTAATATTACAAACGTTTTTAGCAGTGCATGCGTTTCTTTCAAATGCATATTTGTTTAAAGCAAAATATTCAAGAATCATGCTGAGAAATGTTATTTCATCGCTAAATTTATTAATTTTTTTGTATCAAGAACATGCATATTATATTAAGTAAGGTAGTAATCAAAGCAAGTACATGCGGATTTACACTCAACTCTGAACTGAGGTTCCAAGGGGCGGAGAGAGAGGTCGAGTGAAGCGCAACATAGTCAAGCAGTTCCGTAGCTACAAAGTGGGCAGTCCTAACACTCGCGTGCATATTTCGCATTTATTTTTAAATACACGCGGAAAATTCTCTTTTCATTCATTGGTCTTCATTATTAAGAAAGGTCCATCCTTTATGATTACAAAAACCTACATTTGTACAAAATACGGTTAATTAATATTACGTATTCCTACTAAAAATGGTTCATACGGCCCTGACTGTTTACGTCGAAGAAATTCTTGGAAGATCCTCATGGCCATCGCAAGGCATACCCGAAGCCTGACATAAATTCAGAGTTGACTTTACTTAGATCAAGAAACACTTAATTAGAGTCTCAGTTACTTATCGTAAGAATATCATATTCTTGATCCAATATTGTATTCAACTTCACGAAAATAAATATAATGGATCAACTTAAATCAGTAGTTGATGGGTGACAGTATATTAGGAATTTTAGTGTGACGGTATAATCAATTCCTAACTGAGAATTGGTCCTATTAGTCCAGTCAATGAAGGATTTGAGAAAAAAAACTGTAGCATTTTCTTTGCACGCATGTTGGGGATAGCTTTATTAGAATAATGTAAAAGGTCTTCATTCATATGTTTTGCGCTATGGACGCCATATTGGAAAATGTTCAACAATAGAAGTTTTTTGAAAAGAAAACTCGGCAACGGTTGGTTCTAGGTTAAATATGGTATAAAGTGCTATAAAGTTCGGTTAGCTATAAATTTTGAGATTTTTAATAGACAAATAAAATGAGAGAATATTTAGAAAAGAACTTCGAAAATGGGTCAGGCGATTCGGATTTGAGCTCATGCAACTTCCTGAGTAAAAAAATCCATCAACGCGTTTGCATTAAAAATTATCGGTAAAAAATGACCTCAGTTTTGGCATACAATTTTAGACACTTAAGGAAACGTTCTCGAGGTAAAACTTCTTTCAGTTGTCAAATTTTTCAAGTTTTTCTGTGTAAATATTTGCATTATTCGCATTTGTGTGAAATGAAGTAAACTTTATCCGGATGTTGCAAAACAACAGAAGCTACCTAGAAAATCAGAAAGGTGCATTAGTGACGCGGTAAATGCGAAGTACAATATTTTGAAGGATGATTCTGCGCTTCTTCTTGACAAACTCGGTAGCCTTATTTTTATCAGAGGGTAAAGGCATCAATAATGAGTCACTTAAGGTTAGGACCACAAAGTTTTGGTTATTTTTTACTGATAATTTTTAATGCAAATGAGTTGATCGTTTTTTTTTTTGCTCAGGAAGTTGCATAAGCTCGAGCATGAATCGCATGACCCATTTTCGAAGTTCTTTCCTAAATATTCTATCATTTTATTTGTTGTCAATTAAAAATCTCAAAACTTACAGCTAATCTTATTTTTTAGAGAAACCCTTATTTATACGACTACAACAGCTAGAACCTTTTCTGTGCACTACAAAATTCCGAACATTTTTTAACATAACCATATATTTGACCTAGAACCAACCGTTACCGAGTTTTAAAAAACTCATTTTTTAAAACGTTTTCCAACATGACCGTAGCGCAAAACATATGGATGACAATATTTTACATAATTTTTATGAAGCTATCCTCACCTTGTTGAAGTTCGCAACGTTTATAAACGAAAATATAAAATTATTTTTTTTTTTAATTACGGAAATAAATTTTTTGGCAATAAAATAAAGCAATACATTATTTTAGACGGTAATCATGCTATTACAACTACGTTTTAGCCACCCAAGCACTCTGATGTATAATTTTTTTTTAATTCTAATTTTCCCATAAACGCTCGGTTCTCGGATTTTATTTCACAAATTACTTGTATTTGATGTCTGACAAGAGCAAAAAAGTTGTGTCCCAGTATTCTTATCAGAAGACTGCTATTTACACACATTTATCGAATTAAAAAAATGTGATAAAATTAAACAAATTCTAATTTTCCCGTAAACGCTCGGTTGTCGGATTTTATTTCATATATTACATGTACTTGATGTCGGATAACAGCAACAAAAAATTCATCCAAATATCCCTATCGGAAGACTGTCTTCTAGACAAATTTAATAAGTTAAAAAAATTCTAACTTTCCTCTAAACACCGAGACCTCATATATTATCTCAGTAATTACTTGTGTTTCATGCCAGGAAACACCAACAAAAATTTCATCCCCATATCACTATCTAAAGACTGCGATTAATCCATCCAAATGAAACCAAGTCTTCCGATAGGGATATTGAGATAAAACTTTTTATGCTCTTGTCCGATATCAAATACAGGTAATTTGTGAAATAAAATCCGAGAACCGAGCGTTTAGAGAAAAATTATAATTTTTTAAATTCTAACCAATTTTTAAAATTTAATACATTTGTCTGAATGGAAGTTTTCAGATTGGGATATTGGGCTGAAACTTTTTTTTCTGTTTTTCCTGCATCAAATACAAGTAATATATGAAATAAAATACGAAAACCGAGCGTTTAGAGGAAAATTAGAATTAAAAAAATATTTTATACATTAGAGTGCGTGGATGGCTAAAATGTAGATGTCATAGCGTAATTACCGTCTAAAATGATTTATTACTTTATTTTATTGCTAAAAAATTTATTTCCGTAATTAAAACAAATAAATTTTTATTTTCGTTTATAAACTTTGCGAACTTTTCTTACATGCTATCCCCAACGTGTGTGCAAAAAAATGCTATTATTTTCCATTTCTTTTATCAGGGGAAATTGTTCTCCGTTGACTGGACTATATATCGATTCTGCTGTGCCTAATCTCCGTCTCGGGATAGAATTGCTTTTTTTACGTTTTGCAAGTATCCACAGTATTTTTTAAATTTTTTATCTGCGATAAATTATTACTTCCTTTGAAATTTTACTTTCGTGGAATTCATTCTGAATTTTATTATATTGTTTTACTCGCTTTTTTTGCGTTTTTGAAATTCTGTTCTTCCTAGAATCCTAGTCACAGAAAATGAATGTTACACAACAAGAAAAATCAGAATTAATTCCACAAAAGTAATTTTGAAGGATTAATATCAATACAAAATGCATTAAGATAAACTTGATTTTTTGGCGAAGTTTAAGACAATTTCGTGTTAAAAAGTATGAAAGTAAAACTGTTTTGAAAATTCAGCTGGCCGTCATCTTGGATTTTTTTTTAATTTTGGTTTTCTGGGATCATTGCATTATTTCTAGTCAAATTTCTTTTTCTAGCAAAGTTTCAAAATATTGAATATTGATTTTTAATTGTTGCCAATGGATTTTGAGTCCTGCTCATCTCACTCTTGCCACTTACGCTGCAATTTTCAGTGGCGGCAGCACTATTGGGAATGAAAACATCCACCGCGCCAAAAGGGACGCTGCGGTTCCATACAAACATGACCACGGAAGCCATATGGATAATATGGAGTGATACGAGTAGCAATAATTTGATTAAAAAGTGTGTTTAAGTTTAGAAAATGGTACTTTTGGACTTATAGTTTGGGCAGTTACGAAACAGCTACACCTGTATCCAGAAATATGATCGAAGGCCAAAATATTCTTAATTCTGGTATGATTGTAATGTGCGGAGCTACCATAAAAAACTCGCGAAAAACTTGAAATATATTCGTTGTGCCGTCAAACCAGTACTATAACTTCAGAACCACACGAAATAACAGGAAGGTTATTAATTGATAGTGATGATTAAAATTGCAATAAAACTGTGCGTGTAGAATATGTGAATTGTACGTTTTTTGCGTCTAGCTCTGTGAAACAGTAAAAACATTAGATCATAACGGTTACATTTTCGTTAAATAATATTAAATATTATTTATTCAATTAATATTTGGTA
This sequence comes from Melikaiella ostensackeni, assembly GCA_032362435.1. Taxonomy (NCBI): domain Eukaryota; kingdom Metazoa; phylum Arthropoda; class Insecta; order Hymenoptera; family Cynipidae; genus Melikaiella; species Melikaiella ostensackeni. The sequence goes on from JAUMHM010000085.1 coordinate 58,209,013, forward strand.
TACCAATCCGAAAACCAGTCATCATTTTCATTAAAATGCAAGGAGCAGACAAGTCAATTCTTGACGTTATAATCTATCACGTTTAAATTTCTCAACCACTCACTGTTTTTATCTACAACTTAAATTTTTCCAAATAAGTTTCGCTTTTTTATTTTAAGACTTCCAAGCTTTGGCACTTTATGAAAACTTAAATTGAAATTTTTATTCTCTTTGGAGTCACAACACCGACGCAACAACCTCCGAAACTGTGGAATGTGGAGAGAACTATTTCGAAACACATCTTATCGAAGACTGGCTTCAGTGTACCTTTTGAAAACGTTGGGTGCATGAAAATTGCACTCAATTTGAGAACATGTGTTCAAAATGTGGACAAAAAAAAGGAACTGAAACTCAAAAAATGTACGGTGAAAAAGGAAAAAACATGAAATGAATTACTGGCCAACTCTCCCGTACTACTAAGGCCATCTCTCCCGGATGCCCCGGGAGCAATTGCCAGTTATGATTTTTAAATTTTATTATTTTTAAAATTGATCTTATTAGAAATTATAAGATTTTCGTTAATCAACATATAGTATAATGTTTTATGTTCAAATAATAATAATAATTTTAATCGAAATAAATGTTGTTTTATTTTAACTGGTCCTTCAGAGAACTACGGTCATCTCCCCCGGACTTACCCCAGTAATTCTCAAGTAATAGTAATAGTAATTCTCAAGAAATATGGATGAAACTATGCCTGGTAAGGAAAGGCGGCGATGAGAGAGTAGGAGAAAGTTAGGGCAAAAAGAAGTGTGTAAAGAATGATGTGTGTGAACAAATCAGTGTGGAAGAATGGGAGTACGGTGTAATTGTTAAATCAAATGACTTAAAATTCAGAGGTAAGATGATTAATTTAGTTTCAATGTATAACAACGTCGGGATGCTTAATGTAAAAAGAGGTATCAGAAGTATTGTAATGCAAGCTGAAAGTAGGGGGGACGGAATTAATGTTTGTGGGAGATTGGGATGCAAGAGTGAGAAAGGAACAAGAAGGGTGGATGGGGATGGAAGTGAAAAATCGAGAAAGTATCGTAAAGATAAAAAAGGAAAAAATGAAGGTGACGAAAAAGAAAATTGGACTCAGCTCGGTTTTTAAAAAAAGAGACTGAAAATGAATGCCCTATCTCAGATATCAGAACTGAAGCAATAAAAGAATCGGATCACTTCCCAGTCGAATTTAGCTTAGAAATAGATAAAAGCAAAGGCAAGGAACTGAATAAAAAAAGTAAGAGGAATCAAAATATACCAAAGAGATTGAGGTGGGATAGTACGAAGGCGGAGGAATATGAAAGGGAAATGGAAAACCTTTGGGAGTCAATAGAGGAGAGTATAGAGGATTTAGAGTGGTGAGATAGATAGGAAAAGCTTCATGAATTTATACAAAAAAACAGCAGAAAAATTAGGGTTAATGAAGATAGGAGGGAATGGAGAGTGTGGGACAAATTATAATAAAAAGAATTGGTTTGATAGAGAATGTAAAGAGCAGAAGGTTGAGGTTTGGTATAAACTGAAAGACTTCATAAAAACCAAAGGTGAAAAGGAGAAGAAAGCTTTAGCAGAATAAAAAAAGAAATTTGAAGAAATGTATGAGAGGAATGAAAGAGAGAAAAAGCAGGAAAAATGGATAAAGGTAGAAGAAAGCAGGAATATGGGGTGTTTTTGGAAAGCAGTAGGGAATTCAGAAAAAAGAGAAGGAAAAGGGTGAAAGGAATAGGGGTGATAGATGAACCGAACACTTTGAAAATTTGTTAGGTAAAGAGGATGAATAAATAGAAATAGAGGAAGAAGGTATCTTGAACAGTAATATCTCATACGAGAAGATGACAAAAGCCATAAAGAATATGAAAAATGGAAAAGCAGCAGGGGAGGGTGGAAATTAAGGTGGAATTATTCGATGTTAGGAAGATTAATTATACTCGTTAATTAGTGACGCGGCTATACGAGATAGCCGGCGTCGAAAATATGAATTCTTCGGTCATCATGTTTTGTGGAGATAAGATTATAATTTGTTGTTAAAATATATTGGATACGATGGACATGCTTTCTTAAAATTTACTATCCTCTCACTCGTGACGTCATTCTTGACCACTCCCCTCTCCGCCTTCCTCAGTATACTCAACTCTCGATATACTGCACTCCGGCTTACTGCGTCCTCAGAATTCTGCCAGCTCGCACTCGTGGACGAGGGAGCCCGGGGGATAGGGGAAGATGCGCGGCGTCCTTGAGGCAATCACGCAATACCGTAGCGACAAAGCGGGCAGCTCGAACACTCGCGTA
>JAUMHM010000085.1:58223132-58233391 GCA_032362435.1 Melikaiella ostensackeni
TCTCATGCTAGTATTCATAAGCTAGGAGCAGTATACGTTTCCATTCCGTGTCTTCCGCCGTGGCGCTCATCGGCTCTAACAAATATATTCCTCGCTTCTATTATTTCATTCATCTGATAGGACAGCTTTTAGCAATCATGTTATATTTCAAAGACTCATTGAAGAATTTAATTTTCTTACCAAAGAGGGTATACAGATAGATCTCGTATTCCAACTTTTGAGGGGACTGTGTATTTCGAACTAGCTCTAATTATGGGTGATAATTTAGGAATCCATTCAATAATAGGATTTGTTGAGAGTTTTTCAGCCAATTTTTGCTGTAGAGTGTGTAAGGTAACAACAAAATTATTACAAAAGCAATGCTTCGAGGATAAAACACTTTTGCACGATACTGCTAGTTATGAATTTGACCTGCACCAAAATGATTCATCTCTTACTGGTATCAAAGAAAGATGTGTGTGGCTTGAGGTATACAATTTTGATTTATTTCAACAGATAGGGGCTGATATTATGCACGATATTCTGGAGGGCGTAGGGAAGTACATCATAGTTTTCACCTGTATACTCAGATTTATCAATTATTTTCACTAACTCTTTTCAACGAAAAATTATATACCTTTTCGTACGGGCCTGATAGTAAAAATAAGCCATGTTCAGTAGACAAGGAAAATTTAAAGCGAGGGAACATGCGCTTGTCTTCTGGAGAGATGTTGACTCTTTTATGACTTTTTGGATTAATTGCAGGAGATTTCGTACCAAGAGGTGATCCCATTTGGGCTATGTATATAAAACTGAGGCAAATTCTTGACATACTTTTGAGCACAAGCATTTCTCCTGGAACAGAAGATTTATTGCAGATTTTGGTAGGGGAGTTGAATGAACAGTATTTAAAAGTAAGTAAAGATTCTCTCAAACCGAAGTTTCACAATCTTCTTCACTATCATTCTGCTATTACAAAATATGGTCCCGTTTCGTCAATATGGTCAATGAGATTTGAAGCTAAGCACAGGCATTCTAAAATGGCTGCTCGTGCGTCTTGCAATAGAATGAATATTACATTAACTTTAGCGAAAAAACATCAACTTCAACTAAACGAAATATTCAACAGTGGAAAACTTTTAGAAATACTTTCCATAGGCCCTAAAAAGAAAATGCTAGAATGTGAGATCGATTTTATACAAGCTCAGTTAAACCTAGATCCTGAAAAATCATTAACGAAATTAAACTGGGCTTCAATGTCTTCTGTAAAATATGAAAAAGGATCCGTTATGGTAAAAGATGTATGTGCGGATAATTATCTATACACATTTTGTATTGTGGAAGACGTTTACTTGTACGATTGTAATCGTTTAATCTTCAAAGCAAGTCTGTTAAATACTCTAAGTTTTGATGATCACTATTTCGCCTATCACGTGGAAATGCCTTCTTTAAAACAACATGCTACCTTTTTCGTTGATTATCTTCCTTCACCCATTCCGAACACCAAAGTAGTTTTACCAAATGGGAGACAATATGTTATTTTGAGAAGCTCATTGTAAATACTACTTACTAGTCATAACTTTATTTGAATTTATACAGTATGTAACTTTAAGAAGCCCATTATAATAACAAATTACTACTAATAAGTTATGATTGTTCACTCGATATAATTTAAATTTATGTATGTAAGAGAATATAAAGCGATACAAATATAAATGAAAATGTTAAATGTTAAAAAAATGTAATAACGAAATACTACTGATAATTACGATTATTCACTTCATTTATTTTTAATGTATGCATGTACGTGTATATAAAGCAATAAAAATACATTGCATTATCACATCGGAATTTAGAAAGTTATTTCGATATTTTAAGTACTTAATTATTTCATACTTTTCAATATTCTTCTTAAATTCAAAATTCTTTTTTTACAAAATAAATAGTATACCATACCGCAACAGAATGACTCGGTTGCGACAGCCAAGTGCATTGGTCACTTTAACCGAGTAGGTTAGTTAACGCAGCAGAGACAGTCGGTTGCAACAACCAAGTACATTGGTCACGGTAACCGAGTAGTTCATCTACCGCAACAGAATGAGTCGGTTGCGACAGCCAAGTACATTGGTTACTGTAACCGAGTAGGTTAGTTAGCGTAGCAGAGACAGTCGGTTGCGACAGCCAAGTACATTGGTTACTGTAACCGAGGAGGATAGTTAGCGCAGCAGAGACAGTCGGTTGCGAGAGCCAAGTACATTGGTCACTGTAACCGATTCGATCGGCTACTGAAACCCAAAGAGGTTGGCTACCGTAACAAAGTAGGTTGCTAATTTTAATCAGAAAATTTTAGCCAATACAACTTGGTTAAATTTTACAACGAAGTTTGCAGGTGCTATATTAGCAGTCTTACTTGGCTATTTTCAGCAGAATGTTGGTTATATTCAACAAGTATGTTTTCTCAGTGCCCTATACTTGAGCTGTACCTTAGATATATACTTCAGCCATACTTCAACTGAGCATCAACTATACTTTAGCTATACTTCAGTTATATTGCAGCTATACTTCTCAAATATACTAAAGCAATACTCTCCCTATACTTCAACCATACATCGTTATACTTTAGCTATTTTTCAGCTGTACATTCAATATACTTTATTTGAATACACATGAAGTATAGGATAGTGTCATTTGACATACTTTTACTATAATATCTGAGAGATCACTCCCATACGATTTCCCAGATGTTGTCCTAGATCAATTCCATACCAAAATTTTTTTACCTGGGATTGCTTTAATTTCAAGTATTTGGAAAAACTTGAAGAAATCAAAGCATTTTCCATTTTTCATGCACTATTTTACTGACATTTTAAATATATATGTATGCTAGAATTCAGTAGCGATAGTGCGTATTTGCTTCACACACTTGTATATTAAATCTGCTACGGATTTTTCGAACAGTGTGGTTAAATAGTAGTTAATATTGTTATTCCTTACAAGTAAAGAGAGTTATGAAGTTTTCTACAAATGAAGCTGGTTGATGAGAAAACAGAAGATCATGACGTAAACATTTCTATTTGTTTCTGGCACGTGCTGCGAATTTCCTGGCTACACTGTTAGAAATTTGTATAGCGATTATTATCAGAAAACGATAGTTTCTTGGGAATATGCTTAATTTTTACAACTTATTTTAAATAAGAATATCAGAATGCAAAACGTTTGCTGAAATATATCAGTCAGGATTGTAATATGACGTGTAGGTGAAACTTTTTCCGAAAAAGCAAGCTAAAGGCAAAAATTCCAGATACGAAAAAAAAATTTCTAGATTAGTTTTGTATTTCTTTCATTTATTTGATTACTGTGTTACTAACAATGAATTCAAGTGAAACGATCAGAAAAGAAAATTATATATTATAGTTTAATTATGAAAATTACTTGATCCGTAAATTCGGAAATTTGTAAACTGAATTCTCAAAATTATTACTACAAATATTGCTACACATGTGTTGTAATTTAAGATTTCTATTCCGGGATATAAATTTACCATACAAAAGTATAGCAAAAATGTGGTAAATTATTGAGCCTTTCTACTTTGACCAAATTCAGTTTAAATCAGCAACGAAACCTTTCTGAATATCTCGCGAAGAAATTTTCGAAAGGGGCATTTTTTATAATTTAGAGCTTCAATAGATTAAGACAAAAAAAAATAACTTGAGAGACAAATTTTAAATATTAAGAATGTTCATTTAACATAAGTATTTAAAGCTACTATTTCATATCTAAAATTGCTTCAATTGAGCATCTAGATGCATAGTATTGAGGTTTAAAGTGGTAGGTGAAGTTTATGTATTTTACACAGATTCTTCTTGTGAGTAGTAGTGACTTATTTTACGTCAGTGTAATTGGTCAGAGTAGTGCTAGAACGATTATAAGTCCCCATGTGGTGAGTGGGCTTTCCTCCCCTCGTCTGTTGAGCTCACTAGAAAATAGGGTACCCTAAAAACGTTTTGATGTCTTTAAATTATTGTTTTCCAACAAACATAAAGTCTGGTAGAATATTTATTATTACTGCTTAAAATAATACGTATACAATTCACTTGAAAATTAACATTTTGTGACTAATACTTGCTAACGAATAATTTATTGTACCTCCTTATATGGGATTTTAGAGCTTCTGAGCCGATGACGAATTTCGATAACCGAGTCACTTATTGGCATGTCAAATTGTTACACAAAGACAGTAATGAGATTTTCTTTTTTCTTCTTTGACTTCCCATTTCCCTCTCCACTCATCACAGAAGGGAGATGAGAGCAGGCCTGCGGGCTTGAAAACGAACGCTTAAAAATGTAATAGCGAGTTGAAAGTCTGACGTAGAGCACAGCGCTCTCCAGGACCTCGCCTCTTTATTTTCCCATTATTCAAATATAAATGTAAATGTTGATACAAACGGATAGGTAAATGGAAAGAGAGAATTCAATTGTTCAGCACGGACGGCACGTTGCGGGGGAAAGGTCGATGAGTGAGAGTTGGAGAAATGGGAGGAAATTAGTTTATAAGGAAGCGACGCGGGAAAAAAGAGGCGACACGATTCTTTCGAACGAGCCTCGGGGCGGTATAGTCCCTTCAAGAACGCTCTGTCACCGAATCTAATCAACTTCAAAAACAAGTGAAAGAAAAAAATCCATAAATAAAATACCTTATGTATAAAATAAATTATAACAAAATGGTTCTGGAAAGTGTACGACCTGCATGTACGCGACCTACGATATGCACTGATAAGTAGGGGTATGATTCCTTCCGACTACAGAAGGCTGGCAGTCATTTCTTTTTCTGCCTTTAAATTCATGCACCGATTAATAAAACTTGGACTAATTAGACTGGCAAAATTCTAATCTTCTAACCAGAGCTCGGTGTCTAAACCGGTCAGTAGTTTAACAAATGCCGATCGGCCATCTGGCCAAACTTTTAAACGGTTAGTTGTAGGGATGTTCAATTCTTCCAAAAAGATCGATTCTTGAATCGATCTTGAATCTGACACATGAGAATCGATTCAAAAAATTGATTTTTTAGACCATTTGGATCGATCTTGACAAAATCGAGCTAAAAAGCATTTAAAATTGCATTATGTGGGTCAAGAATCGATTCTCAAAAAAATCGAAAAGCAAAAAATCTATTCAAAATCAACCATCAGACCAAATTCTTGATCAGCCAAAGAATATATATCAAATCAGTTACACTCAAGAACGTGCTGAAGTTCTGCCACCTGCTGAAAGATCTGTCAAGTCGACAAATTGACATAGCTAGAATATTTTTTGGTTGTCAAAAAATCGTTTCTTATTTATGACTTTAGACGAAACTGTTTGAAAATTTGGCTACAGCATGGCCGCTCGGCATCTGTGAAAATTTTGAGCGAATTAGGCGCCTCTCCACCTGTAACATTAATTTTACACTGTTTTAAAAATCATGGTTGAATTGTTTTGGATTCGGAATTATGGATGATGAGTTATGAGGAATAGATTACCAGTCCGGTGGGCAGACAAGCGTACATTCCAGAACGGGAGCTACACAGTTATAGAAAAAGGGCTTGAGGGTTTGGTAATATCATCCGATATGTGCGTCTCGTGTTTCCCCCAACATGCATTGTTCTCGCCCTTCTTCGTGTATTGTTATGAGGCCACGCCGATTGGGGTGTGGGGGGTTGCATGATGATGCAGGGTGCATATGCGCTGATAGCCCCATAATGCCGTCTCTAATTCCGTGCGAGCTGATTTGATTTGATTCCGGCATTAAGATAAAGCATCTCATCATCTCTCTCATGCTTACACTGTTTTCCATGTTCACTTTGTCTCTCGAACCCTAGCTCAGTTTGAAATCGAAAACGATTGTGCAGTCCTTTATTACGCCTTGATAACGTGTTCTCATTATTTGCACCGCATTTATGTTTATTCTGATGAATTGTATGATCTGATGTTATGATGACTGTTTGGTATGATTGATCTGAAATTTAATGAGAAAATTGAAAAAAATATGGTCATAAGACTGATGGAGTCATTATAAAAACAGGACATCACGATCAGAGCTTATTCTGTCGTATAATTTACGTCAAAAAGTGTAGTCATACTTAAACTGAATAGTTGTAAATTACAGTATTGTAAAAGTTAGTAGAAACATATCCTGGACGAAGACAGCTCTTCTGAACAGTTTAGGATAACGCAAGGACTGAGTCATTCGTGAACAGTACAGGAGATCTCACAGTCATTCTAAAGGATTTCGGTAAATTTAAAGAAATATTTTGTTCTTTCGAATAGCTCTCAAATTGCAAGAACCTCGTCAATATAAACTGGAACCCCGGTTTAGGAACTCCCGGCTTAACAATTCCTAGAACTGCTGGCCCACGCAGTTTCTTAGTTCGCGGGACAAGAGACGGTGTTCAACCAAGCGTGATACACCAGCAGCGTATACTATAGACAAAGGTGCAGTGCGCGGGTACTCATGTTCGTACTCACGTTCGGAGATTGCGAAATATTAGGAAATAGTTAACACGTCCCTGATTGTTTTTGGTTTGGAGAACCCCGAGATAGAATGAAGGCCATTGAGGGTACCCCCGTCCCGGTCTCTATAGTGGGGTTCGAGTGCACCTGAAATCCTGAAAGATTAGCCTCGCCTTATGGTCCGACAACACTGACTAGCAAGAGATCGATTACAAGTTAAATTTCGGACAAACTAGACGCGTTTCATCGAGAAATTGCAAGACTATCTTGCAGAATACGATTTACGATTCCCTGGACCCTGAAAGGCATCCTGGATGTATAACATCGCTTACATAAACGTGGGTGCTGAGGCACGCGTATGCGGACCGAGAGCGCGTGGACGTGTCGGTTTGTGGTTGACCCGTGCCAGGCCACACTTCGATACCTCTCTGGTTGCAACCATGCCGACGCACGCGAGCGACCACAGCCCTGTAACAAAGTACATACATGAGGTCTAAGAACTCCGAGGCTTGTTGACATAAGACCTCGTTGCAATAGTGTGAGCGTGTGGGTTGACGGTGTCGAGAAATTATCCATCGTTATCCGCGTTGAGAGAGTGACAAGAAAGAAACCAGTCCGTGCAGAACGTGCAAAACGTGCAGAGTGTCCAGCAGAGCGGAACGCGATTGTTTTAAGTACGATTGCGCAGACGATTTTCGCGCCCTCGAGGCAGCCAATCGAGAGGGATTAAGAAGTCGATTCGTCAGTTGCGCCGTCCGCAGGATGTTTTGACTTGCTATCTTCACCGCCTCATCTAACTCCCTCCACTGTCCTCTTCACTCCCCACGGGATTCCTTCACACCTCGTCGATTAATCTCATCGTCAAGACCTCGCCTGTGTCTCTTCCAAGGATCTTGATCTGATGGTTTCGCCAATTCCTGTTCGACTGATCAACTTTCAAATTACGATTCCTCCGGGTTTCAATTATAACCACATCTTCTGGATCATTATTGCACCAAGCAATATGAATTCAGATTCAAATTATAGAAGTCGTGGAAGGCGATGATTATGTTCTGTCAGTAATTTGTTAGTGTACTATTGATAAACGAGAATTTCGATTCTCGATGCATCTGTATCGAGACAATCTACGGTATTCTAGGCTAGCAATGCAAGTGGGCATGCCACTAGACTGTTTCACATAAGAGTTTGCAGAATAAATAGAAACTAGAAGAGACATAGAAAATATAAATATTATGAAAGTAATTCAACGCTTAATTTAACCCGAAAGGGATTTGGCTTAATGGTATAATAATAATAATAACCTTACTTTTATTTCTGGGACTTGAAAATTGACTGATCCTTTCGTATATTCGTACACGACGAGGCCAATGATATTGAGGATCGCGCAAAACTGGTAGTCACGATATTAACAGATTCATCTCTGTTGAATTGATATGGAAAGCGCCCTAAGCCGCTTTCCCAGAAAGCTCCATAGAGGACTATTCTTCTTGGTAGTCATTCACCCCATTAATGTGGTACGGATATACCACACACATAAGAAAGTCGTGTAGTCACACGCTCACAAAAGTAGTTCAAACTCTTCCCTTGATTCGGGATTCTTTCTAAAGGCAGGTGCATTTCCGTAATTGCAAGCGTTTGATATTTAATTACAATTCACCCGCGGCCCAGCCGCACGTCATTCGTCGCGAAGCCTTCTCCGTTCGATGCGATCTTGCAATCTCTTTGAAATAAAATAATTCTCTAATTATTCCTCCCGCTGGCAGACGACTAACTTTGGCTTTGAGTTACGACCTCGAATTAATTATACTGTTAATTATTTACGATATAAGGTGAAGCAAGTCTTGAAGCGTTCTTCCATCTTTGAATTCGTCTCTTTTCTCTTATTATTTGACGATTTCCTTTTAAGTGAATTTTTAATTAATCTTTGCAAGATAGGAGGGACCTTGTTAATGATAACTACTAAATTTTCATATTTTTGGGAATGCCGTTCTAACTCCTATATGACAAACACACGAGTTGGAGCAGTACACTGCGCAGTCGTGAATTGACGTTATATATAGCAATCGATATTTCATAATAACTTTCGGTTTCTCAAGAACCAATTTAAAATGTTCGAAGGTTACTTTAAAATAGGTGCCTAGAAACCTTCTAATCGAGTAATCGGCAATAATCGGCAAGAATTTGGAAATTTCTGCAGAGTTGGATATGATTCGCGTTTTAACGATTCAATAAAGCGAATATGCTCAGGGCCGTCGAACGCCAGCGTCATAAGTTGTCGCGAGTTTATGCATCGGTTCTCTTTTCCTCTCTTGCCCTCAACCCTCTTTTATTATTTCGATCTGACACTTGGACATACCTACTGCTCGTGGCGCTCGTAAAGGCGTTTCGCGGAGATGCACCGCAGGTATAGGTAACCCCGTCGCCAGACAGGACCTTGCTTTATTATTTATTCCACCAGTCGTAAAAACCAGGCCGGATTTATCGTGAAAATATTGAAATGAGAGACACTGCCTGCCGCCATCCCCTTGTTAAGCCCTTAGAATGGTACCGACCACCATCGGGCTTTACGAGCCGACATATTTTATTTCACTCGATACCAGGAGAAAGAAGAAGTTTTCTATTCTCTATTCTCACGAGACACGGGTCAAAGTCGATGTGGGAAGAGGAATCCAAAGCGCCGCGCCGCGATAACTCATTAGGGCCAACTCGAGGCCTCTTGCTCTCTTTTGCTCTTGTCGTATAGAGCTTGGCACCTCTCTCTTCTTTTGTCTCGCGATCGGCGTGTAGCTCTGTAAATTTGATTAATGACGCCCAACCCCAGGAAACCGACGTTGTTTGCGGCACTTCGTAACTGCTCGCTTATTTTCCTCCTCAAAACTAAGGCGCCGCACCTGCACGGAGACAAGCCTCAAGACAGGGAAATGGTTACTTTTACAAGGCAAAAAATATGTCTCGAACTGAGTATATACGAGTGTGCAGTACAAATTGATTTTTCTTTAACGTAGGTTGGGTAGGAATTATGTATGTGAATTGTGCTACTTTTTCTAAATATGGAACATTTTCTCCGGCAGAATAATTATGTTTTAATTGTATACAATCTTACAAAACGTTGTCCTTGAGTAACTATGTTAGGCATTTACGGGTGGACTTGAATCTGTGTATATCATTTATGAAAGAAGACAACTCTTTTCCTCAACTTTATCCAAAATTGTGTAAGAGAAAGGTGCCCACAGGGGGCCAGAAAAATTCAAACTCGTATTGATGTTCAGTTCAAAACTAACCTGAAAAGTTTGAGACATGTAAATGAAGTCTAATTCTTTAGGTATTTAAAACTGGGAAGCTAAAACCTTTTTACGCAATCATTTAAAAAAAAATTAACAATTCATAAGACCATGCCATTTGAGTCCGTGTACCCTCGAGTGTACATAGATAGTTACCAGTTGTATTCAATAAATTAAGCTTCTCCAATAGGTTTTGTAGTTGATATATTCATTTACTTGGTTCATCTCCCAAGAAAATTTTCGTTGAACTTAAACTATTTGATATGTATAATGATAACGACTATTAGTCAATCACTTAATTTGCACTGATTACGGCTATGCTAGCTCTCTCTCTCTTTCTTTCTCTCTTTTTCTCTTTTCCCCATCTTCCAAGTGACTTTTAGAACTGCCCATTTTGGTAGAACTGCCCGTTAGAATATACTCTGATTTACTGAGAAATATGTAATATTAAACTGACTTATAAATGCACGTTATGTACCTGCTGAACATTGATTTTGTAACATACATAAT
>JAUMHM010000085.1:58286904-58316136 GCA_032362435.1 Melikaiella ostensackeni
AAAATACAGTATTTTTTATAGTTGATAGACCTACGTTAAAATCAACAGTTTCAAGGATGAATGGAGTTAACTAATTTTTGTCCTACCTCCTTTTAAAAAATTTACAAAAGATCTAAACTGAACTTTGAGAACGCTGCCTAACAGAGCAGTCCTCGCGACACATTAGCTAACAGCGCGGGCAGACGCCGAGTACTTTTCCAAATCTGAATATCTCAGTAAATTTTTAACGAATCGATGAGAGATTTTCCAGAAAACTTCATTCAACATTGCTGAACAAATCACTCACTGGAAGTTGTTTGAAAGTCGAAGTAACGCAGATACTTTTCACCGGCGAAACCAAGAAAACACACTTATCGATTGACCTCGGTTTGTAATAAAATACTATCAAACAATAAGCGATTGTTAACTTTTTCATGTTTTCCTAGGCATCGCTAGAGTATTTTGAATATGTGCTGCAAATATGAACCCATTTCAATAATATTTGGCCAGGTTAGAACGATTTAAATTTTAAAACTTAATTAAATCAGGAAGAAACTTTTTTTCGATATTTCGTTTTTATTATTAAAAATAAACGATTGGCAAAAAAAATTCTAATAGGAAAAAGTTTCATTTCGTTATTCTCTACAATTCTATATTTTCAAAAAATTGATTTTACGATTTTGAAAATTTTCTTTTTTTGAGACGACCGGACAATTGTTTTACGCGTTTTCGAGCGTCGGGCTGTTTATTGCATCCGGCGGCTCAATTAGTTTGCTGCAATTGTTTTAAATACTGTCAAAATTTTCATTTCTTTTTGTAAAATTTTCTAGTATTTTTCTTCTTTGTGAAAGTAAAATAAAAACGTACTACGGACATAAAATATTTTCAAAGCGATCGCAATAAAATCTTCTTGTCTAGAAGTTTAGCGATGAAGCGAATCGTAAACGTCTTAGAGTTGATTAAGGCTGTGTATATACTAAGAAATTGGATTTGTAGGATTTATTTGTTTTAAGTTCTCTGTTGGGTCGACGTTAAGGCCATCGCGGGGAAAGATGGGTCGTGTAAGTTCAGGGGGTGCTGCAAAGCGAGGCCAAAAGAATACAACTTTAAGAGGATTTCAAGAGACTGCGAAGCCGTGGAAATCCGAGGGGTCTCGGTAGCGCTTGATCTCTCTATTCTGCTTGCTTCTAAGACTATATTTTCTTACGTGTTTCTCGCTCCTGGCTCGCTTACGCGGGTTAGGTTACAGCTACGTGACGTATCTTTACGTTCTGTTGTGGAGAGGACGTAGACCAAGACAACTGCAACGTATCCGCTTGAAAAGCTTCGCATGCCTTTAGTTTACTTCGCTGCTACAGGAAATCGGTACCTATGCAAAAATAATTACAGGTTGTGTAATCGAAAATTAAAGCGAGCCGTTCGTTTGCAAGCTTGGTGTTTCGCGAATTCCCCCTTCAACCGGAGCTTAGTGACAACATCTATTAGAAACGCGTTAACAAATGCCTGGATTATCTTCCTTTACCCCTTTTAGTCTTGCGCGAGAATCCATCTCCTTGTTGCCTTTACTCGTTCCACTTTGAAGAGAAGTTCGAGCACGAAGAGGATTCAAAACTGCGATATTCGCGTTTAGAAAGACGAGCATGCTTCAAGGGGTAACTAAATATCGCCCAATCGGTTGGTCGTTCGTCCTTTTGAATTATGCAGACGGCTTAAGGAACGCAAAGAGCATCAGGAGTTGTGGAGACCGCGAAAATAATTCATCGCGAATATCAGTCGATTCAGTTCAAGTCCTGGATTCCCCTTTTTTCATGTTTTTTTTCAGACTTACTTTTTTCCGCTCACTCGGACTTCAAGATCCGGATAAAACAATCGGTCGCCCAGCTTCTCCTTCCGAACGCGTACGTTTCAGTGTCACACGATGGTGTATTCGTGTGAATATCTGCGTGTACACTTACGTATACAATAATATGAAGAAGGCGGTACCGCACGTTCCGCATTATGATTTCAGCGCTTTGCTTTTAATTAAAATGCAAATCTATCGCTCCAGAGAAGCGAGAGATCGGGAGGTAAGACGGATTACGTCTGGGGGCGCCACGACAAACACCAGAATATGATTAATTCAACGCAACCCCATCCTGCTTCACTACGACCAATGACGTACCCATCGCTATCGTCAACCCGGTGTTCGCCTGCTTTTCCTCTCTTGCATCTATACATGCTAGTCTCGTGTCCACTAGCTTCTCGTTTCTCACTTCGACATCAATGGCGAGGCCTTGCTAAATAAGCAAATACTGCACCACGTAATCTGCTGAATTTTTCAAGAAATTTCAAGTATTTAATTTTTTACAACTTTTCAGTTTTTTTTCTCTTCTTAACTCACCAAAAAAGATTAGTTTGTGCCGAAATTGCAGTACATCTTTAAATAACTCTGTACTATTGAAGCATAAATGATGAAGAATTAGGCAAAATTAAACGTAATTTAATCCACTAATAATTATAATTTTGAGTAATCAGTGCTATTCTTTTTGAAGATTTTCAATTTACTGTCTGACAATTACTCCATCTTTATTTCAAATAGATTTTTCAACCTTAACTTTCATTATCATTATCGGTACATTTTTCACCGATTCATTCAAATTTAGGATTTTTATGAGGAATCTAGTCGTATTTCTCCATTTATAAGGGTGCGTCAGAAGAGACCGTTTTTAAAACGTCGTGTAAACATCCTTAATGATCGTCCTCGACTTTTTATCACTGATCAATGACACCCACACCCGTTTTTAGTCCTGCAAGTTCTTGACATTTTTTTAATCAACAACTTCAAAGCTCTCTTTTGCTGTCGGTCTGGTCGAGACGATCGAATCAAAGGGCACATCCGAAAGATGAGACTAAATGCCGAAAAGGTTCTTAATCAACTCTCGTTTCCTCTGCGTTGCTCTCCTCGTGCAAAAGACGTTAATTACCGATCCACATTAATCAATGTATTCGCATCCTGCTCGCTTATCGTTATCATTAATATGATTTCGTATGCTGGTATGACATTATCAACATCTAGGATTTAAAATTAAGCTTGAAGGAAAAATTTTTAAAAACATAACTTCTAAAAAGTCCTTTCGTGTAATATTATATCACATGAAAAGTCTTTAAAAACGAAAAAATATGTTCCTAAAAATTTGTGTAATTGGCTCATTAGAGACAGTTCTGTGACCAAGTGAAAAAGGAGGAAGAAAAAGAAAGAGACAACCAATTGCCTTCTTCTTCCTCCGTCTTTTTTATACTACGAGGATCCAACAAGTTTTGAGGTCATTTAGACCTCTTCATCAGGGAAAATCTTATAGGAAACTAAGGTAATATATTTTGGTCTGATTTTTATTTTTATTTTTATCTTCAAATTACTATGAATCGTTTATAGGATCTCATCTTTTTTCAGAAAATACTATCCTTCTAAATTTACTTGCAAAACTTTGTACATGCTTTTCATCTTAGCTGACTTATCAAATGAAGACATTTTATTTCTCATAGGAATCTAATAAAACTATCAGAGTCATAAAATTTTCTACTGTTTTTTGTGTTCATGAAGTTTAAAACCTAGTCTGTTGTTTATATCATAAATCTTCATCAGGAAAAATCCGTGAGCTTTGCAGTTTCGTTAGGAAATTTTTCTGTGGCTCAGTTTGATTCAATTGATCCCCAATTTCTTTGACTAAAATTCATCATGATATAATTCCGCTTATATTTATGATGAATTTTATTGAAAGAAATTGGGGATCAATTATATGAAACTGGGCCACAGAAAAATTTCCTAACGAAACTGCAAAGCTCACGGATTTTATTCTGATAAAGATTTATGATATAAACAACAGACTAGGTTTTAAACTTCATGAACACAAAAAACAGTAGGTAATTTTATGACTGTGATAATTTTATTAGATTCCTATGAGAAATAAAATGTCTTATTTGATAAGTCAGCTAAGATGAAAACCATGTACAAAGTTTTGCAAGTAAATTTAGAAGGATAGTATTTTCTGAAAAAAGATGAGATCCTATAAAAGATTCATAGTAATTTGAAAATAAAAATAAAAATCAGAGCAAAATATATTATCTTAGTTTCCTATAAAATTTTCCCTGATGAGCAGGTCTAAATGACCTCGAAACTTATTGGATCCTCGTAGTATAAAAAAGACGGAGAAAGAATAAGGCAATTGGTTGTCTCTTTCTTTTCCTTCCTCCCTTTTCACTTGTTTACAGAACTGTCTCTAATGAGCCAATTGCACAGATTTTTAGAAACATATTTTTTCGTTTTTAAAGACTTTTCATGTGATATAATATTACACGAAAGGACTTTTAAGAGGTTATGTTTTTAAAGATTTTTCCTTTAAATTTAAAAAACAGAGACATTAAGCCATAGACCTTGTTTCCGTTCCGTAAAGGTTCAGTTCTTGGTCGACTCTATAAAATTAAGCTTTCATAGACTTCATTGAATATTAACAGGATTAAATAGGACCAAACAGTTTTTTAAAATACATATATATTTTTGACAAAGTTTACTTAGCTACTTAGTTGCTATTCTTTTCAGAATAGGTGAATTATGTACAATTTGCAAATTTTTTTTTGTCCCACAGGTCCGGAGGAATGGCGATATGGGACAACTGCAGAGCCGTATACGAGGACATTGCCAAACAGCTTGAAAGGTAGGCTGCTCAAATTTGAAAGCTGCTAGCGTATCTCTTAACTTTTGATGATACCATAAGTCGGCCACCTGGTCAGACTATTTCGACATTCATACGATTCTCTTACTCGTTTTAAACGCTCGTTTTGTGCCATCGTGTCGTACCTCGAGCTAATAATTCCCGAATACTCGAAAAGTCGGGGCGATCAGCCGAAAATGCAAAATGTAGGATTCAAGGTATGCGCGACATGCACCTAATGGAGTACCATCGATGGACTTCCGATAAATCAGCATTACCATCAGCATCGAGTTTCTAGTGGCACGGCGGGTTGAGTCTGCAGCCTGACGCACTAATGCCAACATGATTTGTACGGTGCGAGGCAACCCCCTCGAAACTCCTGACTAAAACCATCGCTAGCGACATCCACAATCATCCCCGTGGCTTTCTATCTCTCCCCTGTTCTCCCGCCCAGACCGCGGGTCACGAGGTTTCCCGTAATCCTAACCACTTGTCACTTTACGGAACGCAGATCATCGTCGCGACGTGCCCGTCCATCATTCAGGGATTAAATCATTCGACTGCCGCGAAGGATTCGGCTTTTCTCTACTTTGACGGCGCGGCGAAGTGGCCTCAGATTGATTACAAAAAAAAATAGTTTTACTTTATTCACCTCCAAAAAACTGTTTGAGAAAACTTTCACTACTGATTACTTTTATAATCCTTTACATTCTCGGTTTTCCTCCAGAAAAATAGTTAACTGATATTGTTTTGAAATACGCGAACTACCTTGGGATTATCTCTACAGTCTATTTACAGAGTAAGTAGAGTTAATTGAACGAATCGACAAATAACCTTTCCTGTTCCATAACCAATAATAATGAGCTATTTATATTATAAGCTTGATCTCAAAAAAAAATCAGCGAGAACCATTTTCTTTAAATTATCGCATTTTTAGTTTGTGTGTCCTCTGAATATATGCTTGAATTAGACGCCATTTGCTTACAAATACATAGTTATCACTGTTTTTTCTCAAGGGCTGTATTTACCAAAGCAAGCATATCGTTTAACCTTTAAAGCGAGGGCTAAGATCGTCGGAGCACGCAAGGGTGTAGAGTAAAAGTAAAGAACAGTGAGAATGAGTTTACAAAATCGAAAGTCGAGAACTTCAAGGGGTGAAAGTCGACACTTCGTCGGACAAAATGTAATTTCCAATACAATGTCAATGACCACTCGGTCAGATCCATCCTACCTCTGTGCCTCCCAAGCCCCTGCTCGCTTTCTCTATTTGCTTTAATACCCCCGCGTTGGCTTCGTCAACCGGATAAACGCGTATTGTGATTTCAGTCTTTGACTGGTCGCCGTTCGATGGGTCGCAGTGGGCGGAGGGTGGGACGTACGATATGAGCGTAAGGGGTGCGAAGGGATGGACGAGTGAACATTGTAAATATTCATGCGGAGAGCCCTAGACGAAATCGGACTTGTTGCGACTGACACTGATGTAAACCTTTGTTTATCCTCCCCCAGCCCTCATTCACCACTCACTCTGCAATACCCCCAGTCTCCATGCCGGTTTATGCCACATTGGTTCAGGGTATAACCCAGTATTTTACTGTGAGTTAAATTCTGATTAATTGTCGATCCCGGGGGTTATTAGTTTTTTGTCCTTTTCATTTTACAAGCAACCGGAAAACCGCGTCAACTGAATCGATCCGCGTTTCTCATTCGCTCTCCCCGTTCAATTCGCTTGAGTTTCTTCACCACTCTAATCCTGATAATTTGTTTTTGTTAATCCAGTCAAACCCCCTTCGCTGTCTTACAGAATAGATTCGCGATCCCGTTATTTATGACGTTTGTGTTTTCGCGAGGAGTTCATTTAATTAAACTTCACGGACTATATCAGCTTCATTAAATTCAGCTATACGACAACGTGATACCCAGACGAATCCCTGGATAATTGCAACTAATCTTTCTTCTCCAGATTGCTAAAGCTTGCTTATGCATTCAGAGAAAGGTTCTCTTCCGATTAAGTCAATTTATTGACAACAGTGTAGGGGTCAAGCGAAATGGTAACATAAAGACTCGAGTGATTAATACGCGAGATGCTATTATCATTCCAATTTAAATACAACATTTTTGTATTATATTTATAAATATAAATTGTTAACGGAGATGAAAGACTTTTTTTTAGCAAGCAGGACCTAAAACTTACATAAGCAAAATTCGTAAAACCGGCGACCATACCCATGCTGTAAGTAACTAATATTAATGGTCCCTCTGTTAGCAGAATGCTTGGTATTAATATTCGACTCGGCTAATGTCGGCTTCCGGGCTTAAAAATTACCCAGTCATTCTGACATAATTCACGCGCATTGTCGTTCATCCCCCGACTTCTCGACAGCATCACCTAACCCCCGCTTTCTCTTGCTTCTTATCTGTAGCACCCTTCGAGACCATAGTCACCTCCTCTCACCTCTCTCCTTTCCAGATTCTTCGTTCCCCTTTTTCTCCTTCTCACTTTTCGAGACGTCATTAATTATATTGGCGGTGTCAACGACAACGACGTTTTATCGGAAAAGACATCTGCTAGTGGAAAATAATATTCATAAAAGTTTATCCGCGTCTACGCCGTTAAGGGGACTTTTTCACCATTCTTTACGGTTGACTTCGCGGTCACACGCAGCTCGTAGCAAACGATTGGCAAGAAATAATGACTGAGTAAAGTAATATGAGTGCTCATGAAATAGGCTACGCTACTATTTCGAACAGCTGAACTTAGTTGTCTTCAGGGTCTATTTTATAAGGAAACTTGATAAAGGATCACTTATTTTCCTTAGACTGGTCCAACTCACACTCACTTTGCGTTAATCATTTGCTGTTTTCGAAACAATATTCCAGTAAAATTTTACATTGTGTCATGAAGCTTTACTGAGCAACAGCCAACAACAAGTACGGTACAACCCTACTGTCGAAACTGCGTCTAAAAGAGGCCCTGCTCTAAAAAGAGGAAGCTACATTGTTCAAAAAGCAGGAACAGGCTGAAAGGCATAAGAAGAACGTTTAATGTATTGCAGTGTGAAGAGGTGTGAATACGCAGTGCTTGTCGGTATAGCAGCACTGCACGACCATGCGGCACGGGAAACGCAGTTAATTTCATTCGGCGATCGCCCGTTTGATAGCGTGGCAAGCCGCGTCTACTATCAGCCGCGACGCTAATTGCGTTCAAACGAACTGTCGGCACTGACACGCACACGCTAGCTGCTAGCACAACACACTACAGTTAAACTTACGTGGACGCAGGTTTATACGCTCGAGCCCGAGCCGCGAGCAAATGTACGCGGCTGCTCGCGCGTATACGTCCACTGCATTATGATTAATACAACAAGCAAGTGCACGGCTTCAGTTTGTCAGCGCTTACAATGAGATCTAGTAATTACCATAGTCAGTGGGGTAGAGGCGATGGGAAAAAGGGGAATCTAAAAGAAAAAAGGAAGAAATCTTCTTTATTTCTTACTCTTAGCCTCCTCTGACCTGCAACTTTGTCCAGTTTCACGAAATGCAGATTATCAACAAAAAAGAAAACTAACCATAGAATTTGTTGACACTTAGCCTTGAAAATATAAAAAAGGAAGGCCTGATCACTCAGACGTTTTTAGTGAATTGCTGTAAAGGCGGAGCGTATTCAATTGTCTTGTGTGCGTTTGTTCGTATAAATGAGGTAAGAGGCACTAAGAAGCGTTTGTATGCTACTAAATTTTCCTTAGTGCCTTTTACTAAATTTCCCAAATTTTCAACTCGATATCTCATTTCGTGTAGACGTGAGTTTTTGAGAAATAAAACGCCGATAAGGTAGGAAACAGTTATGTATTACATGGCCTTAATTGTATTAGAATCGATTCAGTTTGCAATAATAAATTCCTCCACGCAATGAAAAAATTAAGTATTCATTTATGAATTTAACATTTTTATTTTACTATTCCGATCGATTATGCTAAATTTGTCGTGACCAATAATCTATGCGGACGTCCAATGCAACAGGCAAAAGAGACCTTTGAAAATAGATATTTTAGGATTTTCCAGACTAAAGTATACCTCTAATTAGTGCAGGGTTTTTTTGGGCATTCAAAAATGCTATGTCTAGGCTGCAGCCGAGGACGTTTTGCGTGTGAGACACTGATTTTCGACAATCATTTGATGATTTATCGTGCGACAAGGGTGCCACCCGTCCAATAAGGTCGAAACCTTCCTCGAATCGATTACCATCACTAATGGCTTTTAGAATATTTAGTCGATCCTTTGATATTATCCTTTCGAAGAAGCAGAGGTCCTGTCTGCGTTTCGACTTACGTCATAATCGTTGATCATTGATTGGTGCAAATAAAAGACGTTTGTGATTTACAAAACACCTTCACGAAAATTGCATGGTTTCTTCAAAATTTCTATTACTACCATCCAATCATAACATCAATCTTTCAAAATTATATCAGGTAACATAATTATTTTTTTGAGAATTCTTTATCAGAGTAAAATAATAATTAAATTCAGTTAAAGTAAGGGCAAGGAGTAGGTAAAGCTATCGAATAGATTTACGATATTTTAAACTCAAATAATAATAAAGTCAATATTTTTTTCTTCGAAAAACATAAATAAATTTTCGGATTGAATAAGATTAAGAGTTTAGCTAAAATAAGGGAAGGAAATAGTTTGAACTGAGATGAAGAGCCCGCCGTTTTTTGTACTCGCATTAAGTCTGGGCGATCGGCGAAGTCTGCGGGGCAATGGCGCGGGACAGATTAATGTTCGTGGCTAATGAAAAGTGATATAAAACCAGGATCGGTAGCCTGGGCGGCCCTGTGAGGTGAGCGTTAACGCACTTGTTACATCAACGGTAAATCTTTCGGCTCGTAAACTTCTCTCTGGGTGCAAGCCCAACGACTTGCGTCCCAGTATCACGACAGGGTGTCCTAGTCCATCTTTGCACAATGTTCGTTTTTCTATTTCTTATAAACATTCGAAAAAATTACTCTTTCATAAAACTTCGATAACAGAGGGAATTCATTCAAGTGGTGAATAACTCTAATTGAAAAAGCATGTTCTGGGTAGATTATTTTAACAGATAATATTTAGTGCCCAACCGTTTTATTTACGCATTAATGCATTACCCTATAGTCCTATAAATAAGATAGAGTCCTCTTTTAAAAAAAAGATTTCCTTGAAAAGAGTCTGCATTTCCGGTTAATTTGCGGGGTAATTTTAACAAGGAACGGAGGAAGAGTCAACGAGCAAATTATGCGAGCTACCCGGAAAGCCTTGTTGTGCCAGTGTGCATTATTAGAGCACGTCACTCCGGTAACAAGGCGCCGAGCTAACTTGGGCACGCGACGTGGAAACGTCTAGAGCTGCGCTCATAACCTAAGCAAGGAACTGTCTTATGCGAAGTGACAAAACGATGATTAATTAAAACCATAATTAGTCGTTCGACGCCGACCAAATACCGCCCCACCCACCGGACACTAATGTACCATGAAATTGTCATCTGCTGGACGTCTTTTTTCCTCGCTCTCTCGTTAGTACCGCATCTCTTCGATATCTGGATATTTTCGTCGTCAAACGATAATCCCTGACACTCACTTTTCCCGACTTATTTTCCGGTTCCGTGCCTTAACGAGCTTGCAGAAATGTTTTGATGTAAATTTCTACAAAAGTCGAGCTGTTGCACGAACGCGTATTTTAATGCATGTTTTATCTTGATTATCTCCTGATTTACTCCCAAAAACAATATCAAGATGGCTTCCTCATTTTCATTAACGAAAATTCATTGTTCGACGAATATACTCCTTAAGATGTTGCAAAGTATATGTTCATGTTCGCTTATGCTGTTCGATTTGTGTAAGAATCTAAATCTTTGTCGACGTTAAAATTTGAAAAACAATAGTTATCATATCTTTTCAGTCATTTCTAATTTATAATCAACTAGCTTTATTGAGCACTCACTACTCCACGCGAGAAATGTTCCTTTGACGATTAATAATACAAATTAAAAAACAAGATTGTTATGATTCCAAATTGAAATCACACAATTGTAGTTCATCTGATAACATTTTTTTAACTCTGAACGCATTAGGTTTTAAATTTCTTATTTAGTACACTTCACAATGCTTGGTTCCAAAATGGTTTTTATTTTTGAGATATGAATTTGAAAAATTAATTTCTTAACATTTTTTTTTAGTTAATTAATATTTTGGTGTAAGTTTGTCGATTACTTGTTCCAATTCAAATCCGGGCCGAGGTAGATTTTTTCTCATTTCTTCAAAAATAATTTTGACCAGTAATCGACACGCTAACATCAAAATATCAATTAATTAATTACCCTGGTCGACAAAATAACAAAATTTGGATACGACGAAAACAATGTTTACAACATTTTTTTTGTGATATCTAAATAATTTTATGTTTCTTTGGTTCAACCTGCAGAAATTTTAGGCCTGAGATTTTCAATTTTTTCAAACAAAAAATGTATAGTACAGTTACTGAAATCCAAGAAATAATGTTTTTTGCGCATTTAAAAAAATTCTAACGTCGATTAACACCATTTTCTTTAATTTCTAATTTTACATTATTTTTCGCTAACGAAAACTCTACTTACAAACAATTCGCAATACATTTTTGGTTCATAGAAAATTGATTAAAAAGAGGGTAAAAATTGAAACTTTGACTCCGATGCGCGAGGATATATTATTAACTGATTTCAATTTTTTTTTTAGTCTCGATTTAGCTTCCCCAAAGGCAAATTTTTCGCTATACACCTCACTCGGACAGTCTTCATATTCGTTCAGTGACGTCTTTACTGTTTCTTTTTGAAAGAAGTCGGATTTAATTAACCCAAGTATTAAAATTGTTCAGAAGCTTTTTGTATTGGCATTAGGGTCTTATAAGTATTTATCGTCACGTCAAGCAAATTGTATAAATAAGAAATTTGGTAAACATCTCAGCCGCGAAAAGGGGCCCTTTTCAGTGCCAGGTATGTATGTACTTGCTAAATTAAACAATAAAAAATTAAATCGTATTCTTTCAATTGTACTTCGCACAGATAAATGTTTGATTTTAGTGAATGTACTTATATGTCCATTCCGCATGGTACTTTATTATTATAGAAAACAAAATAGATACCTATAGATTTTTTAGTTGTGTGGAAATTGTCATTATTAATGGAGTTGACATTTTATTAATGTACTTTTGCGAGAATGAGGATCTTTAGTGCGAGCATTTTTGAGGTAACAAGATAAAGATACTTACGAACGCTTGTCTCGGTAGAATTTAATTACGAGAGCCTCGTGTCTAGCTCTAAATCAGAGAGTGGGGTATACTGGTAGAAGTTTCCTCTCTCTGCTGCATATACATCTTCTCATCTGCTGTTCTCTCGCTTTTCATCTGGATCTTTCGCCAGGAGCGTAGTCGACAGTGTATTCAGCTAGCAGGCATGATTGTAGCATTGTGGTGGTCAAGATATATTGTTATTAAATGGTCCCCCTTCAACGCAACGCACACGCCAGTATATTACTGGGGTCTTCTCGCCTGTCGCTATATACACGGGCCAGCTCTCTTATTTATACCCCCGTGACACGCGATTCCTCGCGATCTCCGGCGTGGGAGGTCTCTCCTCGTACGTCCTCGACACTGTAGCGGGACGACAGATTTCTCCTCCACGAATTAGGATTGATCCTTGACGATTAATTTTGTCCACTTAACTGCCAATTCTGCCATTCGAGAGCCAAACATTATTCTGTCAATCATCCAAGGTTGACTCTAAATGAATAGGTACACCCATACATAATGCATATGAAGTTCCAAAACCTCCAATGAAATACATTTTTCTTTCACTTCAATTGCAGCAACTTTTGCCTTGGACCACATAAGGAAGAAAGAATCGAATATTGTCTATAAAAACGTTTTTCAGAAATAAATTCAACCCTAATAATTATTGTTTATATATTTTCTGTCTTAGAATTGTTTCATCTGTACGTCAAATTAATTCACCGACATTTTTATACGAAAACCAAAACTCGGTTAGCTCTTGTTTTTCACAACTCTTCTTGAATGCCAGATGTTGAACAAAAAATCATTTCAATAAAAAGTTTTATTTTTCTACGACCTGAACTATCAATGAATTCCGACTCGTTTCCGTCATACTCATTCTTTGTTTACGTTACTAACGATGACGCAGTTTCCATGCAACGTTTTCACAAGTGCGTCTTCATTACTTACGTCGCTCGTTTCACGTGCTATGTTAATATGAACCCAAGAAACCACTAAATGACTAAAAGTAAATTTACCTTTTTCTTCTTGTTTCTCTTTCTCGCTTTGGATTGAAAATCCTGTTGCTCGTACCACATTTGAAGGGTGAGGCTTACGCACGCGGGAGAAAATTTACGTTAGTGATGACAAATGGTTTCTAGCCTTCCTTCTGTCTCTCTTGAGTACGAACTCGTGGGCGTCAGCTGGGGTGACGTAGAAACATGTACACCCGTTAGCTTTCGTTCAGGAGCAAAGAGCAAGGGAAAACCATAAAAAAGAGAGACAGTGGAAGAGAGAGCTTTGCATATGTGGCGTGACTGATGGTCCCCACATCCAGATGTACTATCCCGATACTTTTATCGCCGCTTGTTTGTTCAGCGCTGCTACGAAATACCAGTAGTTTGTCGTAGTACATCGTGTTGTGAGGAATAAGGTTAGAGGAACATTTAAAAAATGCAGTCCCTTTCAGAATCTATTTTTTTCTTTCTATTTAGCGAAACATGAATACAAAGTGGTATTATAATAATAACCAGAAGTTGTTGTTTTTCTATACTATTTTTCTTCTCAGCAAAAGTTGTAACGTCGATTTCAAAATCATGTCAACCACCTCAGCTAGAGACTCGATAATTACCCACAACTTGTCAGATGGCTCTAGATGCTTGGTTTATTCTGACTCCACAAGAGTAAAAGAGAGTAGACCGGTTTGATAAACTTCTCACTGGATCCGCAGGGGATTATAAACGGTGTTTATTGGTATTATAGGGAGTTAGATTTATATACCTAACCGTGAATTTTTTTTTCTCGATGATGTTTTTGAAATGTATAGGTTCGTCCTAGTTTCGTTTTACTTTATGGTTTAAGAATGTCTCTCTGAACATTTGTTTTATAATATTGACTTTAGCCATGGATAGAGTGCTTCTGCTTTAGGTTCTTTCTACTTTAGAGTCATCAATTAATTCATTGTCGGCCGGTTACAATTGATGGCATTTTTCATTAGCCGCAGTATCAGCAGAGTTCTCTGTGAATGGTCTATGTAAATTAAAGAGGCTAAACGATTTTACATATTTCAACAGGAGAACACGAAGTAGGATGCCGTTGGTGAGGATGGATGGAGGGTTGGTGGCGCGGTACTCGAAAAATGCAGTTCTAGCGTTTTGCAGAGTGCTTTATGGAAAGCTTTAGAATTGTAGATTCTCTCTATAGCGACTGCAATTTATGGTATCTGACGATGGTGCGTACTGTGCGTGTGCGTCGGACGCTTCTTGGATATTTGCAACTCGAGTTTAAAAATAGTCTAGGGCGTATTATTTAAATTATTTGAAATTTCCTCTTACCAAATCGTACGACGGACCCTCCAAGTAAGCAGGAGTGTCTTTTCTACTCCTCTCGCGTATAAGCGACCAATCCAAGGTGTTGTCGACGTCAAACACATTTTAGAATTGTGATCGATAGACGAGTTTTCGTGGGGGATCAGATGAATTCCTGCTCGAGAGTTGCTATTGGATTTCAATTGGAAAACGATTATTCTTGTCGAGTGACCGATCCCCTATTCCACCTTGGATCGTTTGTCACCAGAAGTCGGTCTTCTCTCGAGTTTCCTGTCACAAGCAGGAAAAGTCAAAATGTCCCGCTCTAGCTCCTCCAGAGATAGGAGAAAAAGGTAAGCTGGTCCACTTGATCTGTATACATATTGTAACAGTTCTCATTGCATATGGGATCGAGACCAGGGAGGCTGACGCCGCAGGGTAAACGTGTATTTGCCAAAGGGTCGCTGATAACACGCGACCGATTGTGTACGCACCTACCTACCTATCCACCTGAAACCGACCTACGAGAGACTAGCACACGCATATGCATCCCCACAAGGGAGGCGCCGAGTATGGACACTGCAAATATTAGTTCATTACCAAAAGTGCCAGTGAAATCGAGGCGGCCCTCATATAGGCTCGTCAGTCCGTTTATTTAATGGCACCACTGTGTTTCGACTGCCATTCAATTAACGGTTGCTTTTCTTTACGAGGTCTGCGCTTCCGGACTTGAGCCCGTTTCCAGGAGAGGTTCCAAGTAATATAACTAAAGTCAACGTCTATGCTGAAATTTTATTGCTTTGATAAACAATTTCATTATTAATGGGGCTAATGCCATGAATATAATTGCAGAAGTTAGTATTTTGTATCCACAAGAATCAATAACATCCATCAATAGATATCTGCTACTAATAATAAATCCATAGATTTAAAAGTCCCGAAAATGAGGAATAAACAAATTAAAAAAGGTAACATTCCGCAATTGCCAATTGTGGTATAACTATTTGAAAAATGAAAGAAATTTTTCATTTGACTCACGATCGCAGTCGCGTTTTAATATTTGGCAACGTCGCATTCGTTTTGTTAGTGTTTATCAACGATGGTTTGAGGATAGCAAGAGCCGTGCTCATGCGTTCAAAATAAAACGTTGCCGAATTTTTTCACATCAAACATCAGACGAATCGTTATTTTCAATGGATTTTCATTAAAATGTCTTCCTTATTTCTGTGGTGGGAAGGCATAAGCACTTGAATAAAATTTTTTATGAAAATTCAGATAGTATCAGTTTTGGGTACTTTGAATTATGCTCTTTAAGGCCCCGAAACTCCCACACCGCATTTAATGGCTTTTGTACACTATAACATTTGAATAAAACAATTAATGATTTTAATACCTGTCAACACGAAACTGGCATAATCGCCAAACTGCACTAAGTTTAAGCTAACCTTTTAACTCGCTCAAGAAGTGTAATATTTCTAATATTAGTATGAAAAGTTTAAAAGATGATTGAAAATTATGAACTTACCCCATTTAAAGAGTTGGAAAAAATCTGTCGTAATGTATTTTTTTTAAATTAAATTTTATTTTAGTGTTAATAATCCATATGTGATCGTCCGCGAAAAAAGGTAGGTATCTGACACCCAAAAAACTTATTTTCAATTTTTTGCACCAATCGATAGTTTCTTGTTAGCTCTTTCATAGCAAAGAAGAATTATCCTTTTATGTGGAAAATTCGAATTGTTATTAAACTTCAAAGTGAGGCTTATCTCTTATCGAGTTCCTGTGTTGGACCGCCTTTTCAATCGCTCCTCCTGTAAAATTTAGCTCTCGGGAGTTAGGTCCCTTTTTTCGCTCGATTTGACAGAATTGAGAGAATATTCATTCTTATTTATCTAGTAATAGATAAGCGATTTAGATTTCCTCCGCAGATTTGTGCAGGTAGGTCAATATTCAACATAATTCTCAAAGTTTGATTTTTGCGTGATAAAAAATCAAAATGTGAGTAGGCGTGGAGTACTGTCCATAAAAATTATATTTAAAAAATCATTTTCAAATTCGTCTCGTATATTAATGCCGTTAGAGGCTGGAAAGTTCATGATATATTTTAAATATATGATAAATTTATAATATATTTTATAATATATTTTAAATTCCGTTTCTAAACTTTGACTATACCCAGCCACGCTCAAACCTCGTATATGACTGAGTTTCATAATTGTCAAAATGTGCTAACTGCAACCGGAAATGTCAAGCTGCGCGTACAGAGAGTGTCCAAAATTTGCAAATGTATCAACTAGCAAGAACAGAAGTATCCCGAATCTAGAGTAAAAAAACGTGCTATCGGAATCCCAATGAGATCTCAAGTAAAGGATTTATGATCCATAATGTGCTACTGAAATTGACCTTTTTAAGCGTTTTGAAAATAAAGAAAATAACTTTTCTATTTATGTCCCGAAAACATTTTTCCGTTGCCAGGATTCGTTTTGAATTTTTTCGGGACATGAATTGTCGCAGAACAGTTCATTATCAGGACGTATTTTAAACTTTCTTGGTACTTTTGTGTACATTTATTTTGCACCTGTCTCTAATGAGCCGGAAAGACGGGTAGTCAAAAAGTCTATTTTTGAATTATGAACTTTTTAGGTGTTTTTCTTTAGTGCACAAAAATTTTTCATAAGAGAGTAGATTTTATTTCGATCTTCAAGAAATTTCTAAAGAGAGACATAAAGCAAGGATTGGTTCCAATCTACAGGGTTGCCTATGTATAATGAAGATTTCTTTTAATTGAGATTTTAAAAATTAACTCAATTTACCAAAAGATATCTATTTTACTTGAATATTTTTAATAAAATTTTAATCACAATAGCAATTCTTAGAAATGTATTATTGGATTAGATTATCACCTTTTTCTTTTGAAAAATGGAATAAACTGAATAGATTGGTTCTAAATCAACCCATTACTTTTGTCCTATTTTAGCAGAACCTTGGAACATAAATCCTATGAGAGCTTGCAAAAATTAGGGGGAAAAAAAATAAAACTTTTCTCGTACTTTTGTCCCAGTAAAATTTTCCGTGACAGGATTACTTTTTGACGTCCTATTTCAGCAGTGTTTTTTTTTGGGACATGAATTCTATGAGTACTTGCGAAAATTTGAAAAAATAAATAAAATTGAGCTTGTCTAGTATTTTTGTTCCTATTACAACTTGTAACAAATTTCAACAAAGATTGGTACTTTAGTACTAATTCTTTTTACACTCGGAATTTTAGTGGGACCTTTTTTTATTTGGGTAGACGCGTAACTGTATTTTGCGTGGAAGATTAATTTATTAGAATTATAAAAATGTATGCTGAATATAAAAATATTAAATCTGAAGAAATATATTTTTTATATCAAACCGACCCCATTATTAATAGGCTTCCAAATGCTACGAATATGCTATGAATAAAACATGGAGTGCAATATTACTGTTTCACATAGTCAGTATAAAAATACTAAGTATTTCACTTGTCGACCCAATATGTTTGACCTACATCATTATTCCCAAATTAACTGATCCGATAACCTCTCAACACCCTTACAACTACCATGGTTATTTATGGACTTAAAAATGAGCTTCTCTTAAATTCTATACATTTTTTTCTATAAAAGTTCGAACATTGAGCCTGAAAAATAATTGAAAGATCGCGTCGGCAGAGATAGTGGATGAGGGACGCTCTAAAGTGGGTCTATGGTTAAGGCCCGGAAAGGTTGGTTACCGAATCGAATAAAGCATAGAGTGCAATATTATTATTTAACATAGTCAATATAAAAATACTAAGTATTTCACTTGTCAACCCAATATTTTTGATCTAGATCATTATTCCCAAATTAACTGATCCGATAGCCTCCCAACACCCTTACAACTACCACGGTTATTTATGGGCTTAAAAATGAGCTTCTTTTAAATTCTATACATTTTTTCTTCTATAAAAGTTCGAACATTGAGCCTGAAAAATAATTGAAAGATCGCGTCGACAGAGATAGTGGATGTGGGACGCTCTAGAGTGGGTCTATGGTTAAACCCCGGAAAGGTTGGTTATCGAATCCCGCAAGCGCAGCGTGAGGAAGGACTTTGCACTGATCGTGGAAGCCGAGGCGACATGTAGTATGCACACAAGAATGAAGCATCCAAGCAGGTGTGTTATTCCAGCGAATAGTTTACGACAATTTTATTGGCGGCCCCCGGTGTTCAGCGGTCGTATTTAACGTTTTATCCTACTGCTGGACGCCGCTTCCTTCTCGCCCTTGCCGAAGGGTTAGGATTTTATTTTAACTACGCCAAAGGGTTATACCGGGCGCCTCGATCGTTTCATAAAAGTCGTCTGGCACATTTGTTTTACTATATTATGACCACTCGCCGTGGTCCGTGTCCCGCATGGCTCTGGATATATTATTTTATTAAGGTCTGACGCGCTGTTCCGACTCAGGATTACACTGCCTTTTTGGCCGGTCGCATAAATACTCTTCTTTCCTTATTTCACCACCTTCGGCTACTCACGAAAAATATCTTTCCCTGGAACCGCTATTAAATTCAAATAACACAAGATGCTGCTCAAACAACTTGTAAATGTGCAACAATCTCTAAAGATTACCTTCTACGCTTTTTTTTGCAGAATAATTTGTTAGTACATGCATTCATGTATCTTGATATAATACTAAAAGCGTTTGGGCTCATATTGTACAAGGCTGAAATATGCTTACATTTATATGAAATAATTTTATAATAACCTGCATAAAATTGTTTATTTCAGATAAAAATTGTTTCGTGATTACACTATTCAAGTAAAGCGAGACAAACCAGAAACATAACGTAATTTTTATAGAACAAAAGTAATAAGCAACGATAGCCGACAAGTTTAATTATGTTGTTATTACCTCCAACTTTTATTACGCAGATCTAACTGTAACCGTATTAAAACTGTATACTGGGCACCCTCATTTCTTGTATTCACTTTCATATCTCTAATCTGCGGTGGAAGTATATTTGATGCATTTTTCTTGTAGAGGGTTGTTCTGTTGTTAAAATTAAAGTAGGAAAAGATCCGAGGCGGATGAGGGAGTTGGGTCGGAGGGCTCGAGGAGTCAGTTACAATCGGTAGGAGCCACAGCTGCCACATTGCGAAATTACGAGGTGGTAGAGTCTTCGCGTCTTGAGGAAGCGTTGACAAATGACGGAGGCAGCTTTTATTATTTTAGATGTCGCCCATCACCCGCGGTGTTTCGGTCGTGACGCCCGCGTGGATGTGTTTTACATACTTTGTAACGAGGGGAGGGGTGGGACGCGATGGCTGATATGCTCTATGACAAATGGCTCGACGTTTTATTAGACAAAGTTTTTAAGGTACTCTCCGGCGAAAACGTGTGGTTACACTAAATGAAGATAAGCCGCGCGCTCATCCCTGGGGTGCGGAAAGAAATTTTGTCGACATTTTTCTTTCTTGCATTCCGATACTAAAAGAAGTTACCGACTGTCGTCGTTTACTTTTCAAGATGCCTCATAAAGAAAAATGAACAAAACTCCTCAATTATTTTTAAGTCTTTGAAGAAGATATTTTATGACATAGTCCGCAATAGAATTTCAGTCAATCAATAAATCAATGTATAAATTTATAGCTTGGAAATAAAATTCGATATGAATATATAATTTCCCTTACTGATTACTGTATCACAAAATTTGAGTTGATTCTCAATTTCATACAACTTTTGAAATTTTTATTTTTCTATTTGTGTGAAACTTAAGACCAACAGTCATTCGATCAATTACAGGGCTAAAAATCAGCTTACAAGCTAAGCCTCCAAGGAGACCATTTTCGGTGACAAGTTTCATACATGTAATTTTCTGCCCTTTCATAATATCACACAGAACCCTATCATCTGTTTTTCTGATGCAGGCTGTGTCTATCAGTCGTCTGACGCGACGTATGTGCACGTCACTTGTGCATGCAGGCACTGATCGAAAGCCTTGACGCATAGGCGCGTATACTCAGGATCGCGTACGCGCATAAGTATTCACAGGCAGCGGGGTTCTTTTGGGATTGAGTTTATTTTTAAGTAACCCTTCACATTGCGCTAATGTAATTCTTTTAAGCCGCCATTCAGAGGGTCGACGTTTCAATCCGACCTATTCAGCGACCTCTTGCTTCCTTTGCAGAAAGACTCGACCGATCCATCTAATCTCAGGAAGAAATACTCGCGCTCCCGCGAGCCTTCGCGATCTCAATCGCAGAATGGGTGACTGGCACTTTTTTAATCACCCGCGCCCGATAGATCGCTCATCCGAAAACGATAGCGTTCCATTTATTTTGTATCTGACGATTTTTTCAATGGGAGTTACTATTGATGAAGTTTTGGTGTACATCGCTTCTACGTATGGTTGATTTTATGTCGGAATTGTTGCGAGTCATCTGATCATTATCGATAAAAAAATTCTGAGGGAGAGACGATTTCGTTACTTAAGATAACTTAATAGTAGGGTTGAATCGAAATTTAGTTTCTCTATGGGTAATTTATCGTCCAAGTTTTCTGTTGCGTAGAATGCCATTTTTTAATTACGAATTGAATTCATATCAATGATTTATATTATATTATACCCGAAATCCATTTGCATTCCCAGACTTTCAAACCATAATTTAAAATCGTGTTAATAGGTCCTTTTAAAAGCTAGATTTTCGATAGGAATTCTAGTAATACGAATGTTTTTAAACACACTTTCAAATTGAACTAATTCAATTGCATGAAATTTGAAACCATACTTGTAGATTTATTATTTTGAAGGTTTACAATTCGAATTTTTCGATCAAATTTAGGAGGTTTAAGTTTGAAAGATAAACGTTTTCAATTCTTGTAATCTTGCTATTATTAACGTGCACTTGTGATAATTGTAAATTTTCCTTTAAATATTCTATGAAGTAACCTTTTTTCATTCAAATCAAAGTTAATTAAGCTGTACTCCGCATAGCAATAAAATTGTCGAGTGTTTCACTCCAAAATCTATTAATACGAGGGTAAAGTGAAATGCAAAAGGGATGAAACGAAACGAAACGAAATAAAAGCCATCGACTGCGAGCTACTTCTGCATTAGACACCATAATGCAACGTGTATCGGGACACGAAGTGGCGACCCCCAACTCTTCGACTTCGGACTTTTGCCGACAAAGAACCACCACGTTACGTGGGGGTGCGGATGCTTGTCGACCCTCGGGACGCAACCAGCCCCCGGATCGCCAAATATTTCATTTCGTATCCCTCTAAACGTTTAATTTTGGTTCAGGTGTGCCACATCTCTCATATAGGTGATGGAGAGAGAATACAACTATAAACTGTATTTGTACGTGTAAGCAAGGCAAGAGTAGAGGAAGTGAATACATACGAAAGTTCAAAACATTACGTCGAAAAAAATTGAGGCAGCGTTATGGGACGTTCAATGTGACAAAAATTGATTCCTTTCGCTGGAAGGTATTTTCAATTTAAGCGTGTGAAATTTAATCAGTTGGCCGCAAGTCAATATTAGTCAATATACATTGTGAAATATATATATCGTAGGTATTTGCAAGAATCTAAACGTCGGCGCGACACTTAGATGTATGTCAGATGACATAATTATGTTTTGTCTAACTGCTTGGTTTATTCAGACATTTAGAAGAATTATCAGTCTATTTTCTAAAACCCTGTCGCGATTAAGGCAATTGAAAAATTTCTACCATGGAGCATCTAAACGCATATTAAATGGTGAATTAACATTTTATATTGATTTTGATTTTCATACAATTAATAAAATGTACTTTCGCAAAAGAATAATAACAATAATTTTCTGTTATATATTTAAAAAGTCTTCTGATTCATGCTCAAGGTTTTATAGGATTTTCAGGTGAGCACTAAATATTTTTTTTTTTTTGTCATTGAAGTTCATCTTCCTACAATAAGTACAATTCAGAGTAAAGCTCAATGAGCTAAATAGAAGAAAATAAGATAAAAAAGGCTGAATTTCCTGAATTTACTTTTTTTCTTATTGAGTTTATAAAGCATTTTACATCAAATGACCCAATTTGAAAATCTACCTCACTCAAACCTTCTGTTTCGCGCTATTATGACTACTTTCATGCTGAACAATCAGCATTTTTATATAAGAGGAAAAAAGTACTGTTATGCTTTTGAGTAAATAAACAAGTAGAACGAGCAAAATTTAAAACAAAAATTTCAAATAAGTGATTTATTATAAATATTTGATAAAACATTATTAACATATTTTTTTTGTTAATGTATAATGACAAATTATGTTCAACTAACGTTGCACTTTTAAATTTAGGTAATTTAAAAAATGTTCATATTATTTACAAACAGCCAGAATGCTGTCTTTACGTTTTATTTGTTAAGTAATTCGAAAAAAAAGAAAGTTTCTTTTCTCCTTGAGGGCTCTTAAAGTAAAAACACTAAACTTCTTCTCTAGAATAAAAAAAGTATACGTAATTTCAAGAAATAAGACCTTTTTCTTATTTTCTTCTATTTAGTTCATAGAGCTATTACTATAAGATATATTTATTTTTAAAAGGTGAAATGAAATGAAAAAATAAAAATAAAATTTTTATTGTTTATCTTCAAGTAATGTGTAGGTTTGAACTTGGATTAAAAGACCTTTCAAATATATAACAGAAAATTATTATTTTTATTACTTTGTGAAAGTATATATTTTATTACGCAATTAGATGAATATCAAAATAAAAATAAAATGTTCTAATTGCCTATGACATATGGAAATATAAATGAATTTGATGGTTCGAGATTTCGGCTGCCGTTTTGAGTATTGCTTTTAGTGAGTAATCCCCCCAATGGGGGGAATCATTGTAGTAAGTGGGAGAGGAGACGTATCAGATTCGAATTTGAAGATTTAAGGATGTCGAGACGAATCGAATAAACTTTCTCTTTGAATTTATTCTTCGTACGATTATCTCGCTGCTTATGCGCTTATTTCGACCTCCCTTTTGTCAAACCTGATTAGGTCGAAGCTTTCCCTCGAAATATGCACGACGGCAGCAGCATCGAAAGAGTCAATAGAAGAAGCCCCCAGGTAATTTCTGGTGATTCTCCAGGCATGAAATCTGGAAAGTGAGAGGGTGAATATTCCTATTATATTAAAATTTCAATATGCATTTACCTTTTCTGTCTTTAAATTAATTTTATCAAATGACCTTCGGGAAATTCCAAGATACAGAATGTTGTGTGCTCTGAATTTTTCTTATTAGTTTCAAAACTAGTAGTAGTACTTTTATGTCATTTTTCAAGATTCATAATCTTGCGAAGTGTTGATTGTTTACAATCTGAATAAGGAAGTAGCATGTAGTTTATGGCATCTGATATTAGCAAGACAGCTTCGCTTTAGCCATTTCGTGGCAATCATTTTGTGTACGACTTTTGATCCCTTTGTAAAGGGGGGAGTTAAGAAACTCAATTTTAGCTGGATGACGTGCTAGAATGAAGAAAGAGATTTAAAGGGAAGCGTGTTACTGTATCCCTTCCCATTCGTTCTGGATTAATAGAAACCATTCCTGATACTTTAAATAATATCCCTTTGTATTATTATTGGAATTCAAAAGTAAACAAATTTTTGGCCTTCAAAAAATTTGACGGAGGAAGAATATAGCTGTACATAGCCGTGCGCACTTCAGATTTGAGAGAATTATATATTCTCAAGTTTATGTTACCTTCAATAAATATTGATTACACTTTAATAAATTAAGAAACTGAATTATTTAGAGTGCACTGTGTTTTCGAAAATATATTAAACCTCATATTCCCCTGAGAAAATGTGATAGAGTCAGGTCTTCAAACACTTTTGAATATTTGCACATGAAGGCGGTGTTTGAATTTACTTGTTTTTCCTCAGTAATCAAAATTAATAGTTTTTGAGAGTCAATGAGAGTCGAAATAGCAAGAAGGTGAGCGAAAAGCTCGTGCCTGAAATATTAAATTCAGGCAGAATCCGTAACTTTTCAGCGGAGTATTATGGAACGCTATCGGGATGATGTAGTACCGAAGTTGGGAAGGCTCCTTTCCAGCCACCCCCGCCTCATCCTTAACTTGCTTCTTCCCCTCTCTCTTTTTCTCCTACTTGCTTTCTATCTTTCTCTATTTCTCTTTTGACATTGCTTCCAGGGTAGCAATCTTTTATTATTAGCGCAGGCTTTACCAGACAATGAAACGAAAGGAACGGAATATGATATTGTAGTACAGCGGCCGGGAGGAAAGAGAAGCTATTGTCGGTCTCTTTGAATTTTAAAGTCAACGATCGATATTGCTCAGGGGATGCGCCTTTAGCCATACGTTCCCCTTTGCCTTACTCTCACGCTGTTTATTTGGGACTCCGAATACGTGATCTGGCGCAGACCCCGTGTGAGACCAAGGCACGTTTCC
The DNA here is from genome assembly GCA_032362435.1 of Melikaiella ostensackeni. Lineage (NCBI taxonomy): Eukaryota > Metazoa > Arthropoda > Insecta > Hymenoptera > Cynipidae > Melikaiella > Melikaiella ostensackeni. The sequence continues at coordinate 58,311,601 of JAUMHM010000085.1, forward strand.
TTGTCGGCAATTTAAATGCGGATTTCATATCTGAAATCCGTACTCATTCTTATTTTTAAGGATCGGTAGAAAAAACTGTTGTCAGCTTAGCTGATTTTCAACAAACATGTAAATCTAAATTTGAGTCACATAGATATAGCTTATGTGTTAAAGACAGGAGTTATCATAAAAGATTATTTCAGCGGAACCAAAATCTCATCCATCTAGTTGTTTTATTTTCCCTAGAATATTGAAGTTTACTAGATGGTTCAATGACAGAGTCTTTTAGTTTTTATAGCAGCCTATTGCATTTCTTTTCAAAGAAATATTATTCTGGAGATAACATGAGGCACGTGAAGAAATAAACGCTTTGAGCATGGGAAGATATGAGGGATGTGGTACAGGTTAGATATTCAATTTTGACTATTCAATTTCCCAGAAAAATACCACTCCTCTGCGTCGCCAAATATTATCGGAGAACTCGTTGATCTCCCGATCGCAAAAAGGGGAGAACGACGATGATCGTGCCCAGCTAAGGAAAAGAATAAGTTCGATCAGTCACAGGGTGGCAGTTACCGTTTCGGTTATGGCTTTCGGAAGCGTCGTCGAATCCTATTCTTGCGCAAACCCGATAAGGGGCTTTTTACGCGTGTATTTTTCCACGCATGCACGCGTAACCTTTCTGCCCGCCTCTTCCACACATCGCCTTGTCGTGCCCGCAGGAATAAAAGCAGCAAAATCACAAAATCCCATCTAGTGGGAGCGGGTGGGGATCTCGGCCTGAAATTCTACCATTCCCCACATTTTTCCATGAAATTTATAAATTGAATGCTGCTCATTTTTATGAATCCGTGCTTTTATTATCACTCCAATTCAGCACTAAGAGGAAAATTATCTGACCCAGTGAACATATTTTTTTTCGGTCTACACTCAAGAGTTGTTGCGAAATGACCGAGAAGGGGGTTCGCGAGTTTATTTGCGTTTTGCCTGGCGGCTGAGCATCCAGTCGTTCGAAAATCAAACCAGGGGCGAGATCGAACGGACTGAGACTTATCGCTCAACCCTGAACGCAACCCCGGACCTCTCCATCCTCGTTGGTTCGCGAGCCCCCAGGCCAAGAAGTGGAAAGGGGTAAATCGGAATGGAATTATTTATATGCGTCCACGGTGAAGTTCTCCAATCGATAACATGAATTCTTCCAAGTTCGAAAAATGATGAATGTAAACCAAGTTCAGTCAAGTAAGAAATCAACACGTTTTAATTAAACTTGATGGAAGAATCTGCAGGATTTTATCCTCCGGAATCCTTATCAATTGGTCTAGAAACCTATTCAAAGTTTAAGTTTTCTTCGTTAACAAAATTTCAAACTTAAAATAGCAGGGAAATAATTTAGAGGTAATCAATTTCAGACACATAGAGTTTTATTTTGATATATATCAATCCTTCGCTCATCACACCTTCTACGTTCTCATCAACCTTCGGTTAGCATCTAACCCTACTTCCTTTCTCAATTCGAAAAGGGGTGGACAGGATAGCTAGAGTATATTAAACGACACTCAGAATTACAAACAACAAATTGCAATTTGATTCTCCCAACGGCTTTCGCACGGGGCGTCCCGTGCCGAGGGCGTAATTTATCATTAGAGCCGACAATTTGGTGACAAGCTTCATTCCGTTTTGAGCGGAGGAAGGGAAATGCCAAGTAGGAATGCCACCCTCCAGCACTCGCGTTTATACTGAAAACGATCACGGCGGGACGCTGTCCACTCTCGATTCTAAATCCACTTCTGCTGGGATGGACAGATGGGAAGTGGATCCGTTGACACAGCCAAACTTCGTTTGACCCAATTAATTCAAAGGCGATGAAGCGTTGCTCTTGATCAAAAGTGTTAACAGAGTAAACATCTCTGTATTGTTGTATATTTATAATTTCGACAATTTCATTGATTTATTTGTTAACATCTTTTCAGTTTTTTCTTCTCCTTCCTAAATATTAGTTATACATTTAGTATAAGCTTATAAAAAATTTATCATGTACTATCAGCTCAAAGCAAGAAGAACTAACCCCAAAAAATTTCAATACTGGCAGGAAACTCATAAAAATCTACGGGAGAATATGAAGTCGATCTCTCGAGAGGGTTGAAAATCCCGTAGAAGTGACTCCATGCCGACCGCGATAAGCCGCCCCACCTCGCAATCCGGAGCATCCCGTAACGACCATCGATAGCCCTTAATCGAATCATTCAGCGGGCCCGCCACAATGCTGGAAAGTGATTTTTATTTTCGCCTGATTCTGATTTATCCTCACATTGCGAATATGGGGAGACGGTGGAAAGAACACGCACATGCCGCCTGGTGTCACTCACACACGAGTTTTTTTTTAGCGAATGCGCAACCACGAGTGTTGCAGGCAGTGCCAGTGGTCTGACTTCCATATGGGTGTGGGTGCTGGTGTGTTAAATGTCCCCTAGTGTGGGTGTGGAGGGGTCGTTCGGTTATCTTTCCGTTACGCGTTGGCAGGCATATGCCGTGCCCGTGCTTGAACGGAGGTTTGAAGGGAGATTTGATGACGAGGGAGGGGTCAGGAGGGGAGGTCATAATTTTCAGATTTATGTACAAATGTTTCTTTGGTCGCATTGCGCTTAGGGAAGATGCCTATCGTAAAGTTTCGCTGAATTGAAAAATGCTTTTCCACTCTTCGACTGGAAGGGCGGTAGCCGAGCGGCTTCTTTCGTTTATTCGGTTAGGGATAATATAAGGGTGAAGGGGAAGACGTGCGTACCTCTGCTCGTGTTATTATCCCACTTGCCCACCCCCGCGATCTATTATTATCTCGGGCAATATCACTGGCCTTATGTCTGCACTCCGAGGGCTCTGCATCCACGCCATTTCGTACGTGTTTCATAATTCAAACCCTTTCTAGGCGACCCTGCAGACCCTTTACCGCCAACCAGCATGTATACAGATATATATCTGCAAAGCGCTAACTTTACATTACTACTTCACTACCCTGCTGCGCGCCACACGACTCAACCAGGCGCTGTCCTCGAGTTGAAATTTTCTACTTTTTCAAGTTAGGGCTAAAAATTGGAAGAGAAAAAGCATTTGGGACATATTTTTAACAAGATATTAAGGTTGGCCAATTCTACTTACTATTGGTTTGGATCGAAAATCTACAAATTGAACTGCTTCTAACATTACCTGCTTTTTTCTTGAAAAATTAATCAGTATTTTAATTCTTATTTTTTAGTTTTTATACTTAACTAGCTGTGCCCTGTGGTGGCGGCTTCGCGGCCGCGGAACGGCCGCTATAATTAATACTATACATTGAGAACAAACGAAAATGCAATAAAAGTTGTATAAAATTATTTAAAAACATGTAAAATACATGATGAACAACTTTTTCTTACTTAAGAATAAACTAACTTATGAAGGAACTTCGCGTTTAGAAGTCAAATTTTTTTATTGCAGTCGATCTTACTTAAATTTTTTCTCTTGATATTAAGTTTGAACATGAAAACTAGAATGCAATCAACATAAACTTTTAAGTATTTATCGTAGAATTTGGTTTTGAAAAATGCGAAGTCGACAGTGAAATTTGAACTAAACTTGGAAAAAACTCTGAGAAAGTAAAATAGAAATGAAAACTTGAATACAGAAAATGGAAACTGTAGTTTTCGAATTTTGATTATAAAAATTGTACTTAAGTCGTCGAATTCAGTTTCCACTAATCCCAAGTCACTTGTGAGATTTGTACAAAACTTAAAGAAAACCCCAAATGCGAAAAAAGAATTGAAACTGAAAAACATAAAATGAAAAATGCGTTTTTGAATTTTGAATCATAAAACTCTTACTCAAGTTGCAGAATTTGGTTTTGGAAAAATGCGAAATCTACAGTGAAATTTGAACTAAACTTAGAAAAAACTCTGAGAAAGTAAGACAGAAATATGATCTTAAATACAGAAAATGGTAATTTTTTAATTAAAAAAATTGTACTCGAGTCGTCGAATCCAGTTTTTAGAAATTTAAAATCAGTCGTGAAATTCCAACGTAATTTGTAAAAAAACTTCCAAAGCAAAAAAAGAAATAAAAAATTCCAAACAGACAGATAACCAAAAATATAGTATTAAGATAAATCTCTACAACAGGCACTTTTCTCAAAAATCGCCGAACAAAATGTTTTTTTTAATTGCCTATTTTTTGTAAAAAAAATATAAATCCGTTTGCGGAAGATCGATTTTTCGAGTGCAATTGTTCAAAAAATAAAAAAAAACAGTGACGGGTGCGTTTATCGTCGACATCGATTTGGAACTTCTCAAATACAAATCGGAACCTAACGTTTATAACATGATGGCAAGATGTGCAAAAATTTGATTGTAATAACAAAAATGAGAGATCCTAGCTCACTTTATTGTGTACATCAGCGATACACTATTAATTTGGTAATAGCATTGCATAAAATTTTTTGATTTGCAACAATATAACCAAACTTCGCATGTGCCTTCCTGAGAAACTATGACATGTTCATACAGTTGTGATTTTCCCTATGTATATATA
>JAUMHM010000085.1:58323699-58334528 GCA_032362435.1 Melikaiella ostensackeni
TTACGAACCAGTGATGGTTTAGCACCTCCGAGAGCACCGATGACAAGGACAATCATTTGAGCCGAATATTCTTTGTATACTCCTCCTTTGTACACTCCAAAAAAAAAAAAGAAATATATATATATATATACAGTGAATGTTATTTTGCATTATTTATTTTAAGAAAACTATTAACAATTAGTGACTCGGCTTGCCATAGGAACCATCTTTAGTGCCTAGCCTACGCGTGAATAAATTTTCAAGTCGATCTGTGCAACGATGTGGCTTGTTTCGAGCCTCAACGGTACAAATTTGAATTTTATGTATTAAATATTTGTTCTACGCTCGCCGAATTTTGGTGAACCTAGACACGGCGTTTCTAGAAAGCGCATATCTCAGCACACATCACATGCAAGTAAATGGGGCTTTTTGTTCATGTCTTACAAAAAGGAATTTACCGGGGTCAAATTTGAACTCTGTTTGGTAATTTGAAGAAATCAAAAGCAAGCTTAGTTTTATTTCTTAATAGTAATGATAATTAATGAAGTTATTAGTTCTTGACGAGAATACATACATAATTAAATATATAATTTCAAAAATAAATCGACACTTTGGTAACCTTAGAATTCCCTTCACATTTTTCTTTAAGGTGATCTATATGAATTATATGCCAGGGGTTAACACTATTGAAGTTAGGTACGTCTCTTTCTTAATTCATTTAAACTTATTCTATTCTCTCTAATTTTTTCAGATTCTTTTAAGGGCATGTCTAACAGGAGTTACGTGACCAAACTGATGTTCGATTTTTAATCTTCATTTTTGGAACGATTTACTCTTTCTGTAAGAAAAATATCGCTCTGAATCTTTAGGAAATGCAAAAGGAAAGAGTAATTTACGTTTGTATACATCATTCGGGCGAAAATTTGTGAAAAAAATTTCTCGAAGAAATTAAAACTGGAGCAACGTCAGAATTTTTTTTTAAAACAACTTATATCCACACGAAATGAGATATCGACTTGAAATTTTCGGAAATGACATAAACGGAACTAAGGAACGTTCTTATGGTCCTAATTATTTGCTGTTGAAAAAAAAATTTGATGAAAAACTGAATTTGAAGAATTACCGACCGTGCGACGGCCTACATAACGAAGTTCACAATGACAGTAAGTGACAGCAAAGTGACAGGTCTCGGCGAGAATGGAATGCTGTTCACGGTTTCTACAGCACGGTCGGTAATTCTTCAAATTTAGTTTTTCATGAAAAATTTTTTCTTCAACTGCAAATAATTAGGACCATAAAAACATTCATGAGTGTCGTTTATGTCATTTCCTAAAATTTCAACTAGATATCTCATTTCGTGCGGATATAAGTTGTTTGAAAAAAAATTCTGACGTTGCTAAAGTTTCAATTTCTTCGAAAAATTTTTTTTTACAAATTTCCACCCAAATGATGTATACAAACGTAAGTTACTGTTTCCTTTTGCATTTTTCAAAGTTTCAGAGGGATATTTCATTTACAGAAAGAGTAAATGGTTCAAAAAATGAAGATTAAAAATCGAGCATTAGTTTGGTCACATGACTTCTGTCAGACATGCCCTTAAATTCTCTTGAAATCTTTTCAATTATTTTTTATTTCTCAAATAAATTGTATAAATTCAGTTTTATTCAAGTGAATTCTTGAACCCTAAGGTCTAAAGTAACGACTGCTACACATTTTAGGTATAACGTTACCAAGTTTTATGCAGCTTCTATTCTCTATAGTATAATACATTTAGTTGAATTGGAATTGTAGTCAGTTAAATTTTTTTGAATGATTGTGAATTCGTTTGAATTATTTTGAATTTTGTTGAAATCTGAATTTTGAAGTCATATTGTCGATCAGGGAAGTGAAGTAATTTTTTGTCGATGGAATGACAATTTTTGATCTACTAGTCAAAAACAAAATGGTTTCAATCTTTAGCTGTAAAAAAATTACTCTCTAGCTCCGCTGGGATTCGAACCTAGATCTTCAGGTCTGGTGCTCTTACTCACTAAGCTACGAAGGGGAACGAGAATCAATATTATTTCTTTCACAGCCTCTCACAAACGAACTGTCAAAAACTGTCATTCCACTGAGAAAATACTATTTCACTTCCCTAGCCGACAACATAACATCAAAATTCAATTTCTTAATAAGATTAGAAATTTAAATTTTCGCAAGACTTAGAAGAATGACGTCGTCGTTCGCTTGTGAGATGCTGTAAAAGAAATAATGAATCTTGTTCCTCTCCGTAACTTAGTGGGCAAGTGCACCAGGCCGGCAATCTGAAGACATGGGTTCGAATCCCAGCGGAGCTAGAGAGGAATTTCTTTCACAGCTAAAGATTAAAACCATCTTGGTTTTGACAAGTAGATCAAAAACTGTCATTGCATCGACAAAAAACTCTTTCTTGAAATCTGTTGAATTAACTTTGAATTCTTCTTTATCTCTTGTATTCTTTTCAATTCTTTTAATTCTTGAATTTCGGAGTAAATCTAAATTACTAGTGGATATTCCCTTGATTAAAGGTAATATACTTCTGATTAGAATAATTAGATTACCTGTCAAATGACTACGACTAAATGAGTGAGGGTAGTGATATCAATTCATGATCTCACAAAATGATTTGAGCGGAACGACATAGCTTTCCATTTACGAACTGTCTACTATTATGGAATTTTCCGTAAGACTAACCTATTTCCAGCTCGTCCTGGGCTAGTATTATGAAAAATCCCATAATACTGACCCTACCGCTATACTTTGACCGGTTCGGCTTATGAAAAATTCCGTAATACTAGACGGTGCTTTCTATTTATGCCAAAGTATAAGAAAATGTTTGTTTTCAAGCGATTTTCATTAAATATTTTTTGAATAAATGATACTCTTTACTGTTGCCTTTACTATTGTCTTTACTCTGTACTGTTTACCGTGCAGATCAGCATTATTTTCTTGTATGATTGTCCAAAACGTCAACTCACAAGTACGGCTTCATATATTTTATTAGTTTGAAAGAAAATTCACTTTATAAAGATTTTGCGAGATTCTGCCTATAAAAAATAAGACTTCTATCTTATTAAACTTGGACAAACCAAGCGAGGAAATTTTTTCAAATCCCTGTAAGTTTTCATACTGGTTTTTGTTTGGAAATATATATAGAGATGAACTTTTGGTTATGTGATCTGTAAATTTCATTTATAAATTTCACGTATTTTCATGGTTATTACAATTTTTCTTGTGCTGTGACTGGAGCTATCGGACACTATTTTCTATATCCTATCTTATACCTCACTTCTGTCGTTTTGTTTTCTTTTACAAAATGTTCATTTTTTAATATATTTATTATTATAAGATTATTCAAAGAACACTGATATTATACTTCACCTTCTAAATTAATATTTTGATTTCTCATCAGCCAAGTAATTAACAAAAAATCTTAAGTAACCGATACTACCCGACTCTTCCCTTTCATAAGTAAAAGTTGATGATTTATGAAATTATTTTCAAGATTATTTGATTGTTAGGTTTAGTGTAAATATCGAACATCATTATTGTTTGAGACATTTTTACAAATTGTGTTTCATTTCATAAAAATTCTAAACGTGAAACAAGAAAGTTGTAAAACTTGAAAAATACAGTTATAATATAATTCTTTAGAGAAAAAAGTATTAAAAATTCTGAAGGATACAATTTAAAAGAATATAAGTTACTGAATTTCTATGCAAATTCATGTTGAAAAATTTCATTGTTTCAGGAATGATACTAGGAATTTAAAAAAATCAAAACATCACTAATATATTTAAACTTAGAACAGTAATGTATTTTGATGGAAATAGTATATGGTGCGCCTAGGAAGGAAGAAGAGTGAAATCATCTTTCCCCCTTGGTGAACACGATATTTTTTTAACATCTGTATAAAAAAGTGCGACTTTGTAATGTCTGTAAGAGTGGATCGCTAGATAACTCAGAAATATTGAGGTGAGGCTTTCGTAGTTCGATCTCTCTGACGTCATTTAACTTCCACATGAGCTACTTTTCTTCACGCCGGGAGAGAATAAAGCGAAATCGTCCAATCAGAAACTGCGAATCGGCGAACCGCGAATTACGCATGTGTCACTGTTGTTTTTCCCCGATTGCTCTGAAATTAACTATTTCGCTTCCACTCTACAGGGATAGGAAAGTCGCCATTTTCATGCAGGTGTTGGAAAAAAATATTATCATAAAAGTTATGAGAACTATGAGAGTTTATGCAACATTCAGTCAAAGTTTCCAAGCAGAATAAGATGCATTTCTTATTTAGTACTATTCTATATCCAACCAATTGTCCTAAAGTCCTAAACCCACTCTTTGCTATACTAACATACAATTGCATAAATCCTATTTTTAAGTCAACTGTTCCTATCGCTTTTTGCCTAGCTGTAGATATGACGTAAATTAAGCCTTCAAAAAAAAAAAAGAAAAGTTGCAACTGATGAATAAAAGTTACCTATAACTTTATATTTGATACGATTGATAATAAGTTTACTGTTCAGCACTTCTAAATGAAAATTATCAACTAGTGAAATCTTTAATATTGTTTGCTCACCTCATAGAACATTTAACATCACTTTTGCCTTCAAAATACACAAAACATGATCCCTTAAACATCCGCCCCACAGAGATAAATACCCTTTAGACGTGTGAACGTTTGACTGCATCAAGATTAGAATACTACTATTCCAGTCATTTGCTTAAACGGACCATTATCTCTCTGACTAATCAGCATTGTCTCCTTACAGCTTGGATCCGGGGAGCTTATTTCTCGGTTCCAGTTGTCCCCGTGGAAAACAATTTAGTTCAATCAACATTCCTAGGCGAATCTTCGTCATCTAATTAAACCGCTGTCCTTCTTGGACATAAACTCAGGTTATCTCGGCCCTCGTATCTTCGCAAGCTTAATTCCACTGTATATCCTAAGTATTTTCAACAGTATATATGGAACGCCTAGAACTCTCAGGGAGTCTCATTTCCTGTCTGCGGGGGTCCCGCAGGGGATACATAATTACCTGGTTCGCTTGTTCAGTGTAAGAGGAGAGGGGCAAGAGCAGTCAGGGTGAAGTTTGCTTGCTGTTAGCTTACTGGTACCTCGACTTGGATGTTGCTTATTGATTCGTCAAAATTATCACGAGAAAAAGGCAGTACCACGAAGAGAGAGGAAAGTTTAAGGGGAAACAGTCTCCTGTGATTTGTCTCATTACAATCATCCTCCAGTCGTTTCGTTTCTTAATTCTGCTCGATGAATTCTGAAACTTCATAATACAGTAATTACTAAACATTATAATATCTCCTTATTGTATCGGTACTGGAAAACAAGGAAGAATTTTTATGTAGCACGAGTATGGTATCCTCGCTTTCTTTGCGTATTTTCGAGCAGCAACGTAATTCTTGGTTGCTGGGGAGGTTCTTTACCGGCCTAGGCAGAGAAAGTGCACTTTGACGGCGTGTGCGCATGCGCATTCGTTACTTCGCCCCACGTGTTCTGTTCTCACGATTGTTCTGCCCGGTACTTGTCTCTCTAAACTAACCTCAAACGTGAGACATAATTTCATGAGAAAACTCGAAAACCATACTCTTCTTACATAAAGTATCGTATGTACCGAGGAGCCGAGCGTGAGTTTGCAAGAACGAGGCGCAGCGGTGGACACTATATTATTGTACGTGAATAAGCATAAATTAAAACGTTTCCGAAGATGCGAGCCGCATTTTAAATCAGAATTGAAATCTAGAACTCGCCAAATTTAGTAAACATCAAAATTCATAAAGAAGAAAACTGACAGAGGAAATCTAAAATAATTATTGAAAGTTACACAGGCCTGGTTGAAAGGAAATTATTTACTGATTTGTTGAAGCGTGGACGGGCCTAAGAAATCCACAGTGGTGACAGGACAATCGTCGAGTTTAAACAGTTTAGTGGGCCTGGTAGCATTGGTAATTGCAGAATGCAACAAAGACCACCTGCAGGCAAGTGGGTAAACCGGCGTGGTATTGCTGCGTCTTGAGCTCCCTCGTATCGTATCGCTCGACTTTCCTCGAGATGTCTTTTCTTCTTCCTCTTTCTTTCTCTCTTTCTTTCTTCCTCACTCTCTCATCCACTTTCCTGACTAATAGACCTTTGGCAGCAGTCACGACACAATCGTATACAGACTACCGTTACTAACTTCATATCAATTTGAGAAGGCTGCTCTCGTCGTGCCTTCCATAACGAGTCGTGATAAATGATCCGAGCTGAGCGACGATTGAGATTAATTTCGCGTCCTCCGCCCGCGAATGTTCTACCGAATCGTTCGTTCCATATCTCAAATCTGTTGGGGTCACGTGACTAGCAGGGGAAAATATCAAAGGGAGAGGGTAAAATTTGATTCCACGAAAGCTTTCAGAATTCTGATACATTTGTTAAAGCACTTCAACGGATATGAAGAAGTTGTGCAAAGTTTCTTCTTTCGCTAGATTAATTTTTATACCTATAACTTCCAAATTTTCATTTTTACTTATAAAATCCTATTAACTTCTGTTAACTGGCTAGTACCTATATGACGTAACAAGAAAGAACAACAGACTATTTTACGTTCTATACTTGAATAATTATGAATAACTATTTTGAATTGCACATCAACGCTTATGATTGAAAAGCAAACTAAGCTTTTAAATTGCATTATTTCAAATTCTCAAAACGTTCAAATATTAATTGTACAATTGCGAATGTAAAAGCGTAAACTTTGACCAATTTTAAACACTTCTGATCAAAAAACTTTCAATAGTCGAACGTTGAACAGTTAAAAATGGTTATTACTTAGTTTTTATGGTATAAGGATATATATGTAATGAAAAATTTTAGGCATTAAAATTTTTTTCTTTAAATTAAAGCGCAAATAAAACTTAAACAGAAAATATTTCATTTTATTGAAAACTACAAATTTTTTTTACATTATTATTTGTTTAATAGTAATGTATTGTGCCCTAAAAGAAAATAAATCACAAATCATATACAATGATGCCTCAAGCTAATAAAAAATTTAGAGAAATATGCTTATTTGTACTTTAGTAATAAATTTTTGGATGCTTATAAGTAGTGAACACGCAATACTGAAAGTATTTTAACTCGTGCTAAAATTGTAATCCAATGTATCACAGCTTGAAATTTTTGAATTACCGAAACAATTTCATTTTATTAAAATACTTTTTTTCACTCAATATAGTTGTCGAATATGTATAGACAATTTTCAAGTACAGTATCAACTTAAATTAAAATGGCTGTTTAAAAAAATAGATAACGTCTAAATTTATAAAATTTCAGAAAATCAAGTACTCAATGCTCGTTTGATCTTATTGAGTAGATGGGAGTGAAGGAAGGGGTTGGGATTGGGATCGAGGTATTGGGAATTAGTTCGCGAGTCCAAACGTCTTATTCGAATCGCCTTAGCGATGTCTGAGGAATGCCAGGCATTCGCTGATTGAATCCTCACTGCCCCTCGATACGCCGCACGCGTCGATTTGATAAATGTGTCGGGCTCGCGATATGTCGGATGATATTTGTAAAGATCTCGCGAGAATCAATTTAGAGCCTTCGTGTTCAGTCAGATCTCTCGCCTTTGCCTCTAATTCAATTTCTTCAATGATCAATCGTCAGGACCTCTTCGCAGACATCTAGACAGACAATATATTCTTTCACATGTTTTTTGTTATATTGATTCAGGCGAAATAATTTTTTAGCGACAAACACAGGGCCACTCTTTCATTCCCGGTGATTGTTTAACCTTAAGACCAATACGGGTTCTAATCTATTTTTTATGAATTGATTTGATGTAGCTCCTATCACGCTTTCGATCCAACGAACATTTTGTAATATTCTATAAAATCCAACTGCACCAATCGGTTCGAAGGTCCAATGTTCTGTATTGCGAAATCAATACAATAAAATTTCTTACTAGAAGATTAAAATTTGTGAGTTCTATGTTTATTAAATATCTTTGCAAAGTTGGCCCTAGACAGTTTCGATGAGTAGTGGTATATGGCAGCGTAGCTGTTCTTGAAGTATTTGTCCTTCTCAGATGACTGAGAATAAATCCAAAGAAGTCTGATGCTTTCAACAGCGTCTCTTCTCATCTTGGCTTTCCTCTCGACAATGAACTCATCTGGACTAAAAGATCCGTGCGGTTCTCTTCTTTCCGTGGTAACCGGATAGTCGACTGCTCGTCCCCGGACGCCTCCTAATTATTCGCATAACGCCGACTAGCACTTGGAATACGGGCACAGAACTCTTCTTCATCGGGCAAAGGAAGAGGAGAGATCCTGAAGGATCGAGTCCTCTCGGCGACTCGTTATACGTGAGAAACAACCCCTTTTGCCTCGAATGTCAGCAACTCGAGGGTGGAATTTTCAACCGGAGTGCTGCTTCAAGTAGCCCCACCAGTAGTCGTCGTTCTTGTCATCCTTGGGATCACGTTACAAACTCCTCTTGTCTTGCTGGTCGTCGTTCGTTATTTCGACTTTTCACAGCCACAATTTTACACCAATTTCTGTGTCTGTTCGAACTGCATACCAAAAAGAAATGGTAACAGCTCTAGTACAGAAGGTGCTGAATTGAATTTTACGCGACAAAAAAACTGTCTCTAGCGAATCTTAAATATTATATCGTTTTTTACCTTGAAAGCCGAAAGCTTGTTTTGGAGAAGGCCACTAATCTTTTACGTAATTTAAGGACAGTCCCTAGCCTTGATTCAAATTTTAGCTTCCACAATATCATTGTCGTATTCCGAGTGAAATGAAAAAGTAGCTATTCCAAAATATAATAAAGGCATATTCAAACTTTTTACAATTATAAGACAATAGGAACATTATTTTACAGTGAAAATGCTAGGTTTATGTGGTAGACTATATTTACCGTTGGTTCAATATATTATGCATAACACTCGTGCTAGCGACAGATTTTTTTTTTAATGTCCGATATGTGCAAGCGTACTTCACACATGTGTACTCGTGCACGTGTAGCGAGGAACACATCGCTTATTGGAAAAGCTGCTGTGCGGTCCACGACCGGTGGCATACCTTTACTGTACGAGGCCTTTGTTCCAGCAAAATTACAATTGTTGTCGTCATTATCAATATGCGCTATGTGGACGATGCTTTTGATTTCCAGGGGTTATTCTATTGTATAATCAGCAGGAGAACTTGTCGGGGATCTGCGGAATGTCGTTTCGAGAATTCTTCCGTTCAAGTAGACAAAAAAAGTTTTTATCTTACACAGACATTTTTTGTTATTTAGAAGGATTAAAATAATACAAGTTTTCAATTTCTTCTCGTTAGTGGCTTCAACAAGGAGTGTTTCTCTACTCGATGAAAGTTTTCTATTAGAATTTTAATTAGCAATGGAATAGTTTTGTTTTGTAATGGTAGGGTATTAAATGGGCTCGTGCAATAATCACCATGTATGAGAAGAAAAATCGAAGGCAAAGATCCCAGGTGGAAATGTCGGAAGTTTTACGTATTTGACCATCGGCGCAGTACTGGCCCAGTACTGCCCACAAGTACTGACAGACGGTAGTTTGCCCAGTACTGGCTAATGATTGTCTTTATGACCGGGGCAGTACCATGCCAGTGGTACAAAAGTCAAGCTTTTTCAAAAATAGGATTATGAATGTTGTTGAGGTGTTTTAAACTGACGAGAAACTATATATTTAACTACCGTGAAAACAACTTGTAAAGGTTCAAAATAGGTTGCATTTTATGTATGTTTGTAAAGTTTGTAATATAGTCCAAAACAACGAAAAAGTAAAACACAAGACTATAAAAAATATTGTGTTTCGAAAAATTTTGAAGATAAATGAAAGTCTCAGAGTAAACAAAAATTGTAACCTTTCTGAAAAATGAATTTTTTTTGTATAATAATTTTTGTTCAATATAAAAAATGTAATCATCTTTAATGAACAGCAATAGATTGAAAATAATTTATATATTTAAAAGAAGTAGTATGATTATATTCGAATTATTCGATTATTCAACATACAGATAAGGTAAAATAATAATTAATGATTTCAACGACTTTTTTAAATCGATTTTTAATTTTGTAGAGTTATCCCTTAATTATAATCTTCAAACAAAATACTCGCAATGCGGGGTGACCAGATTAATCATAAAATTGAATTGCAATTTTTTTCTTTCAAATTACATGTTTTATCTGAACGTGATTCGGTCGTGTGAGCATGTACAGATAATGTAGATGCATTTCAAAAATAAGTAAATGATTTCTAAAGATTTTTTAATTAACTCCAGTACTTTGGTACGCCAGTAGTTTGCCACTACTACCCTAGTACTGGCAGTTAGTTCTACGTCAGCACCGGCATGCACCTGCACGCCAGCACTGCTAAGCATTACATGACAGTGCTGACACAGTACAGTCAGCCAGTACTGGAACCACGCAGGTTGTACTGGGCCAGTACTAGGCCGGTCGTGTATTACCACCTGGGATGATCAACAATCGAACCTCTTCGAACTTATTCCGACTTTCAATGAACTCCTATGGTTGGAATACTCGTTTCCTCTTTGAATGGGTGCCCTCTGCAGGGCTCCCCTTTGTCGAAACAAAATTAAAAGTAAACCTGAAAATGTTTTAGTTTACACTTGACTTGCTTATTGTTAAAGCTCGTTATGTATATATATATATATATATATATATATATATATATATATATATATATGTATACACACATGCATACACATACACATATATACACATACACATATATACATGTGCATACATACAAAGTATCAAGCTTTTTTTTAAAAATAATAAGCGTTTC
>JAUMHM010000085.1:58354478-58366357 GCA_032362435.1 Melikaiella ostensackeni
AAAAATTCTAGACCCTAATGCCAACTCAAAAAACATCTTCTTTACAATTTAACTACTGAGATATTTTATGGTTTCTATTAGGATTACTGCGCAACTTCCACCTTTTATGTCATTAATGCTAACATAAAAATTTTACTTAAACGAATTTTGCATCCAGAAAAGTGTTAATTCTTCCACAATGTTAAGAGACTGACAGATACGAAGGCTTACATGCCTTGGAGCATATATGCAGATGGAAAATAATCACATCGCTTTGACTAGATACGCCACATCTTAACGATGAGTTCTTTGAGACGACTGTTGGGTCTGACCCTCTCATCGATCATTTTCAGCCAGAGCGGAGTAGCCTTCTGGGATTCGTCTTCTCTCGTTCTTCAAGAAACGTACTCTCAGCGGTTGTCATATAGGAGACATTAAAAACAGAAATGATGCAATTCAATTGAATTTGATTGTAAATGAACTCTCAAAAAGATAAAAAATGTTTATGCTGCAGAATAGAAAACGAGCAAGGAAAAATAATAGAATTTAGAGACATGGATGAATCTATAAGATTATCATTACATATACACTCAACTCCCTGTTTAAGTCCAGTATCGGGAGTTGCCTTCTTTGACCGTGAGGCTCTTTCAAGAATTTCGACGATATAAACAGTCAGGGGGAACTACCTAACTCCGCTGAGCTCGGCGCCTCTCTTTCTCTCGGCCCCTGGAACCCCGTATCAACGAATGCGAGGTGATGAGAACCCTCTCTTTCGCCGTCTTCAAACCCTCGCCCACGAGTGCAAGCTCGCAGACATTCTAGGAAGGACATAAGCCGAGGTGATTTCAATCCGGAGTTGAGTGTATGTTTCAAAATTTTAACACAATATTTAAATTTCATTTTATAATAATATTCCTGCATCTGTAGTAAATATAGTTCATTGCGAAACTTTGAATAAAGCACCACTGATGAAGCGTATATAGTGACCGTTTAGACTCGCATCTTCGATATTTAGTTTCGTTTTAATAATGAAAGGTGGCTTGTGATACCATCTCTCTCCTCGACTTCCCAATGCTATTTGGCGTCCAGGCCTCACACTTGGATTCATAGAGGCTGAATAATCGCACTAATTTTTAATCGATTATTCCATTGTAGCTTTGATACGTTGATTGGTTCGAATACCCAATTCAAAAAAATTCTCCTTGGTTATCGAAGGCTTAATTATCTATATGAACCTTAATTTGGACTACAGTTGACAGAGCTGTCAAGTGGGAAAGCTGAATTATGAATCAAAATTTCGTTTCAATATTAAATGTAAATTAGGCGACAAAATTAAGCTTCTAACATTTCTTGTCCTGGATAAGATTAAAAATTTAATGTTTTTATATTTTCCATTCATTTGTGAACAAGAATTATACCAGAAAAGATTTGAATGCAAACACTTTTTTTTCTGAGTGAATGCTCTCCTCTTGGTTGTATCGAAGAACAGCGCGCCAGGTCAAGGGTTGATAGGAAAATCGTTTGCTGCAAGTGCGGCTGCCATTATGAGGTATCACTAGGCGTTTCTTGGATCACGTGGAATGTCGTCCAAACTGCTTTACGAAGAACCTTCAGAAGATCGGTAAGATCAACGAATTAATGACCGAAATCACTTCTGGTAAAAGCCATTGTAAAGGTGAAAAAGGCTGAAAAATCAAACTAAAATCGGAAATTATAGGATGACATTGTAAAATAGATTTCGTTACCAATTCTTGGAATATTGTAATCGATTTAAAAGAAACTCCTTCCTTAGGAATAACTCAACTATCAATGAGGCATGATTCTAATGCGGTCTGCCAGATGGCGACTATGTCGTACATATACCTGTATGCGCGATACTGTTTAGAAATGTTCTATTTTAGGATAGAAAAAGATGCATATTTTCTAACCCTTCCAAGTACACACTTTACATCTCTCAAATGCTATTATACTTTTATATCATTCGCCCGCCTATACATCAATCTTTTTCTATCTCTTCATCAGTCTACACTCATACCTACTCAATTTAATGTCAGTTTCTTTATCCAAATTCATCCTCCGTCTATCTCTGTCTTCCTATCCAAGTGTACCCTACCTCTATCTAAGAGATAGAAAAAATAGCCTTGGACAAGCGGATGTTGAAGTTGGATATGAAGACTTGGATTCAAAAGCATAGGGGTGATTTACATTGTACAAGGAATATAAAACAATTTATCTGGATAGAAAGATAGGGATTAGAACGGATAAGCAGCATTTTAGACTGCCAAACGAATAGAAAAGATAGAGGTGAATAAGCGGAGGACAGACTTGGATGGAAAGACTGGGATTCAAAAGGATAGGAGTGATTAATGATCGACGAAGAGATAAAAAAGAATTTATTTGGAAAATCAGATGATGGTAAAGTATACATGTAGTTAATTGACGGATAGATGGATAGAAAAATGGTTATTCAAAAGTATAGAAGTGATTGTAGATTGAAAAAAAGATAGAAGAGGATTGATTGGATAGGTGGAGGGTTAAGATAGATACACTGTTTCTTTTGATTCTAATCTTAAAATAGATTAAAAATGATTCAAATGAACAGAAAATCTATCAATTTACTTCCAGCAGGTTTGAAGTTACGAAAAAAATAAAATTTTCTGGTTTCAATCGTCGCTAATGGCATGAGTTCACTCTTATACTAAAATGAATGGAGACCATCTAACACAAAGGAGACAAAAGCAAAGCAGAAGAATATGATCCAGATTTTGTCGTGCGAAAATCTTATCATTCATGAAACGTTTGCGCGTTTGATATCTATAAATACTCAAAACTGATTCACCGGGTTATCATTTTCTGTTAGTTTTCCACGGGTGCACTAAATTTCGCACGAAACACGAATTATACGTATAAATCTGAAGTCCTATACAAGAGAAGCACCGTGTCTCGCAGCATGTTGTATGCTTCGGTACATACTACCTATGGTGATCGAAGTAGAACCCCATCGAATGCCCGTGGGAGTGTACACGCCCGTGGAATGCCGTTCTGATTTAATGAGACACACTTGCCCTTTCTCGAGCTTCTTAGAATTGTGTGCCGACTCTATCGTTCCGGCTACTTTTGGGATCTGGAATCAGACGAGATTCGAATTCGTTCTTTGCTTCCGGTGCCGAGAGGGTTGTCGGGCGATAGTTGGTGGGGCCGAGTCGATCCAAAGAGCTCTGAGCATCTTTATTTTATTGTCCTGATAATTGTGATGGAGGAGAAGAAGACAGAAAGAGAGTGGATAAGAGGTAAAATGGGAGAAATAAAGGGGAAAGGGTTATGTCGATTTCGAAGAGCTGCGCTATCAAAAGGTGCCGGCGAATCGGTGTCAAAGGCGCGAGCAGTAAATTCACCAATGCCGCAATAAGTAACCAAATGCCGTTCACGTTGTAGGTGTGCACGCTGATAATTAAAAGACGATACAATAAACCACATATCATTGGCCATAAAGCTGCCATAAACTGCTAAAGCCCGCTTCGCGGTGTGGGCCGGCGAAGCGCGGTCACTTAAGACTAACCCACGCGAGACATCTCGTCGCGAAGCTGCATTGGCGCTGGTTGGTACACTCAAGGAGATGCAATAACCATAAGGCATCCTTTTATTCACCAGGAATCTCGTCGATTCTTCGAGGATATCTCTCAGACCTCCGCGTAGTACATGAGAACATTTTTTAACGAATAAGATTAATAAATTGATACCATAAATCGATCACGTTCCTTAAGTTTAATACAATTTTATTTTATTTGTTTGCAAATTCCCATTCCAACGAGCACATAGCTTTTGTATCGTAGAAGATACTAATTCTTGAAATACGAAACGTTTAATTTGGAAGTTTAATTTGATTGTGCTAAAGTTAAATCAAGGACTGGCGATGGGCAACAAGTAGTCGTTTACTAGGTTACGACTGCGATACACGCACGCGATATACGTCTCCAAGCTTTGGCGATGTTAACCGTGCTTTATTTATTGTTACAATTTTGCTCTTTTGCAACGCCATGCATGGCTGATAATTATATCTACCTAGAAGATGAAAAACTATAGTTATACAAAAAAAGTAAATTATTTTCCAATCTTACAAAGAATGTTAGTTTTGTTAATTAATTACCGTCACGAGTCGTGAAACATGACCCTGATAGTTCGAGCAATAGTGTCAAATGTTCAAGCTCGAACTTTTTGCAGGAGGTGTCATATTTCGTAAGCATAAACAGTTGTAGATTCTGAGATCAGTGAGCTGTTTTTTCAATGAAAATTAACCAATTTGCCTTTTTCTTTTGATTTTCAGATCTTTCTGACCTCCCGGAGAACCTACCACTTCCGGCGCGTTGTTCTGAAAGTCCCCAGGCCCTGAACTACTCCCAGATAGCTTCGGCAGTTTCGCAGAGCACGCAGGACCCCTCAGTCTCGAGTACGGAGACCCTGCTCAGGAATATCCAGGGTCTCCTGAAGGTCGCGGCGGACAACGCTCGGCAGCAGGAGAAGCAAATCAACTACGAGAAAGGTCAGTGGCAGGGCTTTCTTAAGACACTTGAAGGCGCTCTCCACAATTTCATTATCTTCCAACTCTCCCAGAATTACATTAAGAGGCATTAGTCCCCATCGCTGGGCGCGCCTCTGTCTCATCGAAGTCCTCCTTGACCTCTTCTCCTCCTCCTATGCTTCTTGAGCACCTTTTATGCTTCTTCTTTGTTTCTCCTGCTGTCGTTTCTGTTTTAGCCCCTCCAACAAGAAAGACACTCGTATTTTCGACGGATCTCTCATTTGTTTTGAGCGCAATTAAGGTACCTGCGGGTAATTTGACCGTTATCTAGAGGACGTTGAAAACATACATTTTGCACAAAAATCAGTGTCGAAGTAAAGAATGACAGATGAAAGAATGAAAGGTTTCGACAATCTAAGCAGATAAAAAAAATCGACTCTTTCACTTTTTTCACCATCGCGTTACAGCAGGTGCCTTATTTTTTTATCCGCTTTTGATCCTCTTGAGCAAGCGATCAATAGACTGTACTGTATAAAGGATTATTTTAGCTTAAAAAAAGGAGAGTAGGAAAATAGAAGGTGACTAAATTGAAAAAGGTTCTCCTCTCTCTACATTTCAATTAAGGCGAAACTTGTAATATGTGTAGTTATATTAGATCTAGAAGACACCTTGCACAGCAAGTTTTAGTCCCAAGTGATCCACGAAATTGACAAAAGGATTACGAAACTTTTCGGAAGGAATTATTATCAAAAAGTCAGGACACTATTATCAAGGACAGATTTTACCAGAAAAAAATTTCAAATTCTCTTTTGTTGTTTTGTCGCTTCTCTCATTTTCCAATCTCTGATTAGTTTCGAAAACCTTTATCACCTACCTTTAAAAACACTTAAGTATATACATGTAATTTATCTCTAGTTATTATTGTCATAGTTATTAAAATGAGAGAATTCCTAAAAAATGCACTATAAAAATAATATCTTCGAGAAGAATTATATTTTATCGCAAGTACTATCACCTAACCATTTTTGAATTTCGATGAACTGCAAAATTTTTATGTACACTAATATTATACACTTTAGATAATTAAGTACAAAATGCTCCTATACTAGGATACATTGTGTGATATAATAGTAGTTTTTTTTTAAATTTTCTAGTGAATGTAGAAAACAATCATTAAAATTCTATTTACTGCAGTACGTGATAGTGGCGTGACATTAGTTAATAGAGAGTATACCTTAGATAGAAAAATTGCGTATAAAGGATTGAAGGAGTATTAGATATTAGGATACTGATGGGTTTTTAATGCAAATACGTTTATTGAGATCACCCCGTAATTTTAAATTTCGATTTATTGCAAAATAAATCAAAATTCTCTTAAAGTACCCCGCAAATTAGAAACTTAGTTTATTTGCCGTAAGTTCGATAATTAATGATAAAAATGATCTCTAATGGATTGTTTTTCAATTTTCAACTCTATACTTATGAGCTGACATGGCTTAAGCTCGTGTCAGGATATAATGATTGTAAGAAAGAGTAGCTTTCTAAGTTGTAAATCTACGATGCAAAATCTCAATGTAAATAAACGAGTCATTTTCTAGACATCGCTTTAAACTTAAGACTTTCCATGTTGAAACGGACGTTTAAATTGAATCTTTACAACTAGCTACTGTTGCAAAGGATCAGAAACGCATTTAAAATAGTGAGCATTATAAAATAGACGAAATTTGTAAAATGGTAAATCATCAGGAATTAGTAAAACATTACAAATTATATATTAAAGAAATTATTTAATTCCAGAACAGATTATTTTTATTGTTAATTTTTTTATTAGTGTATAATAAAGTAGCGATATTGAAGAAATGGCACGCTTCATCCACACAATATTTATAAATTACATCGTTTCCATAGTCATAATCATCGAAAATTATATTCATTTTGTGCAAACATTAGCTAGAACTCAACAACTGTAACTGATACTGTGTATGTACGTTTGATTGCTGTTTAACACACTTCTCGACGATCGAACTCGTTTCACGTAAACGACCAAAGTCAGCGAAGTAAAAAAGAAACGCTTTTTTCAATAAAAGTCAATTGTAAACAACACGCCATATTGAACTGATTTCATACTCGAGCAACAGCAGTTTACAAAATTTTTTAATTAAAATCGAAAAAAAAGGCGAGTTCAACGAGATAAAATATGAAACTAAACTTGCCGTTGCTCGAGTATAGCAGCTTTTGATTCAAAAATTTTATAATTAGACTTTTTATTGGATATAGATTTATTTATCGTTATAAGATGTGAATCAGAATCAGTAAGACTTTTAATTTCGAAGTTGTCTTTACTAGTGAAAAAAATTTGTCTTTCGTTGGCTTTTTTATCTTGAATGTGAGCATGCTCTTTTTGTTTCGGCATGTTCAGTAGCAGCGTAATTCCCACGGTAATCGCTGCGTGTCGCTTCATAAAACAAATATACTTCGCACTTTCGACAAGTCAGTGCTTTCACCTCTGGCAGTGCTCTTATCCGAGATTTTCTGATTTTTAAGCGACCGACCAGCATGACTTAAACCGATAGTGGCCGCTGTGCAGTAAGTACGTCTCATAAATTTCGTCGAAACGTAACTCTGAGACTTTAATTACCCATTAGCTGATACAAGGTGTCATTTTCAGAACCTTCAACTAATGCTTTTGCCGGTTTAACGTAGGGCACTGCAAAAACAAAATATTATTTCAGGGCTGATTTCAGGTATCAAAATAGGACTCAGAAAAAACAGTCTCGAGAGGTACTAAAATAAGATCACTGGTGGGACTTAGAGTCATTTGTTTTACATTAAAAACAACAGCATGAAGTTATCCTATTTAAAAACATGACACGCGAAAAATGATTCCGTAAAAAAGAGATCTCTAGTATTTACAGGGGAATGCCAGGATTGTCGTCCGAGATTTCCAATCGTTTTGAATATGCGGCATAGAGTCCTTGCTTAAAGGAGTATGGTTTAAGTTTAAATTCGGTACATCATATCTCTCCTTGAGACTTAGTTAACAGACAAATAAGTCCACTTCTTGTAGGTGAAGAATCATTTTATAGGAAGTTTCGAAGCTATAGGGAAAACTTATCAGTTTTGTAGGGCTCTACTTGAAATTAATGAAACCAATTAGTGAATGTAAAATTAAATGTTTCCATAACTTGTCTTATTTGCTTTTTTGTTTGTATTTAAATTTAAACTGATAACTATGCATTATTCAACATTTCTTTATCATTAAGTGCTGCTTTGGATTTTTGCACAATAGAAGCTCTCGAATTTGATTGGACTTGTGGGAAAGGGAGAGGATAACGGCAGAAAACCTTTCCCGAGCGCAGCTGGTTACCGACAGACGAGTTTGGATGTAAGCCCACATCCATCCTCGGCGTCAAATCTTTCGCTTAGCAGTTGTTGAACGCAGTGAAAAACAAGACAAAGTGAAAATCACGAACGGTCACTAATAGTCACCACGCTCAACGTCTGAGACTCGACGATTCGAGAATCACTGCGCAACGACTTTCATAGGTCCATCACTTTTTCTTGTTATTCACATACACTTAACCCTGGATTGAGGTCACCTGGGTTTATGTCCTTCCTAGAATGTCTGCCGCCTCGAATTCGTGATGAGGGGCCCAAGACGCCGAGAGAGAGGATTGCCGTCACCTCGAATTCGTTGATGAGGGGTTCTAGAGGTCGAAAGAGAGGCGCGCGAGCTCAGCGGAGTTACGCAGTTCCCCCTGACTGTTTACATCGTAGAAATTCTTGGAACCGAGTCACGGCCATCGAGACCATACCCGATACTGGACATAGATCCAGAGTTGAGTGTACCTATAATTATGAAACACTGTTATGAAACGTTAATCCGAATTTCTTGATAAAGAAAAATATTTCTTCTGACATGTTCGAACACACATGTTCGATTCTAGAGGCATATATGGCCTTGCGGAAAAGCAACTTTTTCTAACCGGGTATGTGACGCAAATGGATGACTGTAGGTGTAACCAGCTGATTGCGTTGACAAACGGTTTGTGAGTAGTGATTGGACGAACCCGAAGCGATAAATTACAATAAATAACTATTAATTATCGGCAATTTCGACGAATTTTAGATACCTTACATTTTCAGTAATTTATGATAGTTTTACCATAAACTTCCAACTCGCGATGAGTTAGTTTTCGGCTCGGCTCTGGTTCGTGCTGTAAATTTCACACTCGTCTGGAATTGCCTACTTTCCACACATGTTACACAAATGCATTTATTAAATATATCTATCGTATATATAAAAACATTACCTTAGTGTCAAAGGATTTCGTGGAATTCTAAAGGATTTTAACTAATTCCAACTGGATTAAACAAATTGCAAAGATTTCACGGTATTTTAGAGATATCCAAGGGTTTTATAGAATTTCAAAGAATTGAAAGCATTTTAAAAGATCAAAAAATATTTAAAGTATTTACAAAAGATTTCAAGGGATTTCACGAGATTACATCATAAGACTTTGTATGACTTCACAGGGTAGTAAAACATTTCACCTATCTCAAAGGATTGTATGGGAGGTGTTTTCGACATATTTTAAGAGTGGTTAACCACCATTCGGAGGTGGGCAGGAGATATTACATATTAGAAATGAATGAAAGAGAATCTATTAAAGAAACACTATTTTTATTTTGGAATGAAAAATATAATCTTTCAACGGAGTTTCAAAACATCAAATTAAATATTTGGCCCTGTTTCTCATTATAAGATTCATTTACAAATTAAATTATTGCGATAGAACTAACAATACAGCAGTATTCTTTACACGATGGACAATTGCTTGTCGAAACGATATGCATATTTCTGTAAAGAAGGCAAATATAATTTTTCTAGCCAACGCTCTTTGAAACAACAAAACCTCTTTCTCCTTGTGCTCTCGATCAGGCGAAAATAATTCGAAGGGACACTCAGGAGGGTGAAGTTGGGTGGCGGGTATGCGGGCATGGAAGGTAAGTATCTACGCGCGTGTGTCAGTTGCTTTGGATGCGTAAACGTTAACGAGTTCATTGGAAGTTCATTGCGACGTAAAGTTTAAGGTAGGCCGAGCGCGAGGCTGGTAGTAATGGCAGTATTGGCAGTGCGCTCGCGTAGTCAATCCACAGTACAGAGGAATCAGGGTAGCGACAAGAGAAAAACTGGGAAAGAGAGAGACAGAAATAAAAGGTCAGGAATGTCGAGAGAATGAGAAGGAGATAGTAGAAAAGGGAAAGGACGAAGTAGAGTCCGATTTAATACTCGAGCGAACCAGCAGCTCGTTTTACACCAGATGGTTTTACAAACGGCCGCTATCGTGTTTCCTAGTCCTCCATATATACTATATGTGTTGCGGCATTAAGCCAATCCAGATGAGATGCCTTCAATACTGACAAATACTGAATATTATCGATACCGTTCGTCCAGGATTTTTCCGGCGAGGAACGTCCTATATCCATTGTCGTAACCAGGGATCGGGAACAATAAGATTTAAAGGGTCTGGGTACGAACCTTTAAGTATAGAAAAATGCCTTAGTTGAAATCATAGTAGCACTCCAGTACTGGCAAAACCCCTAATGATAACTATGTTCTACACAACTACTGGCCAGCAACTGGTACTGACCCGGTACCGCACCAATTGTTAGCCAGTAGTACGCCAGTACAAAAAAAGTTATTATTAGGAAGTTTTCCAGTACTGGGACAGTATCGTTAATCATCTGGCGCAGTACAGTGCCTGTAGTAAACTTCCACCTAGGAAGCGAAAACGTTCGGGTCCGGATCGGACCCGTAAGAACTTCAGGATAAAATTTCACTAAATTTTACTTGACAATATTAAAATTTTACAATAAAAACTTCGGGCACGAATTTTGCAGTAAAAAAAGGTTAGGGATCGGTCTGAACCTGCATCCTTTAGGAATCAATTAAACTCGGGCTCGATGAACATCCCTTTTTCAGGAAGAGGAGACGTACATGAGACAAATAAAAGTAACAAAGAAGTTGGAAGTTTATACTTTAGTTATCTTAGTACCAGATCAGGTTTCATAAATAAGTTAATATCAGTTAATATTCTGCGAGATGAACGAAAGTTGTCCCTTGAAAGGGATTATTATCTCTCTGGTAAGACGACTTATACAGCAATAAACGACAAATAGGTATCAAATCCTTGGAGGATTGCCAGGAGGACGATTACCATTGAATGTGATGTGATCTCATTGCAGAGCGACTACAAAAAGGGAATTCAAAACTATATAACCAACGTATTTTTTTATTTCAAAGAAAGAGTGAAGAATTTATTCAATTTGTATTTCAATTATTTTTTCTACACAGTTGTGAATTAAGATAAGTTTAGTTATTATGAGGTTTATTTCTAATTTGTTTTTCGATTCGATGTAGTACAACTTCTTTAAAAAATAATGTTACTTTTGAGTAAAATTGGATTAAAAACTTCTTTTAGTTTTGTTGAAGGAACAATTTACTATTTTAACGTCATACTAAGTATTATTGAATAGAAATTGAAAAGATTTTACAGTACAATATAAATCCATTTCTTCTGCGAGAGCGGTATTGTGTTATGAATTTAAAAGTTAATATAACAGTTATATCTAATTAAATATAAATATGTCTCCAAATTAGTAATTCAATTTATTGCTTCAAAGCATATTAAAAAACGGTAAAAGAAAAAATAGCTTGAGAAGCTGCCAGTTGTGTGTATTATCGCAATTTTTTTTAACAGTTCTTGGTGAAATAGCTGAAGTATAATAATTATGCCAGAGAATGGTCTACTGTTTCATATTTACCCTCATAATTTTATGTAAGATTAAAACTTTTGTTAATTTAGAACATGGTGTATTTTACTGTATCCTTTTAAAAATATAGTTTTTGGCTAAATTGGATGATGAATCATATACTTTATACATAGTGATTTACATTAAATAACATTATGTTAATTCATTTTGTAGCGGCAGTTGTACATAATTAATTTTTTTAATTTAAATTATATGGCATTCATAGATTTCATTGACTTTTGAAACACCTAGATAGCTCAAACTTTTTTAATATGGAAACCAGACGTAACCAGACCCATAATTTAAAAAAATTAAAACACTAAAAAAATTGAATATACGGTAAATACACCGGTGGTTGGACAACGATTCTATGTCCGAACACCACATTTAGAAGGCCATAAATAAGAAAGTATTACATTTTTCAAATCGTGAAAAATAGGTTTGAAAATAAATACTAATCTCTTTCACATGACTGAACTTTGATAATATTATAACAATTTTATTAAGAGATAATAAATATTCTTCCGACCGCTGATATGTTTCCGGAAACCGGTGCACTTTCCCT
>JAUMHM010000085.1:58371899-58396055 GCA_032362435.1 Melikaiella ostensackeni
GGGCGCCGAGCTCACCCCCGACACGATGGTTCCTCTCATGCTCAAGTCTGAGGAGTGCTGGGAGCGCGTCGAGTCCTCCGTCACATATGTGACGAGGACAAAAGACCTCGATGGACGTTCCGGATGCGACAGAAACGGGTAGGGCCAGATAGAAATCCCCGCTAGAGGCGCGTGTCCCCGGCCGCGGGCCTTCGGGCGTGCGGCCGGGGGCACGGGCTTCCGGGGAACGGATGACGGAAGAGTCACATACGCGACTATAATGAGGAACCCACTGCTCGTGAAGTTTAAAGCCGAAAGGCGGATCCACGAGCAGTGTTATGAGTTCGGCAGAGGAGGTTTTTAGTTTTAGATGGTATGCCTAGACCCGTCCTAGGGGACCCCAACATAACGTCTTTAAAAGATTTTGCCCTTTTTCCTCCTCATAAAAAAAATAGTGATTTTAATCTTTGGGTTCTATGTTATAATTTATTAAATTAAAGGTGATTGAAGTTATCTTTTCATTTTACAAAATGACAATAAAGTGATTTGAGAAAAAAGAATTAATAATATGACTAATGTTCTTGTGAATCCAAAAAAATTCAAAGGGATTCGATGAAATTTATCAGAAATCCAGATAAATTTTTACGAATTTAGGATAAGTTCATTAGAATTCAGAGTGAATTAAAAATAATTCATGTTGAATTCAACAAAATTCTGGGTAAATTCAAAATATTTCAAATGAATTGGAAACAATGCAAAAATCCAAAATATTTTACTGATTTCAGTAAAATAAAAGTGAATTTAGAAGCATTCAAGTGAATCCAAGAGACTCTGATATGATTCTTAAGAATTCAAGGCGAGTATAAAAGACTTCAGGATGAATTCAATAAAACTAAAAAAAAATATAAAAAATCCATTGAATTGAGAAAAATTGAGTGAATTTAGAAGAATTGATGGTGAATTCGAAAAAATTAAAGAGAATTCCAAAGAATACAACAGAATTCAAGGTGAAATCCAAATGAATTCAAATGAATTGAAAAAACAATGTTAAAATCCAAAATATTCTATTGATTTCATTGAAATTGGAGTAAATTTAGAAGAATTCAAGAGAATTCGATGAAATTCATACCAATTCAAGATGAATTAAAAAGAATTCAAGACAATTCTGAAATACGTATAGACCTGAATTCAACAGTGGTAACCCTTGGGTTAAATATTTTTATTTATTGAAAGAAAAGTGATCTTTCCATTCTAAAGAAGTGACTAAAAAGTGTTTTGAAAAAAAGCGCAGAAAAGTGACAGAAATGACTGTGTAGCAACCCTTGCATGTAGAAGAGAAGAAACAATCCTTTTATTGAAAGAAAAGTGATCTTTTCATTCTAAAAAAGTGACTAAAAAGTGTTTTGAAAAAAAGCGAATAAAAGTGACAGAAATGACTGTGTAGCAGCCCTTGCATGTAGAAGAGAAGAAACAATCCTTTTATAAGAAATGTTGTATTTCTAAATAATGTTTAACGATTATTAATGATTTTTTCCATTACTTTTTTTTTAACTGAAGATTTAAAAATAAAATTTGAGACTGCTCAACACTCCTATACAGAGTTAAAATTCAAGTGGCTCAATTTTGAACTTTTGACTTCAAATTGTTTAAATTAGAACATAAAACTTTTCAGTTGATCAACTTGGAATATTCCATTTTTTAATTATTTAAATTCGTACGTTTCAGTTAAAAAGTGTTCATCTTCTAATACTTCTTTTTAAAACTACAACATGTTTAAAAATGCTTCAGCATCAAGTTTTTTTAAAACAGTGTTTATTTTTAATGGACTATAGTTTTTAGCACTTAAAACTTGTTGCACTTATATAGTTATATTTTGAATTTAAATCTAATAAAAGATAAATTAATTATAATAGATAAATCTGTAAGTTGAAAAAAAACTTTCCACTACATGCAATAGTATATTCTAGTTTTGAATAGAATAATTTTGTAGATGTAAAACGAACAATGGTTCTTATAGTTCTTACGTACATTCACTAATTTCAGAGAAGTTCCCACATAATTCAAATATTGCATTTTCAAATATCGTATATTTGGAGAGAAGGGGGAAAAAGGGGAAATTTTTCGAGAATAGGGGAAAAAGGGGAAATACAGAGTAATAGGGGAAGGATTGTGATCCCTGGAATATGTATTAAATAAGAGGTGTGTGACGGTTGATTTTAAAGTATTTTAATTAGTTTGAGATACGTACTTCGATTCTGTGCTTGAGACTTCGATGATGGAACCTTCGTTTGTGTGAGAGGGAGACAATTTTTGATAGCGAGGAGACCTTCGCCGACGTTCTGATTGTGTATGAGGCGCTTCATCTTCGGAAGTGTTTTCGAAAACTTCTTTGATCTTCCGCTGTCTCGTTTTCCGGGACTGCAAAAAAATACATTTTTATTATACTTTTATGACTGAATATAGAATAATCTAAAAACTTGTAAGTAATTACCTTCATCGTAAGGGTCAGTTTATCGTTTTCTTTCTCTTCTTCAAATGTCCTTATTCGATCCTGAGCTTCTTCCAACTGCATTTTCAATTTTTTTACTTCATCCTTACTCGGCGTTGGCATCGGAAGTCTCTGGAACAATTCTTGAAGTCTGGTCACCTGTAAAATAAAACAATTATTATTTTCTCTCAAACAAGTTATTAATATACACATTAAAAGAAAGTCACCTCTTTCTTTTCCCTGTCGAGATCCTCCTGCAAATTAGTCACCAAATTTTCGTATCTCGCAACCGTTTCATCTCTGTTTTTCGAAAATTTCTCCAATTCAACTTGTTTCCGTTGAAGCTCGTTTTTCATAGTGGCGTAATCCTCCTTCAGATTCGAATTTTCCTGTTGTAACTGTTGATCTTTTTCCTCTAGTACATTCAAAGTCTCGATGGTCGCCTTGCATACTTGCATGTCCTTCTCCAACCTCTCTTTCTATAATTTCAAGATTAATAGTTAATTATTAACCGTGAAAAATACAGTTTAAAATTGTCATTAATATTTATTATTTCGCACCTGTTTTTGTAGCTTTTTGTTCTTTTCCTTCTCGTCGAAAAGGGCCAACTCTGTGGCAGCGAGCGTTTTTAAAGTCGCTTTAATTTGCTTTTCAGTCTCTTTTTCTCGAGACTCTTCATAAGCTGTTTTCGCTTGTATAAGCTCTTTGATCTCTGATTTAAAAAATACAATTTTATCATAATTGCAAATTAGATTTCTAATTGTAATAATTGAATTAGAACTATGTACTTACCTTTCTGAAGACTTACAACCTCAACTTCTTTGTCTTTCGCTACCTTCTCCAACTGACCTTCAAGGCTTTTGCACTTTTCCTCCATCTCCTCCGTCCTACTTTGTAAATCTGCGTTCTCCGATTCGCACTGCTCCAAAACAGCGTTCATCTTTTTAATTTTTTTCTGCAAATCCGCTGCTTTTTCCAAATCCTTTTCCATTTTTTCAAACCTTTCCTTGTACTCTTCCAATGCCTGAAAATACATTGTTAAGCAATATTTGTAAAACCGTCTCTCTTGAATTTAATTCTTTTAAATATTAAATTAAAAGTAATACCTCAGATTTAAACTCATCTTTTCTTTTCGCGATGCCCAACAGGTTTTGCATTTCACTTTTCGTCGCTTCATGTTCTTCTTGGCACTGAAAAATATAATCAATTTTTAATTTACCCCAAATTAATACAGATTACAAACTTATTTGTTTCACTGTATATACCTTTGCAATCGTATCTTCTAGATTTTGAATCTGTTTGGTCATTTCCTGCAAATAAAAAATATAAATCAATAAAAAACGCTTTCCCATTATCCTGTAGAATAAAAATTAAGTATAATAAAAATCAAACATACCTCGTTCTTTTTTGAAAGTAGTTCTTTCAAAACGTCACGTTCTGCTTCGAATTGAGCAGACTCCATCTCAACTTCTTGTAACCTTTCAACCAATCCCAATCGACTATCATCTAGCAAAGAAGTTTGCAAACTTTTTTCCTCCATGAAGAAATTACCCTCCTTTTTTATTTCTATGCCTTTCTTTCTGATTTCCATATCCTCAGTTTGTACTTCACAATCAGCAAAAGTGGGAACGCGAGTTTGACAACTCTCTTCTCTAACTTCCACCTTCGGTTCCTCACTTTTTTCAAGAGAGCTCAACTCCGAGTCATCCCTTTGAACTCGTTGCTTTTCCTTCAGGTTCATCATATCGTTTTCGAATTCAGCTATCAATTTCTTTTGATTTTCAACTTTGTCCTCTAAATTTTTGATAATTTTTATTTTCTCTGACAACTCCATCAACTCATCAGTGGTCTGAGTTTCTTTAACAGAGCGCATAACATCCCTTTGCACTCGTTGCTTTTCCTTCATGTTCATCATATCCTCTTCAAGATCAGCTATCAATTTATTTTGACTTTCAACTTTATCCTCTAAATTCTCGATAATTTTTACTTTCTCTGACAAGCATAGATTCATTGAGTCAATTTGATGTTCCATTTCAAGCATTCGATCTTCGAATTCAATCAAGAGTTCTTCCTTCTCTTTCAATTTCTTCTCCATGTGTCGACCGTCGGTTGTAATTGAGATGTAGTCGTCCTTCGCTTCGTTAAGGAAAATTTTCAATTGCTTGTTTTTCTCTTGCTCGGCCTTTAATTGTGTCTTTAACTCTTGAATATAATTATCATCGCCCTTTACTTGAATATCTTTATTAGCAGATTCGAGCAAAATCTTAACATCCTTAAGTTCCTCTTTGACGAGACTCAATTCGAAAGAGATTGTAGTCTTCTGGACTATTTCTTTTTCCTTCTGCTCCCGAAGGCTACGGATTGTCTCCTTCATATTTTTCACCTTAGATGTAAGATATGCAATCTCGTCTTCAAGTTCCTCGCAAGATTTCTTGTCATCATCCAGGTCATCTAGGTCGTCAACGTCGGCGTCCGAACGCAAGCGCTTCCGACCGTTCATTCGATTTATTTTTTCCTTGTAGAAGGCCTCGAGACGATTAAGAGAATATTCTAAGTGATCCTCTTGTTGCTCTTCTACGTCCTTGACACGATTCCTCCAGTCATCTTCAATCTTCCGAATCATTTCACTATAGGTATCGGCTAATTCCTGCCGAATTTGCATATCTCGCTCCAATGAAGAGTTCTTTAGCTGGACGATTTCTCGCTTCAGTTTTCGATTCTCATTCAAAATCGCCTCGTAATCTTCGCGGTCGACCATTTCGCCCTCAACTTCACTTTCAGAATCTACCTCATCTGGAAATCAAAATAACAAAACCATGAGTAAAAACTGGCTGAGTATTAAATTTCACTTTCGCAACCCCATGATGATTTCCTGAACAATTTCGTACTTTCCATGACCATTCTATCAATTAAATCTATAATTGTATCTTTAAGTTTGTGGCAAAAAATAGTAATTAATATTTATTCAATCAGAATGTTTGTGCAGGTGAAAACTAATTTTCTAGCCTGGAGATAATACTAGGAAATATGAAAATAGTTTAGTTTAAAAATTTTTTCTATATGCTCTTTAAAAAAGAATTTAAAACACTAGTTAAGAATTAGGATTGATAACATTTGGTTTTTATAATTTTTTGCTTCCTCACTTTTAAAGCATTATTTTTAAACACATTTACATATCTCGACTTTTGAATCATGATAACTAGAGAACGTCCATCATTTTGAAGGAAAATAGATTAACAATAAGCAAGATTTTTTAAATGAATTGAATACGAACTGATATCACCGAGATCCATTGTATTCCAGTCCGTAACCGTTTTTATACTCTGCGTGACTAGCATCGAGAACCTGGAGTTGGATTTCTTTCGCACAGTCTTTTTCGGTTCGATAACAATTTTTTTGGCGATTGCTGAGAAGTTCAGGACATTTTGTGTCTCTACGTACAAGTTTGGTACAGGATTCACGTTGACTATCAGGGCAATATTTTCTTGCCCGGATAGTGCTCTTTGAAAGAGCCTTGTGAGTTTCGATTCCCTGAAAGGGCCAATTAGGTTTTGCTTTTGTTTCGAACCCTGCGATTCGTATATTGATTTTAAACACCTTCCCAAGACGAGCAAACTGGTGTTTATATTTTGTGCTTCTTTGAGTCGATCTCCTGCATTTAGAGTCTTTTTCAAACGCTCAGAGCCGGCGAGATCACAAAATGCAAATCTGGAAGTAGAAATAGAATAAAAATCGAGACCTTGAAGAAAAAACTGGTTTCTATAGCTTGACACAATGAATCCAATAACAGGATGGCTGCATTACTTCACTTTCGAAATTCCCTGACGTTTCCCTGGATAATTTTTCATTTTCCCTGACCATTAATATTTAAAGACCAAAATTCTAATCTTGCAACATTAGTTATAAAGAATCTCTTATTCAAAAAGAAGTCGATGAAATTTATAAGACTACCAGGTGAATTTTACCGAATTCAGGATAAATTCATAACACTTCAAAACAATTCACGTTAAATTCAAAAGAATTCAAATGGATTGTATTTTTAAAAAATTCAAAAAATTTCATTGATTTCAGGAAAATTGAAGTGAATTTATAGGAATTTAAGGGAAATGACAAGAATTCGATGAAATTCATAAAAATTCAAATGAATTAAAAACCATTCAGAAATATGAAAAAATTAATTGAATTCAGTAAGTTTGAAATGTGTTTATAACAATTTAAGGGAATTAATAAAATTTTGATGCAGTGCCTAAGAATTAAAGGTAAGTTTAAAAGACTTCAGAATTCCAAAATTTTAACAAAATTAGAAAAAAATCCATTGAAATGAATAGAATTTAGTGAATTTAGAAGAATTCAAGAAATTAAAAAAATTCAAAGGAATTCCAAAGAATTTAAAAGAATTTAAAATAATTCAGTGTGGATTCCTGATGAATTCAAATCAATCCCAAATCGAACCAAATGAATTGCAAAAAATATTTGAAAATCTCTTTAAATCTTTGAAACCCTACGAAACCCCTCACTTTTTGTAAATAAATTCTTTGAAATTCATTAAAGTATTATAAAATCCCGTGAAATTCTATAAAATTCGATGATGTTTCCTGAAATCCTGGAAAATTAATTAAAATACCTTGAGAGATTTTAAAATCCCTTAAAACCATTGAAATCCTCGGAAATCTTATAAAGTTTCTTAGATTCTTTTAATATCTTAAAATTTTACAGGTCCTGTAAAGTCGTTCCACACCTTCTGAAATTTTCTGAAATTCTTTATAACCCGCATGCAATTTTTTTTTGATCTCTTGAAAATGCCTTGCAATTTTTCAAAATACCCTAAAATATTTTAAATCCTTTTAAACCCCTTTAAATTGACGCCTACTTTACAACAATGCATTATGTCGTTTTTCAGAAGTCACTTGTTGTCTCTTATGTGTATTTTACATGGATTTAGTGACAACTGAAAAACGACATAATGCTCTGTTGTAGAGCTGACTTCAATTATTGAAATCTATTGAAAATTCCTTGAAATCTTTTAAAATTCCCTAAAATATTTCAAATTCCTTGAAACTTGTTAAAACTCTTGAGAATGTCTTGGAATTTTTTAAAATACCCTAAAATATTTCAAATCCATTGCAATCCCATTAAATTATTAAAATCAATTGAAAATTCCTTGGAATCTTTTAAAATACCTTAAAATACTTCAAATCCCTTAAAATCTTTTGATATCCCCTGCAAATTTTTAAAGCTCTTCAAGAATTACTTAACATTTTTAAAAATACCCTAAAATCTTTCAAATTGTTTGAAAACCTTTGGAAATACCTTGAAATCTTTGAAAATCTTTAAAAATCCTACGAAATCCCTCAACTATTGTAAATAAATTCTTTGACATTCATTAAAATATTATAAAATCCCGTGAAATTACATGAAATTTGATGATATTTCCTGAAATCCTGGAAAATTTATTTAAATATCTTCAGAGTTTTAAGAATACCTAAAAATCATTTAAATCCTCGGAAATATTATAAAATCTATGGACATTTTTTAATCTCTTGAAAATGCCTTAGAATCTTCTAAAATTCCCTAAAATATTTCAAATTCTTTGAAATCTTTTAAAATCTCTTGGAACTTGTTAAAGCTCTTGAGAATGCCTTGGAATCTTTTAAAATAAACTAAAACATTTCAAATAATCTGAAATCTTTTGAAATCCCTTGAAACTTTTTAAAGCTCTTCAAAATGTTTTGGAATCTTTTAAAATATCCTAAGATCTTTAACATCTTTAGAAATACCTTGAAATATTTGAAAACCTTTGAAACCTCTCAATTCTTGTGAATAAATTTGATGTAATCCATTGAAATATTATAAAATCACGTGAAATTACATGAAATCTGATATTTCCTGAAATCATGGAAAATTGATTAAAATACCATGAGAACTTTTAAAATCCCTTAAAGTTATTGAAGTCTTCGTAAATCTGATCAAATCCCTTAGAATCTTTTAAAATATATTAAAACCTTATAGGTCCTCTAAAATCGTTCCATATCTTCCGAAATTCTAAGAAATTCTTTAAAACCCCATGGAAAATTTCAAATATCTTGAAAATGCCTTGGAATCTTTTAAAATACACTAAGCTGTTTCAAATCCTTTGAAATATTTTTGAAATATCCTAAAGTCTTTAAAATCTTTAAAATCTTTGGAAATGCCTTAAAATATTTGAAAATCTTTGAAATCTCTCAATTCTTGTAAATAAATTCTTTGTAATCCATTGAAATATTATAAAATCACGTGAAAATACATAAAATCTGATATTTTCTGAAATCGTGGAAAATTTATTAAAATATTTCAAATCCTTTAAAATGTTTTGAAATTCTTTGAGACTTTTTAAAGCTTTTCAAAATGCTTTATTAGAATCTCTTAAAATATCCTAAGATCTTTAAAATATTTTAAAATACCTTGAAATATTTGAAAATCTTTGAAATCCTACAAAATCTCTCAATTTTTGTGAATAAATTCTTTGAAATATCATAAAATCATGTGAAATTACGTGAAATCTGATACTTCCTGAAATCCTGGAAAATTGATTAAAATACCTTAGGAGCTTTTAAAATCCCTTAAAATCATTGAAATCCTCGGAAATTTTATAAAATCTCTTGAAATCTTTTAAAATAACCTAAAATATGGTATTTCAAATCCTTTGAACCCTCTTATAATCCCCTGAAACCTTTTAAAGTTTTCGAAAATTCCTTGAAAGTTTTAAAAATACTCTAAAATCTTCAAAATCCTCTGGAATACCTTCAAATTATTGAAATCTATTAAAAATTTCTTGGAATTTTTTTTAATACCCTAAATTATTATATTTCAAAAGAATTCAAGAAAATTCAAAAATAGGTATAGACCTGAATTCGACAGTGGTTAACCCATGGGTTCATTTATTGAAAGAAACGTGACTAAAGTGATCTTTTCATTTAGAAAAGTAACTAAAAAGTGATTTGAGAAAAAGTGACTAAAAGTCACTGTGTGGCAGCTCTGATTATTCTTGACAGTTACCTAAAGTGTTTCTTTCACAAATTCTCTGACTTTTGCAATTTTTTTCCCAAATCACTGACTTTTCCCTAACCAACAAACTTCCCTGACTTTTCCTTGATTTCAAGGTTTTCCCTGACCTGCGGTCACCTTGAATAAATAAATAAATAAAACTCACGTGCTGACGTCCACCGATTCTGGACGCTCTTCCCTGTCATATTTCAGTAAAGTAACAGTGAAGATGCAATGGGATCTGGAACTTCTTGCATTCAAAGCTGTCGCTGCTACTTTCAAATTGTACTGTCCAGCTAGTAAAACCTGGTAGGCTTCAGATCCAGAATTTACACAAATCTTTTTGAGACCTTTGATAAAAGCTCTTCCTTGATTATCAGTGGAAAGTTTTAATGCAGGTCTTCGAGTTTGCACGTCGTTCGAAAGAAGATCGAAAATAGTTTCGTTGTATATTTCAGCAAAAGAAACCCAGACTGAGTATGAATAATCTGTCACTTCGCTGGTTCTAATAGAAGATTCTTCTTGAAGTAAACTCTGCATTTTTTTATAAGCAATCATGTGGTCACTCTTATCCATGGAACCAAATGAAAGCAAATTCGTCTTGATTTCCAATTCTACTGCTCTTTCTGGACCAAGGAGAGCGATTACATCAGAATGATTTATTGGCTTGTAGCAAGGTGTAGCTTTAGGACTTATATTTGTAAAGATATACTCTAATCCACGAGGTATTATTCCTGGTGCAGCGGCTGTCCCATGGAGTGTGTATGATTTACCTGAATTTGTCGTACCTTAAACAAAATTTGAAAATTATTGACACATTAAAGGGATGAGAGATTACAGGATGATCACTCAATTAAAAACATTTCCCATTCGTTTCTATCAAACTCAAATTTTGAAAGCAAAGTCGTAAAATCTAAATATTAACATAGAAATTAGATTCTTTTAATTAGATAATTTATTGTCCGAGGACTCTTAAGTTCTGTCTAATTTGGATAATTAAAAACCGTAATGCTTTCAAAATTTAATTCTTTTACAGGGTGTCTACGCAAATCTTGAAAAAAACTCCCTGACAATTCAAGGTTTTTTCCCACGTATTTCTAGATTTTTCCAGGTATAATTTTTCTTAATAAGGAGCTATTCATGTATTAAGTACTGCATTTTTTAAAGCAATCGACCCTACACCCTTTCAAATTCAAAGCATTACATAATACTTCAATTACATCAATTTATTATCTACTTCTAAATGGTTAAATTTTAAGCAGTTAACACAAAAAAATCGGAATACGTATACAATTTCGCGAGTTATTTGAAATACTATTTTTCAGTTTTTGTAAATATCAAAGTGGGTAAAATAATTAACTTTTTTGTTGAAAATTCATATTTTCGAGTTGAAGATTCCACTATTTTGCACAAAGTTTGTATTTTCGGGTTGAAAATTCAACTCTTTTGTCAAAAATTCGTATTTTTTGCTTAAGAACTCATCTCTTTTGGTAGAAATTTCATCTTCTTTGGTTAAGAATGCAACTGTTTAATAGAAAATTAAACTGTTTTGGGTGAAGATTCAACTATTTCGTTGAAAAAATCATCAATTTGTTAAAAATTTAAGTGTTTGATTAAAAAATAAATTTTTTTGTTGACAATTTGACTTTTTTGTTGAAAATTTGACTTTTTTGTTTAAAATTCGTCTTTTGATTTAAATATTATCTCTTTTGGTAGACATTCCATCTTTTTTTTTGTTAAAAATGCCACTGCTTTGTTGAAAATTATTCTCCTTTGGTTGAGGATTGGACTATTTTATTGAAAATTCATATTTTCGATTTGCAAATTCAAGTCTTTTGTCAAAAATTAATCTTTTTGGTTTAAAAATTTATCTCTCTTGGTAGTAATATCTTTTCTTTTGTTAAAAATGACACTTTTTGGTAGAAAATTAACCTGTTTTCCCCAGCTGTCAAGGAAATTCTCCTATTTTTCCTTTGTCTCGTATTTTCACTTAAATGCGAACTGAATTAATAGAACCCAATAAGAAAATCTAACTATTTTTCGTAAAAAATTTATTCTTTTTAATTGAAAAGTCTACTATTATATTTCTGGTTCAGAATTCATCTCTTCTGGTTAAAAAATCTACTACATTTGGTTGAAAAGTTAGCTATTTTTTTTTTCTTTGAAAATTCGTTTATTTATTTAGTTGAAAATTAATTTTCTTAACTGAAAATATAACTAATCCATTTTTGGCTGAAAATGCAACTACTTGGTTGAAAGATGAACTACTTTGTTGAAAGTACATTTTATTAGTTTAAGATTGAACTATTTTGTTGAAAATTCGTTCTGTTTTGGTTAATTATTATTATTTTTTAAGAACTGTCTACCGTTACGGAATTTTCCGTGAGATCAACCCCTTTCCTGCTCGTTCAGGGCTAAAGTTACGGAATTTTCCGTAACTCTAGCCCTAGCGCAATACTTGACCGGATTAGTCAGTACCTATTTTTTAACTGAAAATGTAACTATTCCATTTTCTTTCTTTGAATGAAACATGTAACAACTATTATATTTCTCGTGGAGAATTAATCTTTTTTTATTGAAAATTCAACTATTTGGTTCGAAATTCAACTGTTTTTGGTTGAAGTTTAATCCTTTTTGTTTAAGAATTCGACCAATTGGTGGGAAATTAATTGGTTAACAATTAATCCGATTGTATCCGATATGTAACGATAGGGATGTATGGAGATCAATTGTTTATAAGAAGAAGAGTGATGCCTGAAACGAAAGATTTTGGATACTAATGGCCCCACGTGAAGAGATTTTCTTAGTGGATTGTTATAATTATTCCCGTTATTATAATGGCTTTGCGAAGCTCTTCACCTGGGTTGATTGCTAGAGAGATTGATCAAACGACTAGTGTCGGAGCGACGTTGTGAGATTGATCTAAAACCTAATCCTTCTCCTCCTAAAGATCCCCTACCCAAATTTACCATACAAATTCCTTCATCCCCAGTAATGAAACGAGACCAGAACCGAACGAGTTACGCTTACCCCGAAAGGGATTTGGCTTAATGGTATAATAATAATAAGTATCGTTGGGACTTAATCCTGCACTCAAGCAAACGTGAGTATCAGGCAGATATACTGACAGTCAGTGTTGGTTCAGCAATGATGGGCCAATGCTGATCGTAAATTTCCACACAAGGCATACAGAGGGAATATAGGTTCGAGTGAGTGGCTGGTCGGGACGAAGGCATAAACGTTGGAGCAAACAAACAGAAACGTCGATATAAACATCCGAACGTCCACCTACCGTGTGTCGGACGCTGGCCTAGTCGCTCGGTTGCCTTCTTCGACTCCGCTCAAATGTGGCCTGATTGATTTATGGTTAACCCTGCCATGCTGCGCCACCCAACCACCCACCCTCTGCAGTCTACAATCTGCTGCGAACGAAAGTCAACGTTCGGCTATCTCTATATCGCGAGTTGCCGAGTTGAGCCACCATTATTACATAACTGCGTACGAGCTTGCTTGAGAGCGAGTGTGGACCTCGATGGCACCTTTGATTACTCTTTATCTTGGCTGTCTCGGCTAACATAAGTCCTGTAATCCTTAGTTTAAGTCAGTTATTAAGTTTCAATACTATTGGATAGAAGGATTGAGGAATAGGCCTTAATGGATAACAGCTATCACAGAAAAAAACGAAAGTTAAAATGTATTGCAGATAAATTTTTGAACGGTTAAAAATTGAACACATTTCGGCGAAAGTTTCACCGAGGTTAGGAGCATAATTTTCACATAATCTACTACGTCACCTTGGAGTGAACAAATTGGGGTAGAACGTAGTATCGGTAACAAAAAACACAAATAGAACATTGTTCTTGCTTATAAAACTCTTCTAAAATAGATTCGACTATTGTAAAAAAAAAACAACGAAAAACAACTGACAGATGG
This sequence comes from Melikaiella ostensackeni, assembly GCA_032362435.1. Taxonomy (NCBI): domain Eukaryota; kingdom Metazoa; phylum Arthropoda; class Insecta; order Hymenoptera; family Cynipidae; genus Melikaiella; species Melikaiella ostensackeni. The sequence continues at coordinate 58,385,323 of JAUMHM010000085.1, forward strand.
GAATCGCCATTTTGCTCTAATTTGATGGAGTTAAACGAAGCTAAATAAGGCTGGCGTCGTGATTCTCCTAACTTTTTAAAAATTCTCCTAACTTTATCTTTCGTTTTTTTCTGTGTATGAGTAAGGACTACGATTAATAATTAATACTGAGGAAGCCTAAAAACTGATTTGAATGCCTATATACGACATTGGATGAAGACTTATTAAGGAGATTAAACTTGGAAGTATGCAATCTAAGGACTGAGACAGATAACCTGGATGCTGATTAAACGAAGATCTAAGACTAAGGAATTACATTTTGAATTCATACTAAGATTTAAGACTCTTGTTTGAGAATAAATACTAACGTAAGATTAAGCTCTAAGAGTGAGGTCTAAGATTGAAGGACAAACATGAGAGTTAAGGCAAGGACCAATCCTACTTTATAACTACAAGATGCAAGACTAATTTTAAGATTTGAAGGTAAGGAATAATTATAAAGAATAAGCCTGTGGATTCAGTCCACATATCAAGAAGTAAGACTAAGTCTGACAATGAGATATAATGCTAATAATGCGGTTGAGGCGTACAATTGATGTAAGAGACTGATCAGGATTACATCAGGATCAGGACTACATGATTATCAGTATCATTTGACTCTGAGGACTGGGACTGATGATCAAAGTTAGAGTTAAAAGATATTATAAATACTTGATACTAAAATGAGTTATGGAACTAAGAAATTAGCACCCGAGCCTAACATCCATGACTCAGAACGAAGGCCAAGGTCTAAGATTAAAGACTGCAATTTTTTATTGAGAGTGAAGTCTAAGACTTTCGTTTAAAATCAAAGAATAATAAAGGTCTTACCTATGCATAAATAGAATACTTCAAGATTAAGAACTAAGGAAGTAAAAGTAGAGATTGAAATCCAGGTGCATGGCTAATGCTAAAACCTATAAACAAAGTTTCAAGACTGAGAATTTAAACCGAAGTGCTAGGAATAAGTTCCAAGCTGGAAATAGATCTATAAGCGCTTAGCTTATTAGCTTAGATTAGCTTGTTTATTTTTGCACACCATTGAAAATATAACTAAAATGTAATAGAAAGAAATGAGCAATTAGCATATATATAAATTATCTAGATAGCCTAATATTAATACGCACAATCTTATGAACCAACAAGAATATCAGATAAAAAATGTAAGGGAAGAGTGTCGAGCGATCCAGCACAAAAGATCAATATCTTCAAAGTCATAAGGGGTACATTGCGCTAAAGTCAGCTTCATGATCGTAATGCCTTTTATCAGGTGTGACTGGACCGAATCGAGTGAAAGGCCTGCTCTAAGAGATAAACCTCGAAACCGTCGTTTTTACAACCCGTGGCACTGCGACTCTTCACTCCTCCTCTTCTTCTTTGTTACCAGTGTCTCTTTGAACTCTTTAGGCGATTCTCGCTCGTCCGACAAGTTTTATTGCGTAAGATGTTTACTTTAATTAGTGTCGGAATTGTCTTAGATTTAATTAAGACTGGAATTGGTTTACTGGCCTCGCGCAGTGGACGGACTCAAAGAACTATAAAAGCACCCATACAGAAACGAGGGATCTTTATATAGTGGCGCTTGGTAATAAATACTTCGCACCTTCATTACTCCTTAACTAACAAATGGAAACCCGAAAAACAACATTGTTTCATTTCGCAGGAATTATGTCTACTACGTTCTTGTAGAGTTCGAGCAATAATTACGACAATCAGTTCTCTTTCTGAATCACATTAAAAATTCAGATACCATACTATGTAAAACTAACCTGTAGCAATGAAAGTCATAATTATGGGTATAAATTAGCATATAGCAAGGAGCTGAAAAAAAATAAATTATACTAAAGATGTCTAATAAAATGGATTGATACTACGTGAGCAGAGTGTGCTTGAAATACAACGTAGAGTGGAGAAATATTGTGCAAAAAAAGAAGAATTAAAGGCAACTTTAATGGCCGATGAACACGCTAGTCAGCAGTATTTCTGTCGTTTTAAAAATATATGAAGATATGAAGCTAATAATCACTTGAAACAAAGTATGTAATCAGACAGGCATTTATCACAACATCTGCAGAGACTCATAAGTAGAAATTGATTTTTCAGTCAGACATAATAAATGAAAAACGTTTAGGTCTAGACGCGGGGCAAAAGAATATTTTAGGGTAAGACTTTTGCCAATAAGGGTTTATTCATAAATTACATAACGCAATTTTCCGACAATTTCGACCTCCTCACCCCTCTATTGAACGCTTTTTCCGACATTTCCTTGTAGTTTTTCGCCATTGTATAACACTAGACTATATAACACTATAAATTATGAAATAACTATGAAAATATTTCTTTAACGTTCAGGCATGCATCAAATCTAGACGCCATCTGACTTCTTAGCAATTAATTGATATAGCTAGGAAGGAGCGCCCTTGACATGGGATACCTTCTTTTTCTGCCAACTTCGCGAATGGAGCAGACGAACGACTTCCTTCGCATACATCAATTATTACGCTCGCGGTTCCCATTATTAGCCGTCTATAATTTATTACTTTCTTCCTTAATAAGCATAGTAATTCCCATGCTATTCTTCCTTGACGAAGTGAGATATATGTATATAATATATACATATACTGAGGTGAAGTCGTGGTGACGGCAGCTCTTGTATTATATTCTATGCGGTGTGCGTGTGCGACCTCTGACCCAGGGACAATCGTTAAGGTAGCGCACTGGGTGGCGTACGGGGCCCAAGTACGGTCATGGATATTTAATACCTCCGGAACGGAACGATCCAAGACCGAAAAAAAGCGTTCACGAGTAGGAGCAACAATATCGTAACTCGTGATTCCTTTAATTCTTCTCATCCTTAACTTTCGCTTGGGTTAAGTGAAATGCTTGAATCATTCTTTGATAATGATTGACGAATGTTATTGTCTTTGTGGTCATTTTGTTTGTTTAATATCTCATTAAAAACACCCTGTAGAAAATGCTATTGAATCTTTTTGAAACTGGCGTACTGAATAACAGAACGACTAGAGTTTAGATTTCCAGTGTAACAAAAATTGATGTTGCAAAAACTGATAATAAATGGTTGAAGTGAAAATAAAAATCAGAAAGCTTTGAAAGAATTAGGGATGAAATAAATTACATACTTTTTATTTCATCAAGATCAATTCCTCTTTTATACATGAGGCGTTGAAAGATATAATTCTATAACTGATATCAGTCGTTAAATGAAACAAAATGCGTGAACTGCGCTCGCTTTGCAACCCGTTCAGCCATAGTATCCCTCCTTTCACAACAGCGCGAACAATTTATCGACTGTGCATGCATGGCACGGATTTTCTTTTATTGTTAAATAAATAATCAACTGGTTATTCCCATGTCGGGCATAATTTATTGGCCTTCCTCGCTAAAACCAGGCCCTCCACGCATCCACACCCTGGAATTGTCTTTCTCACCTCCTCGTATATATCTTTCTATTAGGGTCTCTTCTTCTTTCTCTTTCTTCTCTTCGCTCAGACCTTAGAACACAGTGGCGTGCGCCCTTGCCCGTTTATTTTTCCTTTTGTCTTTTCTGCTTCTTTTTATCCTTTAGCTATAGTCTTCCTCTTCTCTTCGTCTTTCGTTTACGAGTGGTGCCTTATGCAAAGAGCCCCGTTGTTTCTTTAATTGACAATCCCTTACGATGCAAGGTGGGAACCAACATCGACCCTGGCGCGCCAACATCGTATTGTTTCGGATTTTTATGCGTACTTTCCAGAAGGACTAGGCATACCAACCGAGCTTCTGTCGGGTTCGAGGGTTCGCGAACGTGAGTGCGAGAAAGAAAGACTCAGTGTGGAGGGTGGGAAGAAAGGGGTATCTCCATATTGCTCTTGCGGTGCAGGGATTAACGAGTAACGACGAGGGCACCCTACTGCAACGGACAGGGCGCCAACGAGTCCCATTAAAGGATACCTTCCTCGTTCAACTTCGGGGCCGCCGACTGTGTTTCTTTTTTTCCTACAGGTGTAAATCCGCGACCACCAGTTCTCCACAGATCAAGGTCAAAGTTACAAGGCGCAGAAGCTCATGAATCCCAATTACTCCCTAGTACCCTTATAAGGGTCACACCGAAAGAAGTAACTTGAAGGGAGCGCCCTAAACTAGAGCTAGTTTTGTCAGAAGCAACGTAGATCTTTTTATTTCTTATGATTTAGTTAGACTTAGGGAGTTTAAATTTGTTAGCATCCAAGATTTCCGATTTCTATTAACTCAAAAATCCAAATTTGAGTGCATTAAAATTCGATTTTTTTTTTCGAAATTCAAAGCATACAAATTTCAATATTTCAACGATCAATAGATTTTGAATTCATTGGATTTGCTTGAACGTTTAAAGAATTAAAAGCATACAAATGGGAAGAGAAATCTAGGCTATACAATGTATAGTATACGGTTTATAAATCAAAAGGATAAACCGAGGTATGAACTTGAATTAAAGGATACATTTTAGAGCAAATAAACTAAAATTGAACTCAATTTAAAAAGAGGATTCAACTTAATTAACTTAAGTTTAGTTGAATATTATTGAATTTAATTGGTTGAAATCTTAATTCAACTGAATTCTCTTAAATGAAGTTAAATTCACGTCTGTATGCAGTGGAACTAATTTTCCGAACATCCCTTCAAGTTCACATTGAATTCAGTTTCAATTTATTTGCTTTCGTCTTAAATTAGCCTGACTTCAGTGCAATAACATAGTTTGCTTTGAATGCAGTGATATCGCCAAATCTTACTTGATTTCATTGAAACTCATGTACCTTGAGTTATATTTTTAACCCAACATTCATTCGAATTCTTTTTACTACAGCTAAATATGAATTATTTAGTAGTTATAACTAATGAATTGGTATCTCTCATTTATTATTTTAGTAAAAACATTTACTAATAATTTGTAGAAAATGACTCACTCACAGTGAATATTGTGCACTTACTTTACATTCACCACATACATTAATTCTATTAAGGTAGACATTTTTTTCTGAATTAGTCATTTTCTAATCATTATAAGTAAAAACTCCTTTGTATTCATTTGGTGACCTTAAATCCAGTTGGTTTCTCCAGAATTCAATTTAATTACATAACTGGGACCTTGTTGATACCCCTTTTACGTTTATTAAATTCATTAACCGAAGGAAATCAGTTGAATTCCGATCCATTTGCATTCAATTCTATGGAATTGATTAGAAGTTCTTTTCAATTCGGTTGAATTCGCTAAAAAATAGCCTGAAATCAGTAAAACTAGTTCGATTTGAATTTAGGGATATTTATTTTTCAAAAATTCACTTGAATTCACTTACATTTAGTTAAATTCAATTTTTTACATGCTTTTTGAATTTGAACCAGAGCAATGTCACTGAGAATCAGTGACTCTTTTTAATATTCCAATCAGTGATCCGAATTCTGTCTGTAAAATTTTAATCCGTTATAGCTTATTTGAATAATTCCCTTATTGAAGGAAAACATGGAATAGACATTTCAGTCAGTAACACTTTTATAAATGAACACATTCAATCCGACTATAACTTAAACCTTTTCCATAAACGATAGCCCATTGATGGCCTTAACTTTTTTACGTATTCCCAATCCTCGATGAGAGTATAAGGATTGGAATTTGAAAAAGGGACGCATACCAGATTTTCTCAGGAAGCTCTCACTGCAGCTACTTACAAAAATAGTGTTATGACTGAACTCATAAGTATTTGCAAGATAGACTCTAAGATATACTTTTACAGTGGACGATTGTAAACCGTAAATTTATACGATCGGCAAGGTTTTCTTCACGGTGAAATAAGTGCCTTCGAGACAGGATCCAGTGGTGTTGCGAGAAAAAGCAACACAGTTGCGCAGTATCTTGGACTTTCAGATGTCGTGTAAATCGCACAAACTTTATCGTCGAATCTTTGCGGTTTTAAGTATCATTGTCAGTTCATGTTATCAGAGTTATATGTTCCTTTCGGCTGTCACGTTTCTCGGAATCTTTTCAGGGCTAATTCGCACAAAGGCTAGGGGTACACGCAGAATCGGAGGGTGAAACGACGCCAGGCTGAAAGAGATTTGCTGGACCTCGGACAAAAAAGAGAGAAATTCAACCTACTAAAGTTTTTAACTACCGTTCAATTATATAGTTTGCTTTCGGGTCGTCGCGCGAGCGAATAAAACGCGTAATTTACCGGCAATAAAACACCGTCTGGAAGAGAACGAGAAGAGGCCCGGGCAGCGCGCTGCTGACTCTCTGTCGTTAACGACGTCGTTTATTGCCGCAAGGAACGAATATTTTGTTACACTGGTCGAGAAGATACATAGTGCAGAAAAAGAATTGGTAAACATAAATAAAAGTTTCTGGTTGATTTCCTTATACCAGCAAAAAAAAATTGAAGGACATCTTACAATGGATTTGCGAATCGAAACCTTTTGGGTTGGACCATAATTTAAATGATTCTTTACTCCCAAAATCTGAATCAGCGAAATTTCGCTGATTACAAAAAACCCCCATCCTTCCGCCTTCGATACACAATATAATATTGCAGAAAATTGTTAAATTATTGAACTAGCCTCAAAATCTATTTTCTTCAAACCTCTATAACCTCTGACCTGCGTGAGATATTTAGGTTTTCTTTTAGGATTTTGGTAAGGTACATCGCCTTAATTTGAAATGGATGGAAAAATTGGAAAAATTTTAAAATAAAAAAAGCAGTGATTCTTATGAAAATATAAAAGGTCTTTTTTCTCGAAAAAGATACCAGGAGAATTTTATTTAAAAAAAATTGAATTTGCACATTGGTGCCGCAAACAACGACAGCTACGAAAAAAATGTTAATGAAAAAGTTTGCTTATTTAAGAAAGCTCTAGAAAAAAGACCCATACCAACTTTAACTGCCAATGTTGCATCTTTGTTGGAGTGATAACTATGGTGTGCATTTGGCAGCCAATGCTGGCCTAATACTGATTGCCATCACTTACCTATCACTTGTTAAAAAATAAGAAAAAACAGGAAATTTTATTTTCTATGCAAATATGCTGGAAGCTTTTCTTCTAGTCCAACTTTCTTTATGGATGACTAAAATTAAAGATCTTGGCATGCAGAATTACGATAAGAGATAAAATTTGATATGTTACAGTACTGTTTTTTCTTATCAGTGGTAATAAAAAAAGAAAATCACAGTCTTCCCGCAGCTTACAAAACGGACTATTTTTTTGTGAACACAACGTTTACTGAAGCAATGATCTACATTACTTTATTGCATTATAGATATTTAATAATCACTATAATCTGCACCATGTGAGGTGTACAATGAACGCAACTGCCCCCGCATTAAATATATAATGCCCAAGATACTGCTGTTTTCGTTCGTAAATGCTAGTAATCCACTTTTCTTCTAGCAACTTTACATTGCTTGGATGGATAGTGTAAATCGAGTTTCGATACAAAAGTAATTCAGGTAAATGGAAGGCAAGACAAACAGTAATTACAATAATCACTGTCATCAGGTAAATTATGATCAAAGTCGCAAGGTGCTTCTACTCGTGCATCTGTAACATTCTACATTCTACATCTTGAAAACTTACTCTTAGGCGTTAGACAGTCCAACTTACACTCTTCATAATACCAATATTGAGTCTAGTTTGTGCGGCGGATGCCTCCTTTTGAAAGCGTAAACAGTAAAGAAAAGTACCGCGGATCTAATCAGGCCCCTTCTCTATGATGCTAGGTTAGAGTCATCGTACGCCGTAAAGCCTCAAACGCCAGAAATGCATGGGATAAAATTATACGGTAGAAAATTGAAAAAAAATCAAAATATACTGGCAAAAAACACCTTCAAAATCATCGAAGGTAGGTTAAGCTTCCATCCGGTTGACCAAATGCAAGTTCCAAAATTTTCTATAGCGAGCTCACAGAAAGAACTGAGGATTCTGTTAGAACCAATTTTTGATTCCAAGGGAGCTGGAACAAGAAGGAACCCCTCTTGCTTAAAAGGAACCAAAAATGATGAATTTGTTCGAAACGAGACTCCAGTTTGACCTGTAAAGGACAAAGATATTTATCTTTGTTCAAGTGTTTTCCAAAGGAACCCTTTTGGGTCTCCACAGTTTTCTATTGGAGTTCAAGTTCTAAAAAATACCAAATTTTATTTAAGCCGCAACTTCAGCGAAGACCCAGTTTTTTCTGTCCTGCGAAAGAAAAATTGATAAAAACACCTCTCATGAATAGAGAAGATATCGATTCAGATTCGGCTCGCAATGAAATTTTCGAAACATATTTTTCGCATTTCAGATGAAATTAGATTAAAAAAATCTATTTTATCATTGTCGATACAACAGATATCTGTTGATCAGGCCCCCTGTACGAAGCTAAATTAGAGTCATCGTACGCCGTACTGCTTTATCGCGTAATTAAATTTTTTGTTATTGATCTTTCTCGTTTAATCTGAATTAGTAGATAAATACCAAAGGAAATAGTGCGATGTGGTTTACCAATTTCTTTAGAAAGCATTTATAACAATTATTAGTATTCTACTCATACGTCACGCATGCCTACACTTCTTTCTAAAAGCTCATCCTTCAGTGAATACAAATTTTGAAAATTATTCTCAGTAGAAAATAATCGATAGGTATGTATGGTGTATTCTCTTAAGACACCAACTAATTTGATACTCGTAGTTTGAAGAACAGCGAGATTAAATGAAGTATATTCTCTCTTCCTGTTAGCTGCAATTCTTAATAGATGGAGCGATTTTTTAAAGTGAGCATTAATCGCATTAAGAGGCTTCGAACGATTAGGGAAGTGCGAACGCGACCGAGTCGATGCCGCCTTAGGAAAATAGTTTGGATATCTCATCGGGGTCACGGGACCTTGTGCGTAATGTTCGAAGGCCCGTTGTTGATTGGACCTATAGATGATACGGCAGAGAGCATTTTCACGTTTCGCGATAACTGGCACTGGGAAGAAACCCTCTATCCGGGTATCTACGGGAGTTATTACCCTCACGAGGTACCATCTTCGAGGAGGATAAATTCAAACCAATGCAGTGGTCTGTAACCTCCTCAAGATCTATATGAATCATACTCATCCTTTCCACTCCTAAAACCGAAATGCTCATCAGCACAGTGTTAACGTTCAATATTGCTATATGTACATTTCAAAATTGAATCATTTCATATTGATGAAATTGAAATTGAATTACTAACAATAAGGAATGGAAACATAAATTTAGAACAGTTCAAATGGGAGCATTATAAATTTATAAATTAGGGACATTGAAATATTTGAAGTTAAAAGTTAAAAAGTTTTATATTGACAATAATTTTAACAATTTGAATAAGTTAAAATATAAAGCTTTTAAACATGAAGTATTGTTTATGAAAAACGTTCGCAATTTCAAAATTTCACATTTAATGGTGCAATGATCAACTGCGGTAAAAATGATTGAATTTGAATAACTTAAAGCTGAAATTTTCTTTCATTTAGAAATTAAATCACCTCGTTCAAACATTTACCGTTTCAAGCTAAAACACTTTATCCCGTATGGAACAATCTCATGTCAGTCTGGTGTCAGATCTGGCCCAGCTCTGGCTTTTTATAGACTGTCTAGTCTGGAAGGTCTCGTCTGGCCCAGGACGATCGTTGCTCAGTTATCTAAGGAGGAAAAAAGTTCTAAGTTCGGTCTGCAATGTCTGGTCTGGCCCAGGACTGGCGCTAATCAGATATCCAGGAACAAAAAATTCTAAGTTCGGTCTGGAAGGTCTAGTATGGCTTAAGACTGACGCTGGTCATCTATCAAGGAACAAAAAATTTTAAGTTCAGTCTGGAAGGTCTAGTATGGCCCAGGACTGGCACTCATCAGCTATCAACAAACAAAAAAAGTTTCAAGTTCGATCAGCAAATTTTTTTTGGCCATGTTTCGAAAAAGTTACAGGAGTCTAAAATGATAGAAAATAAGAAATTCACACTATCGAAACAAGAATTTTTCTTCTTATCACCTTGACATTCTGGTCTGGGTCAGATTTGGCGTTGATCAGCTAAATACACTTATAATGAAAAGTGATTTTATTTCCAAGTCATTAAAAAAATAAAGTTTCATCCCAAGCAATTGGTATTTATTGCTCAATCGTTCCCAATCGGGTCAAATTATTTTCTTTTACAAGGGAGTCCAGCCAGCGGCTCACCGGCCACCAACTATCTGCTGATCATTCATTTACTAACGGCTGACCAACCAATAACTAGCGGCTAATCAGACGGTCTGGCCTGGGGCTAGCCAGAAAAAATGTGACACTTTTGGCCAAGCCCAGGCCAGACCGTCTGGTTAACATAAAGACTGGAACCAGACGGTCTGCTCGGGGCCAGGCCAGCGCTCAGTGGGGCGAAATGACGAAAAAATGTTCAAAATACGATTCCAGCTACAATTTTTAACCGATTGAAATTTTTTTTGAATTAAAGCTAACTAAATTCTTAAGAGATCTCTCGAGGCCGATTGAAAAAAAATTATTGTTTACTTTATTCATACACAAAGTTGGCAAAAATCGTAAAATTTAAGATATTGTTACAATAATAACACGCCATTGATTCAAAATGATTGATATTAGTGTTCAATCAATGAATAAACATTCGTGAAACATAACCTAATAGTTTATTATAAATTAATAAATTGTTATTAACAATTGTATTGTTATAAACAATGGTAGGT
>JAUMHM010000085.1:58396155-58413271 GCA_032362435.1 Melikaiella ostensackeni
AATTGTTAATTATCTCTTAAGTGCTTGATCAATTTTGCTTAATTTCTCGTTTACAGTTTTAACTTAACGAAGCATTAGACTTTATTTCCAGACATCAAACTTTTCAGCTCATTTCTAGAATGAAAATCTGTACGAGTTTAAACTTTTCTAACTCTCTGCGGACAGTGGACACCAGGGTGGTTCTTATTTATACTTAGTGGATTTCTTCAGCATTTTTCTGCTCTCACGCCCCAATTTTGTTCGAATGCCAAAAAAATGATCTCTTACTCGTAAACGTTTAAACAAATTTAAATTGTTTGAACAATTTTATTTTCTTGAAATAGAGCGATTCCTTTATCCTTTTATTCCTTCATCGCCAGTGTTTTCTTTTTAGCACCTGGAAATCAAAGGTGATAGTCACCAAGAAAAATCACAATTATTTCGAGTAATTCCCGATACTCTTCCCTACTTGAGGGGTTTTCAAACACTTTATTGCAAAATCCGTGATACTTCCTGAAATATCTTCCAATGATGTCAACTGTTTTATCTTTTAATGCAGGCTGGTAATTTATGACATCAATTTTAAGCCATGCATTTTGAAAATTCTTGAATACTGGCACCGTGGGTCCCGATGTCACTCCAAACTTTCCTTCAAATGCACGTCTTAATATAATCTCGTGAATGTGGTGTCTGCAAATCAATTACAATAAATCTTTTTCTAAATTTTATTTCAGCAAAACGCTAGCACTATTCAGTCGCCTTGTAATTTATGCAGTTGAATCAACAAAGACCTACAACATTATCTGTCAGGGTCCATTCTTTAAGTGACTCATATACAGCATTGGCTTGATTTAGTCATATTCCAGAAAATAGTTTTGGAATGCCAAGAACTTTCTCAGCCCCATTGCTTGTCACTGTAATGGGTAATACATCAACATTTTCATTTACCTTTGAGTCGGGAAGCAACTTTCCATCCTAGTGAAGAATGCACGCTTCGAATTCGGAAGCTGGAAATTCGGCTCGAATTTTTTTCGCGTACTTTTCACGCAAAAGTTGACGACTTCGCTGAAACGATGATCGATTTATAACAAGAATATTGGTATTATGACCTAATGCTTCAACAGCTGACATTGAAATATGCATTGCATTTCTGTCACTTATTTCACATTTGTCCAATGCTGAGGCCACTTTTGAAGTAATATTCAATTATCTCGCTCTCCTTTTTGGGTCAGATGAACCCTCTAGAATTTCCTGTGTAGCTGTCGTTTCTATTAATGCATTTCTTCTACTACTTATACTTAAGGAAGATAAAAGTTCCGCAAGCTCATCTGAAATTAAGGTACTTGGAGTTAATACATCGATCTATTTAGTTTAAACGCATGTATGTTAATTCAAAGGCCACAAGTATTTCAGAACAAAGATAGTTCAGCTTGAAGAAAAAAAATAAATATTAAATGATTTTATACAATGGATCATTATGCTAATATATCAAAAATAAAAAATAAAATTAAGGAGAATAAATTTCTCATTTATATAATTTTCATTATTATAAGTTCTTACCCATTTGTGCCATATCCTGGAGAGAACGTTCTTTCCTCAAGTATTCACTTTCCAATATTTTTTCAAGTCGATCTTCCTTCTCAGTCAATTCTACTTCAATTCCGTTCATGTAGCCTGGTCGGCCTCTTTGCCTTTGCAAAAGCAAAAACAGTTCATCTTCCTCTATCGTCATTAAATCCAGCGCACTTGCATGCGCAATATCAAATAGGTCATCTAAACACGCAGAAAACAATGTTTGCTTCTCCGTTTGTGTTGAATTTTTCCTTAAACGACTTTTATGAGAGTTATTCCATTCTTCAAATAAAATTTCAATTTTTCATACGCAGTGTTGTTTTTCCTGTATCGGTATTACTGCTCTTCGCCAAAAAGCTAGTGTTTCCTCTCAATCACCAAACGAGAACTTTCTCGGAGTTTTTTTCTTGCATTTTTCGGGTATTAAAAAGCAAGACACCTAAAACTTGTCTGTTAAATTGCTGCTTATGTCCGATAATTTAATTGATGCAACTTCCAACCAAATATAAATCTTCTCGAAGCTCCATTTTGAATGATATTAATAATTAACTGTCTTTTTTCTATTATTAAAGCCACTTTAATTACTTAATTACATTACAGTAACGCAACTAAACTATACTTGCAAAGAACCGAAAGCTTAATCGCTTACTACTTGATCGACCTATATGTGCCGAAGGTAAGAATCACATTGACTTACCCTGTCACTGGAGAGTCTAAGTACAAGCAGCCCTTGAACATTGTGTCCCTTTTGAAGTCACCAGAAGGCAAATTTTGGCAAAAATGGTAATTTTAAACTCTGGCAACATCGTATCCTACTCAGGTACCTATATGACCGTCAAATGACTATATCCCTTTAAGCAAAGCTGTATCTATTGACCCTGTGTCCATTGTCCAGGCCTAACGGATCGAACGGATTACTTTAATGTTTAGAAGTAAAAGACAATACACCGTAAAAAAAGGATCATTTTCGTTGCAGAACATTTTGCTCCAGCGATCATTTGACTCTTGAGATCATACTGATTTGTCCATTCGGATCATTTTGATCTGCTTTCAGGTTCATCTGTGAGACTAGACAAAATAGCCGGCAGTTTTTGGCGTGGATGTCATAAATCAAATATTTTGTCTAACCATGCGCATGTGACAACTACACTTAACAGGAGATATATTTTTTGATCAAGTCTCGCTTTTTTTTAATTTTCAAGTACACTGCACGATGAAGAATTGTAAATGCTCTCATATGAGCTGAAGTACTCTAAGAACGTTGGCCATCTTTGCTTGAATTAATACATGACCCCGAATCAGATCATTATGATCTTAAAAATCGATGATTCATTCCGGGCGATCACAATGCTCTTGACTTTGGTATCATTTTTGTTGCATATCAAAATGATATTGATTTCAGTATAATTTTGAACATTATTTCTTACTGTGTATTTATGGAAGCAATTACGAGTATAACACAGAACCCGCTAAGACTTGAAGGAACGTGACTAAAACGCTGCAGCCCATCGAAAGGAATAGTGTCAGCTTTGTCCAGTACCGATTTTAAATCTGAACGAGAAAATATTTTAAATTGCATGAAAAATTAAGGGCGTTCCTGCAAAACAAATAAATAAATCATACCAATTAAATCTGCGGAAAAATTTAAAAAACGCATTTTCTTCTCTCTACCGATAAAAAGCACATGAAATCAGTACAATGATATAAGTTTTTCAAACAATTCCAATTGGTTCAAACATTTAAGAATATTCCAAGAAAACAAAGAAGTGCCTAAATCAATCTTTTGAAAAGTGGCAAAAATGAAATATTTAAACAAAATAAAATTCTCTAAACAATTCAAATTTGTTTGAACATTTACGAGTATTTTTCAAAAACAAATTAGTATTTATAAATATTGAAATCTGTCGAAAATTTAGTGAGATAAAATATTTCTCCCGCTTCGGAAACCCATAAGAGTGGCTTAAAGTCATTTCTCCTCAAATTCATAATTGATTCTTATTCTCCGACGAATTCTGAACAATATACTAAAATACGGAATTATTTGTAACATATTATTGCGTTTAAATATTAGATTTACAAAAAGCTGACTTTTTCCCATGTTAAATCAATGGGAAACTTCATGGTCTTTGCGCGACCCCTAAATATTAACCAATTTCGCTCAATTTTGGAGACTTTTATGGACATTCGAACAAAACTGGGGGATGAGAGCAGAAAAATTCAAAAAGTTTTTCATAAGGGCCACCCTAGTGGACACCTTGCCCCTAATAATATAATAATAATTTTCTCTAATTTAAAACAAAAATATTATTTCCTTGCTTTGACAAATCCATTTCGTACATAATTGTCTTCGGAAAAATTATCTTATTTTTTATCTACAGATATGTTAAATCACACAAGCAGATGTATCTCGTTGATACATAATGATAGAAAATATGACTTTAAACAAAAATTTAAATAATCTACAGACTTTTACCAAAACATTGAGATGCTAAACAAATGTATAATTTTTTTTTTCATATCACTTCTCATTTTGTTTTATTTCGCGGAGAAAGATTTACTTAATTTTTGTAGATTTAAAAGAAAATTAAAGGGTAGCTCAAGACCCTTCAACTATCCTAAATTGCTTTGAAAATCCAATAAATCTTTCACGTTGTGAACAACACGACGTCAGAGCTTTTATTTTTTCATTAAATTTTTTTTCACCAAATATTATAAAATAAGTCGGCGAGACTTCGAAATAATAGAACATAAATTTCTTCAATCAATGCAATATTTCGGTAAAATATTTAGATTATTTGAATTTTTTAAAATTATTATTTTTAGTGTAATAAAGCGCATCGTATGCGTTTTCGAGAGTTATCGTATGTTGATATGAAAACGTCTAATCAAATACAAAAATATACACACACTCGTACATACTTTAAAAATATGATATTCGAGCTCGGTTACAAGTTACTCGCAGATATGCAAAAACACAAGTTTTGAAAGGTTGAGGTTAAAATTGGTCCATTGTAAAGAAAAGCATTTACATTGAGTGAGTTTCAAAATAAAGAATTAAAAATAAATACAATTTCAATTCTAAAGTGGTCAAATTTCAAGCATTTCAAGTTTTAGGCGCCTGAAATTCCACAATTAAAAATTTTCAAGCCTTAAAAATCCAAAAATTTTAAATTTGAAGCTTGAAGGCCGGAATAAGTTCATTTTCAAACGTTGAATATCATACAATTTTAAAGGTGTCTTTAAAATTTCAATTTTTTCAATTTAAAACTTTCAAAATTAGCAATTTAAAAAATTATGCATAGCAGGATGCTGCCACTTCTGAACACAGATTCCTAATATTGACAATCACCGACATCTAGAGCTTTCAAGGGGTTTTGTGCGTACTAAATTTAGAATCTTTCAGATTGACATTAATGACATTATTAATGTGAAACAGGAACAATAATTTCTCAAAAATTGTATGACTACACGAAGTATTTTACCTTGAAATTGCTTTTCACATTCTGACCAGTAAAATGATCTTCTACATCATTTTAGAAGGTTTGTATTTTAACACGCTCACAAACCTTTGATTCATCGAGATGTTAGTAAATATCGGTAGTAGGATGCTATGTCCAGAAATAGCTTGTCTCATCTGCTAAGCACCAAAAATTCAGAAACAACAACAACTACAAAGAAAAACTCGGAGATTTTTTCTATCCTACACTGCAAATTTTTTGCGTTAGCTGCCGCACTAGCGATGGTCGAGCAGCGCCACTGAAAGTTTGGTGCAGCTGCTACTCGACGTTGGGCGCACAGCGATCCCACGTGGGAGAGCAGCGGTTCCACAAAGAGAGAGTAGCGTGCTCGCGTGCTCACGTGGTAGAACTGCTCGACCAACTTGAGAGAAAAACCACACCAAACTGATGGGCGAGCAGCGCTCCACGTGTTTGGTGTTGCAACTGTATCGCGTGGTAGAGCAGCTAGCCCAAAATTTTTTCAGTGTAAGATCAGATAGAAACGCTGCAAACAGGTGACAACTACTGTACTGCTACTTTGACAATTACAACCACATTCACAAACTTTAATGAAGTTGTCAATTGTCTGCAGCGTCTCTGTCAAACTTTAGGGTAGGGAAAAGCTCGAGGTTTTTCTGTGTACTTGAAGCACTTAAAACTGAACAATTACAAATATTAGAAGTCGCCTAAATTAAAAATCTAAATTTTAAGCCCTTAAAATTGAAGCATTTCAAATTTAAGGGCATGTTTAGGAGAATTGATCGGCAAACGTCTAATTTTTTGCATATGTATTCTAAATATTATTCTCTTTTTTCGTTTGAAATTATTTTTTATTAAAACTGTTTCTATTTTCTTTGAAAATTAAAAAAAGGGCAATTGTAGTGCGCCTCGCATGGGAAAAACGATCAGGGTGGGTTTTGTGCTTTCTCTGGCCAAAGACGCTCCAGAAACGGACGAGCGTCTTTATCAGAAAAAATCATGATGCACCCTGATCGGTTGCCTTCTGAAAAGCCCACTACAATTTCAATTTTTTAATTTTCAAACAAAATAGAAACAGTTTTACTAAAAAATAGCTTCGAAAGAAAAGAGAGAATAGTGTGTAGCGAGTAGGTACATTTTGTATTTCTATCTGCAAATACTATAAATTTTGTAAACTCTAATGTCGTAGCTCTTCAAATTTTGTAGACTCATCACGTTTATAACTTAGGATAGATTTAGGGTCTAGTAGCAGATGTTCGTCTGCAGTGCGATAAAGCAATTAAGTACAGACCTTGGACCTTACTTTCAGATTTTCGAAAACCAAGTTTTGTCACGTAGCATAACTACCGTTAGGTATGACCATTCAGCCCTTGCGAACCTTCGGAAGGATTTTCCGAGGTACCTACCATCAGTTAACTGTTCGACCGTCTCAGAGATCACTTCGACTCTCGATGTAACACTTTCAGTAAAATAAATTGTTTTGTTATTAAGTGCCTGTGTGCTCAATGTGTACACCCTCCTATCTTAAGTTAATTATAACGAAAATAACTACTTTAGTGTCAACCCAGGCATCACAGGCACTACAAGAACCCGTCTTACCGAACGAACCGCTCGAGCTCGTATCCATTGATTTTTTTGGACCTCTCACCAAAACCAAATATGGATACGCGCATCTCCTTGTTATGATCGACACATTCACGAAGTTTACGAAACTCTATCCCCGCAAGAAAGCGACCAGCGATATAGCGGTCAAGAAGCTCAATTAATTTGCTAAGATGCTGGGTAAGCCACAAAAGGTGTTTTCGGATAGAGGCACACAATTTACGAGCAGCAGGCACTCGAAGAGCGAGGAATTAAAATGATTCTCACCTCGATACGTCATCCCCAAGCCAACATGGTGGAAAGGGTTAATAGAGAGCTGGCGAGACTATTCCGAACCCTATTACCACCAACAAATCATGGTTCCTGGTTCAACGAGCTCGCAAATATAGAGACACTTCTGAACGAATCATACCATGATACAACGGAAGTCACACCATATGAGGCTTTGTGGGGAAGAAAGCCTGAAAGACGTTGGCAGAAATGGCGAATCAAAAGAAAGCGCGAGAAGCAGTTGGCTCGACTCAACAAAAACCAAAAAGGGGTGAACTTCTCAATAGGCGAATGGATGCCAGCAAAGGCCTGTAACGTGTCACACACGGCAACAGGCATAATGAGTAAATTCCAGCGCTATATGAAGGTCCTAACAGAGTCAAAAAGCAGATCGCGAACAACGTATACATACTGTAAAACACGGAAGACGAACAAGAAAGCGGACAGTTCCACGCCAACGACCTCAGACAATACCGCCGGCCAGAAGCACGTGGAGGGGATGAGGCGTAGGCGCAGTAGCTGAGAGATGGGTCCGAGCGTAGGCGAAACACGGCGGAGGGACAGTTTGTATCTGGACGCCAGCCATGCCAGGCGTAGCAACAGAATGTGAGCCTATCGATACCCACGGCAACGTGGGTATCCAGTGTGACCTGGACGAAACCCCGGAGGAAGAGGTTACTCGAGACCATCACCAATACAAAATTATAACGACACGAGCTCGGTTTATAACAACCCAGAGGAGAAGGGCCTCGCGACCTGTTAACACCAGGGTCTCGGAGGTGAATGTGCCAAGATTTAAAATCAGGACGAAGCAGGTGGGCGTGGGAACAGAAAAAAAAGAGCGAGCCCCAACGCCCAAACCGTCAACGTCAAAGGACGATGCCAGCCACCAATACAACGCAACCATCAACAAAATCAGACTAGTGGTCCATGAAGACAGCAAGGAAGAATCGATTGAAAACCTTGCTGAACAAGAGTGGCACCGGATCGCAAAGGAAAAGGAAGTAAAGAAGCCCACTCGCGGACTCTACGGAGTAAGGCGGAACCGCCATGAAGCGCTGGTCGCACAGATCCTGGAGGATAAGAACACAATACCCTCGAAAAGGCCACTCACCGAGGAAGCATAGAATAGGAGAGCAGTCACCGAAGCAATTAAGGTGAAAAGCCAAGGGCTGTTCCTGACCAAGGATCGCCAACCAGGTGCGGGGGAGAGGAAGACCCACAAGGAAAATGGTGCGACTAACCACAAGGGAGACACGGAGCCAATTACATTAATCAAACCAAAAAAGATTCTAGGGTCGTGGGGACCACCGTTCGTCGAGCCTAAGGACATGTGGAAAAAATATCGTTTATGGACACCAGCCCAGGCGTGGCCCATCACGCCAACATGGACGATAGTTGAGAGAAACCAGTTGCGGGATCCTCATCAAAACAATAGAGAGGAGAGGAGGACCATGAAGATCACCATTCGAGGGGAAAGGTGATTAAAGACGCCCCAATTGAAGAAGGAAGCGTGAGAACTCCATTGTATAGTAATATTATCATTTATCCATTGTGTCGTCTTTAATGTGGGGCAGTTGTAACCCTCGGGTTACAGCAAAAAGCCTAAATTATAGGCAATACTAAAATCTCCTGTGTTGGCATCGGCTGACGTTGCGTAACACAGGAGAATGAGTATAGCGGAGGCTCCTCAACCTCCCACTGGTCCTCTGCGAGAGAAAGTGGAAGGATGAGGCCCATAAAAATCCATGCACGACAAGAATCCAGGAGTTGGTTCCTTGCAGACGCACTGCAACGATCGCTCGAGAATACCTTGAGAGTGGCTAGAGGTTTCATCCTCTAGACCTATCTCATACTCTTCTCCAAGAGAGCAGTTCTTAAACGATCCCAAACCAAGGGCATCCACAAAACACACCTTATTTTCTCGGCCTCTCTCAATACGCTGTATCTACTGAAGGATAGAACAAGATTTCACTTGTACCCTAGACGAAGTAGTAGTATAGCGTAAATTTCAAAAAGGGCCCTTTAAAGCCGTTGAGTTCTTAGAGGCAGACGAAAGTGAAGACCCCGATCTGGCTAAGAAAGCTCACAACGTGCCTTTCCGAAATAAGGTGTTTCTTATTTTAGAAATACCTCGAGTTGTAAATTCCTTTAAGGTAAATAACTTTAAAGGGTCATAAATTTCTCAAACGATTCTATCTCACTCGCTCGCTTTTGTCAGCCTTCACTGGCTATTAGCCTCGCTCCCCGTAGAGCCAAAGTAAACACCGTTCAGCGCGGAAATAAAAGAAAGGAAGATTTTGCTCGAACACCTGTAGGTCGGGTATAGAATTTAGGAATAATTGTCAAAGCCCAGGCTTTGAGCTGTAAAACTTAATGATATTTTGACTATAAGCATTTGTGCGTGATTATTAGGTATAATAGGTCATAAATCAGGACAATCCCAGGTTAATAAAATCAAATCCCTGCTTTTCGTACACGTGAGATTTTAATATAAAATAACAAGGAGATCACTGAAGTATAGGTCGAAGTCAGCTTCGTGCCCTAGACGACGTAGTGGCCTCCTCTCTTTCAGATTCACGGGTATTTACTTTGAAGGGACACTGAAGAATAGGCTGAAGTTCGCTTCGCAGGCTAGTCGACGTAGTGGTCGTTTCCCTTCAATACTTTTGAATACGGAGAGTCACGGAAGAATAGGACAAGCCTAGCCTTGCTCTTAGTCGATGCAGTGGTCTCTTACTTTGAGACTAAGAATAAACAGAAAAAGGACGAAAAGCAAGGATACCTGCGGATAGCGCTCAGTACCAGACTCTAAAATTATAATCAAATATAAATCTCACCTAATGTAAATAAATGAGAAAGAATTGTGTTAATGCAAATCATTATTTTGTGTGAATAAAATTTAATAATGAGACGAATACCTTTGTACGCTCAGTAAGCGTTGAAAAAGATTAAATAAAAGAATGAAGAGATAAAAAAAAAAGATTTAGAATGTGAAGCGCTAGCAAAAGTAATTATGTGTGAGTAGGTTTTGTAGAAGAATATGTGTTAGATTATTGCAAGTGTACCGCACAAGTAAATGCGATAGACTTACTCCAGACATTATAAACTTAAATTTTATTATTTTCTCTTGCGTTCACTATCAAATAGAAGTAGATTAGGTAATAGGGCCTACCTTTGTAAAGTAGATAGCATAGGATTTTTTGAATAAATATGTCAATCTGAGAATCCTGCTTTTTCTCACATGCTACCTTTCCTTGATTAAGGTTTAGATAACACTAAGCTCAAATTCAGATAATTAATAAATAATTAATCTATCATAGAAAATCAGAGGGTTACAATTGGCGCCCAACGTGGGGCATGTCGAGTTGAAAAAAAGCAAGGTACTTTTTTTCGTAAGGTTATTATGGATAAAGAGAGACTAATTAAAGCGTTCTTCAAAAAAGATAGAAACTTCGAAAAAGTATATGTATCACCGCCAAAAAGTCAAAAGAATGTTCCGCGCGATATGAAAGAACTCGATGAATGGTTAGAAAAGCGGAAAAATATGATTAATAAGAAACAGTGAATTTTGTGAAAGACAAAGCAGAAATTGAAGTGAAAAGAAACAAAATTTTGTGTAAGAGGACTAAACAGTGAGAATCTTACAGTGGTATCGGTGTTAAGTGAAAAAAAAACAATGAATCGAGCCCAGTTGAGATCCTCGAAGGCGGGAAGGAAGTCACTCCATGAGGGTGAAGCCCTAAGAGGAAACGATACTAATATTCTAGGCTTAGAACCCACGAGCACGGAGGAACCACATGAAACGCAGTAAACGATGCCTGAAACAAACTTTGAACAATTGTGGCGCACTATAAACCAACGCCTACATGAGCTAGAACAACGTACGCAGAAACTCCTGACAGAAGAGAGGAGATATTGTGAACAACAATTAGCGGAAAAAGACCGGATTCTACAAGGCAAGCTGCAAGCCATTGAGTCCAGCATCAGCCGCTCGCTAGAAGTATCAACGAGTATCACGCAGAGTATGGAGGACCGGGAGCTGCGAATCCAGTCTCAAATCAACCGCCTGGAGACCGCCCACGCTCGAGTGGCGGAGCGAATAGTAGATGACATATCAAGTCGACCTAGCAGCCCAGCCACCATGACCAAGCCAAATATTAAGTACGTGCTACCCTAATTCAACGGGGAAGGCAGCCCCATGACGTACTTACGAAAGTTAAAACAATACTGGGAAGTAGTGCGTCCCAGGGATTGTGACCTAGATTATTTAATAGAAAAGTCCCTGTCGGGTCCCCCAAACGATTGGTGGCTAGTAGTGAAAAGGGGTGTTACCAGTAACGAAGCATTCGAAAACAAGTTCAAGCAGAGATACTGGAATGAACACGTCCAACATGAAGTAAGGAAGCTCTTAGAATTTGGTCTCTTTACAGCGGGAAAAGACAAATCACGTGTGGAATACGCCACCCGCATATTTGCGCAGGTCAATGACCTAACACTAGCCCCCGGACAAGAGGAGGTGGTCCGCAAGTTAGCCCGACACTATAACGACGAAATTAAGTATGCTATCATAGGTAGGGATTCAATCAATGCGAGCACCTAATCGAACTCCTGGAAGAGTTCGATAAGATTAGTAGCCAAAACACCGGCTACCTGGAAGGATGGAGCAAGATCAACACCTAACGGGAAGGAAGCCCCAACCATCAGGGACAATCGAGGAGTCATCAGCAATGCCCCGCCCACTTGAAAGGAAACAACACGTCCCCAAACGGAAGTTGGACGTCACAGGCCGGCAATAGCCGACAAAATGGCTACTCAGGAGCCCGACCTAACACCGGTGCGGGGGGGGGCAAAGGACCTCCTATGAGGGAAACACATGACGGCAGCCACAAAGTCAACCTTCGTACAAAGTACAGAGCATTGAAATTGACCTACCCTGCGAGTCAATGGACAGCCAGTACCAAATGGAACAACAGGAATCCGAGACGGGAAACGCCTCGGAGCTGCGGCAATAAAGCAGCAAAAAGATGACGTTGTCGCGGCACCTAGTCACGTACTGCGCCCACACATTAACAAACACGAGGGAGGAGTTAGTGGAGGAAACCACGGAATCGACATCAAAAAGGAGATCAAAATGCTACACGGCCAACTTGCAGATAGCAGGAATTGTCACTACAGCGTTGATTGATACAAGGGCAGAAATTACATGCATCTCGGAAGATTTCCTAAACAATAACAAGGAAAAATTCAGCCGCTACTGGAGTTTACCACTGGCAGGCGTGTGTGCAGCATGGCCAGTGGGGGGCAAGGTAGTACGGCTGAGCAAGCAAATCTACGCAGATGTACAGCTACCCAGTACTACGATTCAACTGGCGTTTTTAGTCGTGCCACGCCTATCCCGCGCCTGTATAATCGGGATAGACGTACTAGATGAGTACCGAGCCCATATTGACCTGGATGCGAAAACGTTAACCTTTCCGTACCTAGGCAATCGGCCTGCCATCAGAATTATACAGGACGAGAATAACGCGTCGCATGAGGGGCATTACGATCTCAGCACCATCAGAACAACGATGGAAGAAATCACTGGACATGACAATACAATGGGGACGGCGATTTGTCAAGTTTAGTGTAGAGGGCAGTGGTGCGTATAGAAATATGCCTTGTGTGCAGGTACAAGGCATAATGAGTTATATTATAATGGGATAATGGCTATTATCCACTGTTTCCTCCGTTTTTTATCATTCGGAAAGCGATGTCCTCCTTCATTTTTGCACCTGAATGCCACACACATACCTGGCATCTGGAAAATAATGCTAAAAAGAAACACCTCAACACTGTGTTAACACGGTCTAATATAATGCAACTAGCAGACGATGCCTCCGAGTATATCTCCACGCACACTAGCGACCCTAGCGGCCGCAAGTGTCAGACGCCGTCCCTATAAATGAAGTAAAGGAGGCAGCAGAAGAGGCGGACCTGCCGGTGGAAATCACATGGGACGAGATCCAGAAGAAACTCAATGAAAGCCCCAGTCTCAACGATAGAGAGACAACAAAACTGGGTGAAATTCTATAGAAGTACAAGCAAGTTTTCCGACGTTTACCCGGATTACTCACTAATTACCAGCACGTACTGAAGGTAAAGGATGGACAGCCCTTTTTAGGACGTACATACCCAATCCCTATGGCCCATAGGGAGAAGGTAGATATGGAAATAAAAAAAATGTTAAGCATGGGAATTATTCAAAGATCAAAGAGTCTTTACATAAACGCAGTCGTGCCTGTCATAAAAGAGGACGGGTCAATTCGCTTATGCCTGGATGCTCGGAAGTTGAACGAGATTTTAATAGAGGACTGGGAGTGTCCCGAGCCAGCGGAGGTACTCTTCCAGAAATGCAAGGGTATGAATATAATGTTAAGTCTCGACATGACCAGTAGCTTCTGGCAGGTACCCCTGCACCCCCAGTCGAGACAATACACGGCATTTCAACATCGAGGAAGGAGTTATGAGTTCCGAGTCATCCTATTCGGACTCAAAACCAGCACGGCTGCACTCGTTCGCGGATTAGACCAGGCGCTACAGGGAATGGGCGAACATATAATAACTTTTGTGGAAGACACATTAATAACTTCAGAAGACAACAAACAACACCTAAAACACCTCGAAAAAATCCTAGAAAGGTTGGAGAACAACAATCCAATCTTAAACCTCAGCAAGTCCAACTCTTTTAAAAAAGAAACGAAGTTTCTGGGATTTGTGTTGACCACAGAGGGAATTAAACCCGATCCTGACAAAATAAGTTGTATTCAAGACCTCCCAGCACTCAAGAATATAAAACAACTGAGAGGCTTCTTGGGACTGATAAATTTTTACTCGAGATTTAAAGACAAACACGCAGAGGAGACAGTACCACTTCTGAGGCTACTAAAAAAGGGTGTACCATGGCGATGGGACCAAGAGGCACAAGAAAGCTTCGAGAGGGTTAAACAACTTTTTGAGAGCTCTATCATGCTTTACTTCCCCGAATCGAAAAAAACTACTACCTGGAAACCGACGACAGTAATTACGCATTAAGTGCGGTACTCTGTCATTTAAACGACCGACAGGAGAAGGAAATTATAAAAAGAAATGTGGAGAAACCAAGCTCGTGATTAACGCATTGAGCTATAAATAGACCAAGGAAGTGGAGCAACAAATTCGCGGTATACCACAACAACAACAAGTGGATAAAAAAGTACAACGGCTGATAAAAGATATAGAGCTTCAGAAAAACGAAAAAACTAGATTTAAAATCATAAATAACAATCTGTATCATCATGATGGACTCGTATATCGCATATACGTGCCCAAAAATTCATTGCAGACTCTAATCTGGGAGTGTCACATCTCGTACGGACATCCGGGGGCAGAAAAGACTTACAAGATTCTCAAAGAGTCATTTTATGCTCCGCGAATGGCACGAGCCACGCGTTTAGCAATAGCTACCTGTGACGCGTGCCAGCGAAAAAGGTGTTGTAGCGAGTAGGTACACTTTGTATTTCTATCTGCAAATACTATAAATTTTGTAAACTCTAATGTCGTAGCTCTCCAAATTTTGTAGACTCATCACGTTTATAACTCAGGATAAGTTTACGGTCTAGTAGCAGATGTTCGTCTGCAGTGCGATAGAGCGATTAAGTACAGACCTTGGACCTTACTTTCAGATTTTCGAAAACCAAGTTTTGTCACGTAGCATAACTATCGTTAGGTATCACCATACAGCCCTTGCGAACCTTCAGAAGGATTTTCCGAGGTACTTACCATCGCATCAGTTAACTGTTCGACTGTCTCAGAGATCACTTCGACTCTCGATGTAACACTTTCAGTGAAATAAATTGTTTTGTTATTAAGTGCCCGTGTACTTAATGTGTACATCCTCCTATCTTGAGTTAATTATAACGAAAATAACCACTTCAAAAGTATCATTAGCATGACTAACAAAGTACGTTTATAAAAAAAGTAACTGAAACTCTTAAAAATCGCTCAAACTGTGCATTTCTTTATAAAATTTGTTTATAACAGTGACATTTGGCATGAAATGACAATATAGTTTACAGAAGTATCACTAGGAAGACTAACAAAGTACGTTAAAAAAAAGTGATTGAAACTCTTAAAAATGGCTCAAACCGTGCATTTGTTTATAAAAAGCGTTTATAACAATCACAAAATTTTCATGACATTGCAACATAGTTTATTGCAACATCACTTCCAAGTCAAAAAAAGCACTTTTTAAAAAAAAGTACCTCAAACACTCAACAATTGCTCAAACTGCGCATTTATTTCTAAAATTTGTTTATAACAATAAGAAATATATTTCGTTTTGTCTTCATATGTTTTTATGTTACTTTAAATTGGATTAAAAACGAGAATCGCTTAATAAATATTCAAAACCACTCAAAAATTACCTACCATTGTTTATAACAATACAATTGTTAATAACAATGTATTAATTTATAATAAACTATTAGGTTATGTTTCACGAATGTGTGTTCATTGATTGAACTCTAATATCAATCATTTTGAATCAATGACGTGTTATTATAGTAACAATATCTTAAGTTTTACGATTTTTGCCAACTTTGTGTATGAATAAAGTAAACAATAATTTTTTTTGAATCGGCCTCATTATTAATTTGAAAAAAAAATTAAACTCGGTTAAAAATTGTAGCCGGAATCGTATTTTGAACATTTTTTTGTCATTTTGCCCCACTGTGCAGCGCCAGAAAATTTTTCAATAGCGTATCAATTAATCACCTGAAGCTGAGAATATGAATAATTTCGAATTCAAACCATATATAAAACTGAATACTTCAAGGCTGAACAATATAAAATTGACGCACTAAAAAGTTAAGTTTTCTAATTTCAAAACTTTTCTAATTTCAGCCCTATTAATGAATCATTTAAAACTCTCAGGCCTTCAAAATAAAACAATTAAGAAGTTAAAAACGTTTAAAATTGACGTCATTAAAACTAGAATTAATGTTCAAGGAATATAATGATTAATTATCATTTTAACATTTAATCTCCTTCTGAACTCACTGGAAAGTAGTCTTAACTTCTCATCGTGTTTTAGGAATACCTTGAATCTCGTGAGTTTCGTAACTGAACTGACTGTGTTTGTGTGTGTGTGTGTGATTGTCGTTAAGAGCGCCTCATGGCCGTAGAGTTAGTGTGCGAAAACTTGTGAATCGTGAGGGACTGCTTGTTCGATCCTTCATTTGTCAAACTTTAATTTATAAATAATTGACTGTTTGCTGAAAAACTAAATCGCTGCTGAAAGTGAGAGTGTTGCAAAGGAGTGAATTAAGAAAGGTCTTAGTCCGCAAAAGTTGACTGAATTAATCTACAAATTGTGTTTTACGAGAAAAATGCTTTTTCATTGACTTTACCTAGATTCAGCGAATTGAGACTTTCACTTCAAAAAACAGTTAAATAAATTATTTTAGTGGCAAGAAAGTGAAACATATTTAATTCGAAGCTTGATGGATTGAACGCTTTCTATTCTGTGTCATTCACGATTGAACCCATATTGTATTTCGTGAATAATTATGATAGAGATAGCTTATACAGTACAAAAAAAACACTTTTAAAAAACCATTTTAATTTTCCCTTTCTGATTTTCCTTTCTGACTTACAGTCCGACAACAGATCATAGTAATTAGTTCTAAATGTAAAATTCAAATTGTATACTTGAACAAAACTATGTACCTTTTTGCCAAAGGCTATACTTAAAGAAATATAAACTATTCTTGTCAATACTTCTGAATTTTTACATTACGGGAATGATGCTACGTAAGCAGAAGCTTAACCACATTAACTACGGAATCGCGTGCTCCGGGAACGGCATGAGTTTGAAAAATCAGGTTTCATTTAATTCTGCACTCTTCTCTTGAGTTAGCAGCTGCCTCCTGCTAGTCTCTTTCTCGCCGTCCATTTCTCCTCGTGTCACTCGAGGCAGTAATTAACAATCATTTTAATGAATTCGCCGTGTTTATCTCTATCTCAACACTTTGCAGCAACGGCTTGCGCTTCTCTAGTACGGCGTTTAATTTTGAAACACTAACTTTTTCTTTCAGTGCAATTGCGCTTCTGCGAATTTGTTTCCTGTTATTTCTAGCAAAATAATTATCGACTGCAATAATACTTACAAGTTGATACAAGAGGATGATAGTCGT
>JAUMHM010000085.1:58455589-58467637 GCA_032362435.1 Melikaiella ostensackeni
ATTGAAAATTTCGAAATTCTGACTTCAGATTCGTAATCAGCGATCCCAAAAACCCCCGAGTAGATATTTTGAAGTTCATATATCTCTTTTTTCAAAATTTTGGAATCGCCATCGTGAATTCGCCATTTTGAATTGAAAATTTCGAAATTTTGATTTCAGCTTCGTAATTAGTGACCCCAAAAACCCCTGAGTATGAATTTTCAATTTATTATGTTGAATAGATTCTTCAAAATCGAATTCTTTCGAAAAAAATGGCATTTTTTAATGTTTGTTTATTTATATAACAATTATTATAAACAATTATGTCAAATAAACTTTATTTTTATGTTCTCTCACTAATGAGTTAGCAAATGAATAATGAAAACCCTACCTAAATACGTTAACAAATAATTAAATAGCAAAAATCTGAAGTTAAGTTGGTGGTAACCCACGTTACCACAGTGCAACTAAGGATTAACTGCAAAATCAATATGTTAAGAGTCTTATTAAATAAAAAATGATCATAATTTTTAAGTATTAGCTTTTTTCCATCGAAATAGACAATTTGCCTAGATACTAGTCGATCCGAGCATTACATCCCAGTCTTGCTACATAACAGTCAGTTTGCCGCGCGCCGGTATTGACGCAAGACGGACTTGACAGAAACAGTACAGCGCCACGAAATTGCACTTGTGCGTAACACCACGATATTCTGCATAAAGTTTCTATTTCACAAAGTAAAATAAAATATATGAGTTTGGAGGATATGCGAAGGGGGGCTCAGGTCTAAAACAAGAGCCGAAGGAAGACATAAAAAACTGGTCTGTCCCATTCTTCTGTCAGTCCGGGAGTCACGTAAGAGAGTTGGTATGAACTAAAACTTTGGGAATCGCTGAACTAAAAGGTCCTCGAAATTTCTTTAATAGATATTATGCAGAATTATGTTCTGATCACGTCGGTGTGAGGTGTTATCTGAAGTTCATGGTCGTTCTTTAGATATTGTTAATAAAACATTTTTTTATAAATCCTTTTGTATATCCTAAAATTATCGACATTTTGACAAAATTGTTTTTGAAACTATTAGGTGTTATTGGAATCAACAATTTGTGTCCTATGCGATTGCTTGTCAGCCTGATAGTTTATGCAAAAGACTCAAAAAAAGCATATTATTATTTTTTTATTTTACTGGAACCGTAAAATATAAGTGGGATTCTAAATAACTTCTAGCGTCAATATTTACAGAAATTTTCGCAAATTTGACTCCAAGAAACTTTCTCAGATGAGTGTTGCAAAAAATAATGTGTGATGCTCGCGCGTACACATGTTATTACTAATTGTGTGATTGCATACTTGCTTGTGGCTCATGCTGCAAACTTTACACTCGTAGTAATCACCTGTCTTACGCACATGTATTACAAATAACTATTTCGAAACTATGAGTTATTATTGAATTTAACAATTTGCATCATATGCAATTTTTTATCTGCCTGATGGTTTTTGCAAAAAAACGCAAAAAAGCATATTTTAAAAGTCGATTTTTATGCATTGTTTATGAACATTTTCCAGGTTTGCTTTCAAATTTAATCAGATTATGATAATAGGAATAAAACTTCTTTTGCACATTTTCACACCTGACCCATAGTTTATGTAAAAAAAGCACAAACAAGTTTTGCAATAATATTTCTTTGAACCCGATTTTAACCTTCAGTTATTATAAATTTTACATCTTCTTTTCTCATTCAGCTTAAGGACCCATAGAGGGAAAAAAGTTTGTCTTGGTCTTTTTTCGTATCTCGAATAATTCATGCAAACTTCATGAAAATTCATGAAATGAAATTCATGAAATTCATGAAAACTTCAGTTAAAAAACAAGAAATATTTAAAATTCGATTTAATAATATATGACAAAATTTTAATTTTTTCATCCTGCTCCAATCTTTCAAAAATAGGATGGTCGTGCGGGCGGTTGCTTGCCTCATGGGATCTTACAATTGTTTGATAATTAGAGCCGGTTGAGAGAAATAAAAATTCGTAAAATATTATTAAATTGTATTTTAATAGGCACCATTAGCTTAGTTAGATCATTACGAGAAAATGAAAAAAAAAATGGTAAGAAGTCGATTAATATCTTCACTCTCAGTTGATCTTCAAACATTTCTTTTATTTTAATTGAATTTTTCATTTCTTGCATAAGTTATTCGGGATACGAAACAAAGACCTAGACAAATTTTTTTCGCTCTATGGGTCTTTAAGCTGAATGAGAAAAGAAGATGTAAAAATTTCAATAATTTAAGGCTAAATTCGGGTTCAAAGAAATTTTGTTGCAAAACTTGTTTGTGCTTCTTTTACATAAACTATGGGTCAGCTGTGAATATATGCAGAAGAAGTTTTATTCCATATAAGATACAAATTTTTTGATTTCAATAAATCCTCTCCTTTTCACGCACTAATCCCCATATCACACTTTCCCCAATCGATACAACGTAAAAAATTGAAAAATGTTCTTGTTAATTATTACATATTGAAATTTTTGGTGACATGTGTAACCTGAAGAGCAACTGAATTCTGTTGAACATGTCAATCTCCGGACTTCAATCCAGCTTATCACCCCCTCTTCCCACTTTTATTCCTCTCAGTGACAAATGGAACTGAAAGCGTATGAACAACCAACTGAGATTTATACACGATTTCCCCCCTGAATTAACTGGGTGGTAATGCCGGGATCGGGTGTCACTGTAATTGGGACCCGAGGGACTTTGCCGCGCTCGACTCTCCCGTCAAACCATGGCCACCAACGCATACGCGCAACGCCTCGAGAACGAGACTAGAAAAGAGATTCAGGACAAAATGAGATTTGACTCTGGGTAAAAATAAAGCGAAAAATCACGTTCAGAATTCGAGGTTTGAGTGCTCGAATATGAAGTTTTTTCTCTTCTTCGCTTCGTGAAGAAAAGTGCGGGGGAAAAGTGAGGGGGTGTCGACTAAAGAGAATTCGTCAAAGAAACTGCACAGGTGCCGTTGGACCGTGGACGACAAACTCCATCCCCTTCTTTCCTTCACTACCCTTGACGCGAGTTGGTGGTTTATAGACGCGACACCTTTGACGCAGTTGACCAGCTACTGCCGGGGGTTTATTTTCGCGTCGCGACGGCTCTCTTTGTTTTTATCCTAAAGCTGTTTCCCTTCACGCTTCCTCTGTGTTCCTCAATTTCCATTGAGTTAGAATAAGAGATGAAACGCTAAACTGCCACAAAAGGGGTTAACCGTAGTCCCCTCTTTCGATCCCTTACCGTGTTTGTCGATCCATTCCTCCTGGTTGGGAGGTACAGGTCGGATCCCTGCCCCTGGCTCTCTTGGTTTCCTTTCACTCTCTGGCAATGACTGAAGCTTCCTCATGGTTGTCCCGCAGATGACTTTATGCGACGCCATACCTTCCTTTTGAATTCACCTCTCCGCGTCAGAACACTACACGTAATCACAAATGCGACGATTACAGAAGGAATCCTTGCGCGAAATTACTGGACGAGAAGGGGTGGATTTTGTGCATGTCACTTCGTACGTGGTATATACGATGGTGATCCTTATCCTCCTCGGCTTATAAATGAGCTGGGATTTTCACACTCGCTTCAAAGTAACCCAAGTGCTCTCGCGCGCAAAGTCCACCGATGCCAATGTGTGTACTCTTTTGAAAATTAGTTTTCAACCTCCGGAGATTCCTCTGCGAATGCCAGGTCGAACGTGCAAATATTGCTCCGAATTTCTGTCGCTTATTTTAGCTCTTGAAAAATACTAATTATGCAATTAAAATTTTCTTACCAAAAGAGGGTTTGTGCACATCAAGGTGTGCTTTTTAGTAAAAATCTGTCCATTGACTGCTGTCTAATTTAAACTGAGATGAGAATTTAAAAAAACATTATTTTCAAGTGGGGTTTATATACATTTTCTGATATACTTCGATGAAATAAACCTTGTCGATTTCGAAAGTTGCGAATTATTTCTAATTTTTAAGAAGTTTCAGGATTAAAAGATAGTTATTTGCAGAAAAATTGGTGGTGTTTGTGTTTGTTCTAAGTTGAAAGCTCAACTTAACTTGATTTAACTTGAACTTGATGAAACTCAACTCAAGCAAGTTCAAGCTAAAAAGATTTTGCACACCACTAATATGTAATATTGAAAATAATAAGAAAGAAAATTATTTTGATCTTCCTTCTTCTGTTCTGTTTAACATAAGTTGTAGGAGTGTATAGATAGAATAAAAGGCAATCCGGCTAACGGGGGTGGATCTTCTTAATCGTGATCAGAGTTCCCAATAACAAGACTATGTTCACAACTATGTGAGAGAACCATACATGGACAGACGTGCTGTTCGCGAGGGGTAGGTCTAGGTAGTTGCCGTGGTCACTTTGTGAACTAAGCTGGCTTTGCTCGCTGTTTAATTAAGTCCTGCCTAGACTACTCATTTGGTACGCCCCTTCCCTTCTCTCTTTGGCCATACAACCACTACGCTAGCCTTCGTAAATTCACTGTCCACCCGTTGTTATGTTAGTCCTACCTTGTACCTGCGTAACCTTGCGAATAAGATCCTCTGCTTTTAGCAAGATGATATTAACTCTATTTCATTCAATCGCCAGTTTTATATTATTTGTTACTATTCAGGCAAAGACTTAGCCAACTCGGAAAGATCTCTTGATGAAGAGATGGTTCTATCTTGCTTAAAGCACTGGTTTTGCTAATACAATTCATACGGGATTTTGAAGCTTTTCGAGTTCGCTATTCAAGATAAAAACATTCATTACTTTTACTAGCTTTCTAAGAAGAACCTTAAATAAGTGAATTTGTGATTATGGTTGACTTTCTGTCAACTGCAAGTTTGTGATTAAGGTTGACTTTCTTATATAATGACAATGTCATATATGTAAGTTTTTCTGTTTCTCTTAGCACGGCTGACGTTTTTCCCAAGACAGATTTTTGCCAGTTGCATACGTGAATTTGTCTGCTCTTCATAGCTCGATTTTTTATAACAAAATGAAAATCTTTATTTGCAATAATATTATCATGACGGCCAAAAATATTTGAAAAGCGGTGGCGAAGTGTGCATTGAGAGTGGAAAAAGAGGAAGCTTCTTTTAGGAAGCTTATTTTTCCAAGCTTCCACCCCTTAGTTTTGCCTTAGGCTTGTAACTTCAGCACGCGTATGAATTCGTTGGCGCATAATACTGTGCTTCCGTAATATAATTGTTAATGCGCTGATGGGCCTCGGGCGGCGTTTATGCATTGTCGGTCGGTAGCGCGACTCTGTGGTACAGGCCAACCCCTTACGTAAAAATAGACACACATCCAACACCGCGCATTACCTATGCCTCGTTCGCTGCCTCACGTTATGGATAATCAGTGATCACCGATGAAAATAAATGCACAGTATACATGCGCTAGCGCACATCATGGTGCGAAGGTCTCTTTCGGATCACTTCGCGGTTCTCTTATTTTCACTTTTATGTGTACCAGAAAATCACCTTCATTATTCACCATGTAAAAGGAAAAGAATAATAATCACTCGTAAGAAATTTTTAGTATAAAATAGAATTTCTTGTCCAAGAACGACTTATGCTAATAGACTACTCAGCTAGTTTTAGTCTAGATTCCAGATAATTCTTGGAGTTATTTTCCGCCATGGAGTGAATTTTTCGGTTGCCTGGTTAAGGTGCAGACACGTAGAACATTCTGCCAAGCGTTCGGAAGAAGAGCTTCGTGCAGTGGATGAAAAAATTGAGGAAAAAAATAAAACTCTCGAATTTGCCACGAGAAGCGGTTGAACGCATCAAGCATGCTGCAGATTCCTCGAATGAAGTTTTCGTAGTCTTGTAAAAAATATGTGACGAAAGCAGGTTTACGAATGCGTGTTTTTTACCAGGAAATATGAATACGTAAATCTAATTCTTAACATTCGAAATTACATGATTATTGATTGGGAGTTTTTGAAATTCATCAATTTACAATGTTTGATACGTTTCCAGTCAAAAGTAACGCGTTAACTTTACCGTTACTTCCTTAAAATATGTAATGCGTTACTATTACCGTTATTGAAAAAATGTGATGCGTTTCCGTTACCTTTACTGAAAAACGTAACGCGTTACCATGTCGTTACTTTTTTTGATGGAATTTTTAATACATCATTTTAAATTATAGAAAGCTTTAGGCTGTCTGTTATTTTAATTGAAAGTGTTTTAAAAATGAACAATTATATTTAAATTTACGTAACATGATAAGGTATCTTTAATTATGAATGTGTAAATTGTGTTTTGGTTACACTATTATTAATTCTAAACCACAAACTTTGAGCAGAATTTTTATTTCTTCTAATAAAACAAAATGCATGTACCTAAACATACAAGATTTCAGCATACTGAAACCATTAAAATACCTCGAAATCGATATTTTTAGGCATTGGACCTCTTTTTTCGAAGTCGGTCACATATACTGTAAAGAAAATAACGGGAAAAACAAACGTCAACAATTCAGACTATTATACTATTAATTATTAGTTCGAGGGTATTTCAGGCAGCTTGAAAGATTATAAATACGTTAATCTATTACGACGGCCTCCATCCGAATGTACCCGAGTCAAGTGCTGCTTAACTTCGTTGATCGAAACGAGAAGCCTTGATTAAATAATTTCATGTACAGTGGATACAAGATTGTAGCGTTCTGAATAGACAATTTTGGATTTCTTAAAATGTTCAGAATTTTAAATTGATACGAATTCAAACATTCCTTAATTTGAACTATTCTGAAATCGTAGTGTATACAGATCTACCAAAAATTGTATACGATTCTGCTGGGAACGAACTTTCGTTTCCGGCAAATGACAATGATTAGTTATCACTCCATCCGCCCTTCCAACTCCGTAATGGTAATGGACTCCGACAAAATCTGCCGAAGCTGGATAGAAGATACTCGACCTTCAAAAATAGAGAACACAATACATGAAATTGAAGAGTACTTCAAATTTGATTGCAATTTTATAATTGAAGATAAGGATTTGCCAAGCGTAACACTCTAAAATTGCAAGACAGAAAAATGAGAAATGTTCAGAGCATCACTGCAATGAATTAAAGAATTACAAATTGAATGATAAAAATTAAACAGTCTCAACTCCAGGAGAAGGAGGAGTTGGAAAGGGGTAGGGGGCGTAACTTGTGCCCGGACGTATAATCACTACCTAAATTCAGTTCAATTTGAAGTTCTTAAATTCAAAAAATACTATTGAGTTTAGAAATGTTCGATGATGAAAATTTAACAACGTTTAGCATTGAAAAACGTTTCATTCAAAATTTAAAAAAGTGAGCGAAGGTAAAAAAAATGAGCAATATCATTGTTACCTTTAAGGTTGAAAACATTTTTTTTATTGGTATTGTCAGCTGTGAAATTTTCCATTTTTAACTAAAAAAAAAAATTAACTAAAATGCGATATCCAATATAAGTAGTTTTCTTTTTGTTGCACTATCCAAAACTGGAGACACATCCGCAATTCTATATGCAGGTATAAGAAGTTAAATTTAATCAAAATTTGATTTCTAAATCTAATTCAAATAAAAATATGAATTTAAATAGTATTGGGAGAAGCATTATTTGAAAGGATCGTAAATCTTTAATGACAGCCTAGTTGTAAAATATTGTTCATATTATATTTCATGTTGTATTATCGAACTTAATAGTTCAGGCAGAATATAATCGATTTTATCTTGAGTATTCTAATCCATAAAGAGTTACCTGAACACAGTTAAACGAGGTTCGTGATAAACAGTGACATTGTGACTTCGCTTTTCAAAAAGTCGAATACACTCAAACTCCAATATAAGAACAGTTTCGGAAGTTGCTTCGCAATGGCCTTGGGCCTGAAGCAATACTTTCGAAACGTAAACAGTCAGGGACGTGTGAACCATTTCCTAATATTACGCTATCTCCAAACGTGGGTACGAACGTGAGTACCCGCGCACTGCGCCTTTGTCTATGCGTTGCTGGTCTTTCACGCTTGGTTGAACACCGTTTCTCGCCCCGACTGCTGAGAAACTGCGGAGACCAGAAGTCGGCCAGCAGTTTTAGGAATTCTTAAACTGGATGGGCTTATATGAGAGTTTGAGTGTATTTATAGTAGTGTACTTGTGTCCTCTCGACGTATGGCTCATAGAAGAGAGAATAGATATAGGTATACCGGTCTAATCGTACATATTTCATAATAATGCCACACGGCTATAGGGGATCATAAACAAAGAGCATGTAAGAAATACCGCGCGAGTTCCTGATGCGTACATCGTACTCCATAGCATGTATAGCAATACTGTGCGGAAATTTCATCAGCATTTAGATGAAATACTCCGGATTACTTAGAAGTAAACGTATGAATTTACTTACGAACTCAAGACTATATATGTATAAATGCGACACATTTTTTTAAGTACATGCAGTGATTTAATAAAAGAGGAAAAGAAATGTTCTTAGAATCACTTGAATATATTATTATATTGCATACCTCGAATGCAGATCTTATTACTTTTTACATAAAAAGACGAATATTGCGAGTAAAGATTTTGGTAAAAGATAACATTTGGACTGAAAAAGTTATGTAATAGCGTGAAAAAAATGTTAAAGTGGAAGGGAGAGTAGTCTCCGCTTCCATCTGGATGTATGGGCACTCATTCAACTTGGTCTTTAATGCATCAATGAACTTTCTACTGAATGTTCTAAATTGTTATTAATAAGGTCTGATGATAATACCAGACTGATCTCGAAACGTAACACTAAGTTTTATCCGGAAATTTATTTAATAAAACTTTTTAATGGTCTGGAAGTCGTCGGAGAATATTTTGATTAGTATTTTATGTACCCTACTACTGTGCAAATTAATTAGAAAGACGAGACAAATTGTACACCTCATCTAGGAACTCCCATGTTTTATTTCTTTGTTTAACAAAAATGAAATCCGTTAAGATGTAGCATATTAAATACCATATGTATTTTATATAAAGATATAGTAAATGAAAGAGAGTCATTTGAATAAAATTGAGTAACAAGGCCACCAATTATAAAATTAAAGTGTTTTTCAATTCGTCCCATAATTGTAGTCTCAAGAAATTTTATGTCCGCAGAGTCATAACTCCTTGCAAATAATCTTCTCAGCCGACACTTTCCATCGTTAATAAAATTTATGTAGGGAGGTATAATATAAACCATTATGCATTATTTTTGCAAAGGTACACTATACAGCAATGGAACAGCAGCCTTTTTAATATTATCTATTTAATCAATAATATATATAAAAACCTGTATTTTAAATTACGTTCACGGGAAAAACAAAGTTTCTACACTGATTTTAGTGTAGAATGTATACCTGCAACAAAAATTACCTTGAGGCGGTTGAAATTTCTCGAGAAAATAGGATAGTGATACCATGGTATTTATCATACCTTCCTTTTGTTTGGATGTGAAAAAATCGAACTTAACCAATTTGCAAGCTACGCCGTAGCAAAACTCGCACGGCTATTTTTTCTGTGTTCAATAAAAGAAGAAACTCGTATATTTTATTTTTTAGAATTGAAGCGTCTCGTCGTCCCAAAATTCAGAATGAGTAGCCAAATATTTTTCGTAAATTTGACTAGTCCATCCCCTTTTCCAGCTCCGCCAATTTTTTGGGACGATCAGACGCAATATTTGAGAATACTTAATAAAGAATGAAGAATATAATCCATTTTATGAAGAATAAACCTTAAATTGGCGTTTTTTCTAGGAAT
Organism: Melikaiella ostensackeni; assembly: GCA_032362435.1. Taxonomy (NCBI): domain Eukaryota; kingdom Metazoa; phylum Arthropoda; class Insecta; order Hymenoptera; family Cynipidae; genus Melikaiella; species Melikaiella ostensackeni. The sequence continues at coordinate 58,465,356 of JAUMHM010000085.1, forward strand.
ACCTTGGCGAATAAATACTTACATTCACTGTAAAATCTAATGGATGCCTTGAAGCAATTTTCCTCGGTGAAGTATCGTCTTCTCGGTATTTAAAAGTGATTTCAGCGCATGTAACAACGAAACCTCAAATTACGAGAAATTGCGCTTCGAAAGGCGTGAATAAATAAAGTCAGTACATAACCAGTAACCTGTTATTACCTGCAATGTCACCCTACTTGTGTGGTGATCCTGCCACTACAACATTTGACTACTTGTCTCCCGTTCCCATTACACAGCTTAATTTTTCACTATTTCCCTTTATAGTGGTGAACTAGTATGAAGTGCATTTAGAACGTTACTAATAGCAAAATGACATAAAACTGAGTATTTTAAAACTGAAGGACATTGAAAGATTGGCACGTGTGACGAAAATGAAACAAATGTACATATTTAGAAATTGTTTTTAATGATTTTTTTACCTCTTTTACTTTTAGAAACACTAATATTCTGCTGGAAAAAATTCATTTATGTTTTTGGGAGAGACGTGAGTAATGCGGTGCGGTTGCTTTTATAAAAATCTACGTATAATGAACGAGTGAAGTTAGGTCCAGTTTATGAATTCATGAATTCAATGTCAAATTTTTAAGGTGAAATGTTTGTTTTGGGTACTTCTTATCTATTATGACAGTTGCGATAAAATCATTGAATCTTGTAGAATTTTGCTCCAAATGTATTAAAACATTGCTAATGTTGATCTTCCGACTTTTCCGAAAGATGTCATGTGTGAAAAATAGATAAAGTTAGTTAACACCTGTAAATAAAAGTCTTATTTCTATACAATACACGAGCGGGTAATGCGGCGCGGACGGACGTTTTAATACGGTAAAGTGTCGAAATGTTGAATATTTTATGTTCGTAGGTTTGGATGCTAATCACTCCCGAAAAATAACCTTCAATTTTGTTTTTAAACTGCAAACTGACAAAGATATCTCATTTTCCTGAAATTGTGCGTTAGATTGTTAGAAAATTATTATTAATTTGTAAACAGAAAGTTAATAGCGCGTACCGCATTACCCTATAGGTAGGGTAAGTTAACGCACGTGGACTTTCTTGGAAGATTTAATAAATAAGTATTTTAATTGCTATAGATTGAATTTCTTACATAAATAAAGCCAAGCGAAGATATTGATCTACGTGCTACATATTATGCTATTATATTATCGATTATATTTTCCTTTCTGTCGATTGATATATGTTATGCGCGTCGCATTATCCGCTTCTCCTCACAAATATGTTTTCAGTAATTTATATACTATAAAAGAACCTTATAGAGGTAACTGTCTAGAAGCGCATCTTTTAAGGATTAACGATTTTTCAGTCTTGTTCTTTTTTAAATGTCTTTTTCCCTACTCGATAATAAAAAATCCAGAGGAGGAGATCAAGAAAGTCCACTATTTTTACTAAAACCTTACGTAGATGCAAAGAATATTTATTTTAATTCGGTTGCATCTTTTTTAGGGTCCACTGCACTGAAGTCGAAACTTTTAGATAATATAAAGTGGAAAAATATATCTCAAAAATAGATGGGCGTAAAAGAGAGTAAAAATATGAACGGAAGGGGGCAAGGGGTGGGTTGCAAATCATCCCTCCCATTTTTCAGTTCCCTTTTAATATAAATAAAATGTATCAATAAATTAAAAGAAGGAGAAAAAGTGGGAGCGGAACAGAATTGGAGGGGTTATAGAAAGAGCGAGGGAGTGACTTCCAAGTCACCCCTTCCTCGTCCCAGCCCGCCTTTTCCATTTTTCATTCATTCCGTCGTACCCAGAGTAGCTGCTTTTCCCATATTTTCTATAATGTAATATTTTATGTAAAAACATTGACTTTGAAAAATACTTTACTTTGTATTATTAATTCAAAATATCAACTTTCTTCAGCTCCCACTCTCGATTGTTAATTATCAAGTAGAAAAAAAGATGTTCAAGAAGGAACAGAACGAGAAATCGAAAATTTGAAAAAACCACAATTTTAGACAACTACCCCCTCTGGATCAGAGATGGGCGATACTGAAAAAAAGAGTCAATAGTTAGCCAACTGTCGATTCTGATCCCGACACGTATCGGCCAAAAAAGTATCGATACTAAAGCATCGATACTACCCACACTTTTATTGGAGGGGTAAAGGGGAGGTAAGGGGATGTACGGAGTCGCTATGTTCTGTTTCTCTTTTACACATGAAGTATTGATAAGAACCAATACCTGTCAAAAAAGTATCGTCACTCCGATACAGGCGCGGATCTACAA
>JAUMHM010000085.1:58467737-58482211 GCA_032362435.1 Melikaiella ostensackeni
AAAATAATAGATAATATAGAGTACCCTCTCATGGAGCAAAATTAGGGAGTTAAAAAAACGATTTATAAACAATAACAACCCCTATCAGCTTTGTTTTTTTGCCCCAAAGTTTTGCTTTTTCCAAAATTAATTTTTCCAGGAAAAAATCGAGTAAAACATTCAATAATTACTTTTGTTCAAATTGAATTAATTACTTCCTGACTTTTTTAAAAAAAAATCAATTTTTGAATATCAAAAAATTTTGAGGTGAGAAACGAAGTCGATGGGAGTTGTATTGATTTTGAAATCAATTTTTGAATTTCGAAATTTTGCTCCGCTTTACATTCAGTATTAAATAATAAATATATTACCTGAAAACTCACTGAGGTTACTAGGATAGTGCTGGACTGAAGAAATAAACAATTTAGATTGTAAATTAGTCTTCAGAAACTTCGAAAACCGTTAAAATTTCACAAAAAATAAAAAATTTAGTGCGCTTTGCAGTGATTGCAATTCAAAACTATAGAGTGACGATCGCAGCGCCACTGCTTGCTATTCCCGCCGCAGGCACGAAATTCTACAATGGCGTGAAATACCCCTGATTTTTTCTCAATCAGTAAGTCCGAAAAAGTCGAGTTATGGCAATTTTGCAGGGGTTTCAAAAAGCAACGTTTTTCGTTTCTTGAATTTTTTTTTCATATCGTGGATTGTTTGGCCTAAAATATTCATTTTCGTTTCTTTCTTTGAATTTTGTAAATGCTATAACTCTCATAATTTTCTTTCTATCGAAAAAAGTCATGAGGATAGATTGTTTGACTTTCTGAGTACTACGAATAGCCGTAGGTACATATCATTCTTGAATCTTGAAAAAAATGGTCTCAAAAATTTTGAAAATGGTCTAACTTTTTGAATTTATATCCAAATTGGCTGGTTCACGAACTCGTCCTTGTTTTTAAGCCTCAAAACAGTGTGGCAAAGGGCAATCCAATCAGACAATTCCTTCGAAAGTTATCGTGTATACAGATGACGACAACGACGATAACGACAACGACAGAGAGACACCGAAGTAAAATCCATTTTTTCTCAATCAGTAAGTCCGAAAACGTCGAGATTTAATAAAATCCGAGAAAGGCAATTTTCACATGAAACCAATACCTTCTCATTGAGATGAGAATATATAAATGGAACTAAGTAAATTTGTAGATCTTTAATGGACGAACAATTTTCCTCCCTAACATTTTTTTTGCAGCTTGCATAGTTTGTCCGGAAAATTGAATTATTTTTTCAAATATTTTTGATGGATGAAACCGGAACCGTTGGTCAAAAATTGGAGTAATTCTAGCTGCGTGCAAATTTTCATTCTAATTTCCATTGGTAATATAATGATTCTGAAACTGTTAAGCACTTTTTATCATCCTTGGACTCCATTATTCAAGCGTGATAGAAATCATGTGGTAAACTCAAATCGATAATACAGTTTTACTACAAGAATATTATAATTAAGTATTTTTAATGAGCGAGCGAGTTCTCAGATTTCAAGGCGTAGAACATTGCTGACTAGTACAAATCTTTTTATTTCAAAAGAGATAATACATAACAAAACTTTTTGTGACCGCTACTCTGCTGCCCAGCGGAAAAACATAGTGTGACATTTGCTATAGTGACTATTTTCAAACAGTCTTGCATGGGAATATAACGTCTATGGCAAATGTCACCTAATAGGGTTTTTCGTTGGACAGCAGTATTTAGGACCATAAATATTTTCCAAATTTCGTCAAAAAGGCTTAGATGTGCATTTATGATTGACAGAGTTTAAGTAGCTTGATATCTTTCAGTGGGCGTACAACTCCACAAACTGTTTTGAAGCTCCTTGGCTTTAATTACATTTCTGTAACAAGCTCTGGTTTCAAAATGTAAACTTTTTTAATACTTTCTTCTGGTATACGTACAGAGAAATGCTATCATTAAATGTCCAGTTTCAACTAGGATGCGTGATGTATTTAAATGAAGCACATGATTGCAGAAATCTGGTTAAAATCGACTTTCAGCGACAGTAATAAAAACAGGACTCTCTACTCAATACAGACTGTACACCCTGTACTCTGTACCCTCTACCCTCTCTCACTTTTGCCTCCATTCTCTTCCAACCACACCCTCATTCCCTCTCGTTCACTCTCACAGCTTGGTTATTGTTCACGTTAATTGATGCGTTATGTTTGATGCTGCTGTGATAGCCATTATGCGCGGGGTGTCCACTGATAACTGAGTTACCGACTGCGGCGGCTAGAGTGCACTCAAACCTAATTATCTCGACTCGGTGCAACTGCCGCATTGCATTGGCGTCGCTGATGCACTCGCAACGTTTCCGCTGAAGATAGTTTGACACTCTCTTTGTCGATATCACTTTTGTGAGAGTCTAATTCATATTCCAATTCACATTCTGAAAGCAGCTTCATGTTCGAAAACATCAGTAACTGCTTCCGGAGAATAGAAAGAATCCCGACAAAAGGTCGATATGTTTCGATCAGCATATGCATTTAAACTTTGAAAGAACGTCTTTTTCTCATCTTGTTGGCGCCGATTAGTCCCGTCTTCCAATTAACCGTCGACCGCGTTCCAGGGGCACTTTGGGATGTAACCGCCTCGTAAATCCGACTTCTTTACGCATCAGCCAAGAGAGAACGGAAGCTCGCTACGATAAATTCTCAAAATCAATTCGCTGACGGTCGCGGGAGGGGTATCTTTTGCAAGGACTCACCGACATCAGAACAGTTGAACCGTGTCGGCGAAGGCTTTTGACGAAAAAGGGTACTTATTGGGAGATCCGCTCGTAAAACGGGAGCTTCCATTTAACTCCAATACGCCGTAGCATCGAACCATGTAAAGTTTTCGCTCTTCGACGTATGCTAACTATTGGCATGCTGCTTGAATTATGACCGACCACCATCAAACTTGCCATGACCAACTGTTCCATTAAGTCATGTTATTCAATGGCCTCGTACAAATTATGGTTACAACCTGCAATAATACTAGTCCAAGCTTCAATTTATTGATTGTTATTGTTATTAAGTTATTGCAAAGCGAAATCCAACAGAAAACTCCAAGTGGTGGGCCATTGACGACACCCGTGACTGGGAGCAAAAGATATTTGAAATTAAAAAACAAGGGACACCCTCGTGTCAAATCCCAAAAAATAATGATTTTAGATTACGATGAAACATCTCTGATTGAAAATTATTACAAGGTGTATAACTTAAAATCTCAGTAATATACATAATAGATATAGTTGATTATTTGAAATATACTGGCAGACCAGACTAAATACAATCACGAAATTTTTGTGTTGTCGATAAAAAAAGACGATTGAATCTGATCCAAATAAAAAAAATGATGGCAAGAAGTGGATTGCATGGAGGACGATACTCTGCGATGCGACGAAACGATTCCGTTTCCCTATCTTTATCTCCCTGTCTCCAATGTTTGCACACATATCGTATAGAAAATTAGATTTTGTCGGTTGTAAAGGGAATGTCGTAAAAATCATAACGCCGCTGACGACGAAGCTGACTGCGGTGCGCGGCGAAATTGCACTGGCCGTTGGCCATCAACATTGCTCCACGCTTGATAGACCCTTTGTAAAACGTCCTTCTGCGGGGCTTTTATGCTCTTGCTCCTAGGCAAGCGAATGCTCTCTCATTCTGGCATCCTGCTGCCGTGTACCGCGAAATAAACGAACTTGCACACGTGTGCCCATGCCACATCGCTCCGTAGCTCCGTGGGATGATACACTGCACGATGCGATGGGAGGCACGATTACAAAGTGCCAGCATACGAGTACACGTTCACCATTCACTTTGGGCTACTCGGTGTGGTCAATGAGTCGATCCACTTTTTCAACTGAGGTACGAGGCGCCATTAAATCAACTTGGAAATTTAGACTGCTTTCTGCAATATTTCTTAAAACATTAGAATGAAGGAGCATAAGACTTTCAGAAGCTGATACCGCTTAGTTTTCCTTAAACTGATTTATGTTTTTTTGTCACCGATTTTTAAAATTGGGAGTCCTACGCTCTACGATGATAAAAGGGATGAAGTTGGAGCATCAAAAATATAAAATATTAGTTTGATGAAGAACTCTTCCAATTAATTTCTATATAGTATATCTTCAATGGTTTGCTTGAAGCTATTTTTCAGCTTTTGTTAAAAGTTCTAGAAATTCCACGACCGAGGAATGTTCAGAGACATACAATATTACAGTGACTTTGATCTATAAATAGATTACAATTAGGTGATAGTCCGTCGTCTTATTATTCTTACATCTTCCCAGGTGGAAACTCGCAACTGGCCGAGAAAAAACTTTATACAATCACATAAGAGGCAATTTTTTCTACACATTAAAAAGCGTTGACGACAGGTGGTTCAGACCATTTTTGAACTTTTTAGAATTAAATAAAATGTAATTTTTTCTGTACAATTACAATTTATCATAAAGATGGAACTTAGAATTTGTTTCTTAAGAAAAAGAAGAGAAAAAAATTGTTTTTACAATAGTTGTATTTAAAGTTTCTCATAATTTTAGAACACGTTAACCATATTTTTAAACCTATTTTTTCATTATTTAAATATTTATATTGTCGACATAGTACTGCCCCAATCATGGAGCCAACCTTCAACCAGTACCGGAAGAATTGCCCGTTATCTATACTGGTGAGTAGTACTGGTACACTACGGCGCCGGTGTAGTCGGTGCGGTACAAATCGAATTATCCAAAAAAAGGTCAAATTCTCAAGAAGGCATGAAACTTGGTATGTGTTATTTTTGACCTAAGAAAGTGTTTGAATAGTGTGCCAAAAAATTTATGAAAATATATTTTTCCTCAAAAAAAACGGGAATTTTTGTTTTAATGCAGTATTTTTCATAATAATGAAAATAATTGACTTTTACTCTTTTGTGATTGTGGAGGGTTCTCTAAGTTTCCCAAATCTGAAAAAAAAACTTGAAAAAAACTGAAAAATTAACAAAATGGCGGCTATTTTTCTGAATAGCAAAAATTTTTTATTTTTTTTTTCTCGAAAAACATGCTGAATACGGGAAAGAGTTTGAAGTAAAAATTGCTATCCTTAAAGAGACCTCAAAGAGGTTCCCTTTCAATTTTTCGATATTTTCAACCGCTTTTGGAGTACCTTCGAATATGTGTATTTTTGCTCGAAAAACGTACTCGAAAAACGGTTCAAAAACCGTATCTAGCATAATTTTCGAAAAAACCCAAAGTTTGTTTTTTATATTTCTTCCGAATATGAAAAATTTGGGGAAATCTCCTCAATGATGAGAAGGAATATCAACTTTTTGTATTTTTACTCAAAAAACGGTTCAAAATATTGAAAAATGGAAAAGGAATTTTTTGTAGGTCTCTTCAGGGAAAGTAATTCTGACTGCTAACTTTTTTCCGTATCTAGCATATTCAACGAAAGAAAACCCAAATGTTCCATTTTCAGAAAAATAGCCGCGATTTTGTTAATTTTTTAGCTTTTAAACCTCTTTCCTGTTTCGGAAAATTTAGAGAACCCTCCACAATAATGAAAAAAAAATCAAATATCTTCATTATTTTAAAAAATACCGGATTTTTAACGAAAAAAACTTCAAAAATTTCTTTGAACCTCATCCTAAAACACTTTTTTGGGGTAAAATGAACACAAATACTCAGCTTCATGTCTTCTTAATAATTTAAGCCTATTTTAAGTATACCGCACCGACTAGTGGTGAATCCCGCTCGAGTATACAGAAATTTCAACCTGGGTTTAAGTGGTAACGGATTTTATGAACAGCCATTGTTCAACAAGGATTCGGTCTGTACTGAACTTTTAAGAACGAACCTTCAGTAAAAAATGTTTGTGGCTGGTATAACATCTGCGATGTATCAGATTCAATATTTTGATTAATAACTTTAAAACCCTGAGAAGGCCTAAAGTTGGTGCCCAAAAGTCGCGCCCATAATTTATTCATGAAGTCAAGCGGTTGAATAATAGTATATTGTGCTACAAGTGCGGATAATAGGCAGATTTCCACACGAGTGTGAAGTTTGCTGTACGAGCCAGAAGCGAATCGAAGGTAAGCTGTAGGCGAGTCGACAGCTAGTTGGAGGCGAGTCGTAAACTAACCGAAGAAGAGTCGGAAACAACTTGAAGATGAGCCGATGGCAAGTACTGTGAACATCACAAGAGTTACAACTGCCTACCTCAGCACCTGTTGCACACGATATTTTTTGTAACAAATGCAGGGAATTTTCAGAAATTATATATAAATATAAATATAAATTTGCAGTTTCTAATACATTTTTTGAAATTAATTGAAATAAGTTTACAAATATAATACGAATGTTATGTAGTATTATTATCCTAATTTCTCAATAATTATATCTTAATAAATTAAATCTCTAACTCTTATCCTATACTTGGGGCAAAATTGGCCAAGTGTACCTGCCTAAAATATTGTTGTCCTCAATCATATCGAAACTCCACTACTATGGGCGGGAAAATTGTAGGCTTCTGCCTTTGAAGCTTAATAACTCAGCCAAAAAAATGCTAGCGTAATAAGTAAATAGTCATTTGAAAGCTGAAAAATGGGAAAAATTTGAAAAAATTCATGAATATGAGGAAAACATTTGTGAAAAAATTGCAGTTAACAAATTTGAGAAATAACAAAAATTGTTTCTTGAAATGATAAAAATGTACAACTATACTATCTGCAGTTCTAATTCAGGTATTGAAGCGATTCAAACTCCAAACTGTCACGCAAAGGCTCTGTAATTATTTACCATTTTCAAAAAATATGCGATTGCTTTTTTTCTTCGTGAAAATCGCGTTATTTTAAGACATTTTTTTGTATTGGAAAAGAAGTGCTAGAGACCAGCAGGGGTGTGTTTTTTTGCTACCGCGATAGCTCCGGTCTTTTTTCAACCCGAGGAACAGTAAATGTCTGGGCAAGAGTTCAGAAGTACATGCTAAGGAAAAGCGAGAACTATCCTCCAGAAAAAGGCACCCCGCTGGTTTATACCACTTGTTTTCCAATATAAAAAACTGTTTTGAAATATCACGATTTTCACAATGAAAAAAGCAATCGCATATTTTTTGAAAATGGTAAATAATTACAGAGCATTTGTGTGACAGCTTGGAGTTTGAATCGCTGCAATATCTTAATTAGAACTGAAGATAGTATAGCATTTTTTTTGGCTGAGTTGTTAAGCTTCAAAGGCAGATGCCTACAATTTTCTCGACGATAGTAGATCGTAATACTAGTGGGTCTGCTTTAAGTCCTGCAAGGAGAGTGGACCTTGCATAACGGGTCGTCAAGATACAGGGGCCTGTATTCTTGACGTTTTACCTTGACCAGTAACTTTCAATTATACATAACTCCTACTACGATTATTCAATTCGAATTTTTATGAGGGTTTTAGGAAGGTTTTTCATTGAGACTTACAGTAAATATAATCATTAAGCGATTAAGAAATTATTTCAAGTTGATTTCTCCTTTTAAAATACATTTTTGAATTTTTCTCTGAATGCGGCATTTTTGATATTTTTTCAATAAGTTCAAAAAACTTGATTTTTTCTCTTGAAAATCATCCTAAACCAAACCGGGATGGAAACTAGTGGTTGAGTTTGAGAAGGTCATGAGAACGCAAGTGTCATCCACCAAGCAGCCGTAGCGCTACCAGGCATGCTGCTGAGTTCGGGGGGTTCCAATACTACATTAAGATGATTCTGGTAGCTGAGTGTGTACCCTTACTTCTCACATTTTGGGTGCTTCTTCATGTGAGTCCCCTTGGCTCTCCCATTTTGGTGTACTTTTTAGTGTGAGCCCCGCGCCTCACAGATTTTGGGGTGCTTTTTAATGTGACTCCCCATGCCTATAACAATGGCACTAAGAATAACATTTTTTCAAATTGTATTTCACGTTCTCTGTGCTCTTTGCTTCGCGATCTTTCTCTTCGGGAAAATGTCATGTTGTGGAGATGACGAATCTCCAAAGAAAATCACGCCGCCGCTGCTGAAAACCTTGAAACCCGATTCAATTCTGCGAAGACTGTGCCAAGTACACAAAAATACCATTCCTTTGTACCCTCTCCGGAGTTCACTCTCGTTTTAAAGAAGTATTTGTTATCTCCAAGACATGAAATTTTCCTGAAGAGGAATATTGGTATGCCAAGAGTACAGAGAACATGAAATGCAATAAAAAACCATTTCTATCGTAGTACTATTGAGAGAGGCAAGAGAAATCACATTGAACAGGACCCAAAATGTGAGAGGCAAGCGGATGCATACTAAAAAGCATTAAAAAATGTGAGGAGCAAGGGGACTCGCACCAAAAAGCACCTCAAAATGTCGAAGGCAAGAGGACACACACCAGAAAGCACACCAAAACGAGAGAGACAAGAGGACTCACACTAATGTGCCCAAAAATGTGAGAGGCAAGGGAATTCACACCAAAAAGTAGGATGAAATGTGAGAGGCGAGGAGATTTAGCCACCAGAATCATTTTGATGAAGTATTGAAACCACCCACACACAGCAGCACACCTGGTAGCGCTGCGGCTGCTTGGCGGGCGACACTTGCGTTCTCATGACCTTCTATAATTCAACCAATGCCTTCCATCCCATTTTGCTTTTGGGATAATTTTTGAGAGAAGAAAACAAGCTTGTTTTAGCTTACTCAAGAGAATATCATAAATGCCGCAGTTAAGGAAAACTCAAAACTGTTCTTCAAAAGTAGAAATCAACGTGAAATAACTTTTTTATCGTGAAATGAATATTTTCATTGTGAGTCTCATTAAAAGAACTTTCCAAAACCCTCATAAAAAAGTGAAATTGGATAACTGTAGTGGGAGTTACGTATAATTGAAAATTAGCGGTCAGAGTGAAACGTAGAAAATACAGGCCTCTGTATAGTGACAACCCGTTCTTCAAGGTGCACTCGCTTTGCATGACTTAAAGAAACCCACTAGCACTATAATCTAGTGGAGTTTCGATAAGATTAGGGACAACAAAATTTTGGACGGGTACACTTGGCAAATTTTGTTCCATTTATGGGGCAAAGAAACAATTAAGGCCGCTGTTTAATTCAATTTTAGAAAATTATTTCTTCAAGGCTGTTGCGCGACCTCAAGTATTATCCGATTCAATTTTCTCTTAACATAGATTATTTCCATGATAAAAGGAACCATTTAGGTGTCATTTTCCTCACACGTTTTCCTGAATGGCACTCGCTCTCCTGGCAAGGTGTTCTCTTACTTCATGATCGCGTAAAGCCTTTGGAGGGTAGCATTGAATGGTGGTAGTTGGCCGGACACCATGCACTTATACCTGCACCATGCTCTTCCATTCGACGTAGTCGTCACCAGTATCCGCAAAGTCCCGTAATTAAACTCTGCGAGAGTCTTAGATGCAAAACGTACTTAGTAAGCGGAGCTCACTCTCTCGAGTCATGCGGGAGAGCTTTGTATAAAGGAAGCTCGGACCGGCTAGTTCGAAAGGGTCACAGGAGTAAAGGAGCGAGGGAGCGAGACATTGGAGTCGCCAAGCACCCTCTCTTTCTCTTGTAGACGGGCGTTGATGTGTTTTTCCAACCCTGAAGTAGGAACTAGTCGCCTCTCCTATGCGCTGGAACAGCCAGTTTCAACTTGAGCCGTAGATCGAGTTACTATCACCTCGAGCTTCAGCGGGATCCAGAGAGGGAAGAACAGAGTGCACGTGGACCCACTAGACTCCAACAAGACCTCCTTCGAATTACTGGTTACGTCTTGCACCATGCTTCGTTCCTTTCATCTTCAACATTCCATTCATTACTCAACAGTTCGCATGCGACCCCCATTTTAAATATCAAAATTAATTTTTGTAATGCATACTCACGTGGAAATCACTCCATTTTCCCCATCTCAATCAAAGCAATGGTCAGAATCTCACTGAAACAACCGGACGAGTAAGTTCTATCCAAGACCATTTATTGCCCCGTTAAGATTTTCCATTCTTTGTGATTAGAGAAACTATGCACGTCCAGTTAGGCCCCAATCTCGTACCCTAGCCAGGCTTTAGTTGGGTCCTGATTAGGATAAAAAGACCGAAAAGTTCTAGTCAGAAACTGGTCGGATCTTTGTCAGCATAAACCAGATGAACTTCGCGAAGATGGCGCTGAATTATATATAATGCAGTGCCATCTTCAGACGCTCGTATTCACTAAATTATACTTTAGTCAACACGCAAACGGCAGCCCCAACTACACGTCACAGAAAACTAACATTTATTTTCATCCGAAGCATCCGAGTGTTTGATACTTAAAAGCACGTGCGTTCAATGAAAACAACACAACAGTGTTGAACAGTAGAGAATAATGAAAATAATAAATTGTCGTAGTTGAGTGCAAATGTTCAATATTCATATATTGTGTGATACAAATATCGACTGTCTCGAAGAATAAGTCACTAACAAATTATTCCAAAAACCGAGCCAAAAACAGAGCATATCAACAGCGGCGGACTGGGCATGCATTGATGGTCAGAAAACCCTGACTGCGCCCTCCTTGTTTGGCGTCTCCTGAAGCATATAAAGGCGACCCAAGAAGCTTATATTCTTTAAACAAATAAATATTTTCTAGATTGCAAAGGGAAGAGTAAAAAAATATCCAAGACCCATGATACTCCTGGCTTGCACAAATGCACAAATGCACATATATTACTAGTAATACAGTTTTTTCTAATTTGTTTTTTTTTCTTTTTCCCTTGTATTTTATGATTCTAAAGTATATTTATGTTTAAAAAGTTTGATTTTAACGATGCGCCCATATACTTGGGTACCCAGTCCGACACGGTATATCAACTAGATTATGCTTCGCTAGAGTGTCGTATCTCCATTTACAAATACATTGAGATACGACACTCTAGCGAAGTAGAATATAGTTGATACGCTCTGTTTTCGGAAAACTTTGTTAGTGACATTATTCTGGACAGTCGATATATGCAAAAAACGATTTTCAAGCAAAAAAATATAATCAATTGAAATTATGAATCTTTTTGTAGTTTCATTCCCGCCTCGTGTGTTGGATGTTTCCTGGCTGAGGCTCCCCTAAAAAGACATGAAAACTGCTGGTAGATGTAAATTTTCTTTAGATATTTCAACTGATCCCCTAATTGATGTAGAGAGAAATAAACCCACATTGGTCACGGAATCGGAAATCGGATCTAACGAATATATAGTACCAGGTGGTTCTGGAGCTCATCCGCTTCCCAGTTTATACGTTAATGGAGACTCATACACATATGTATGTTATACGTATATTGAAGACAGATAGGTTCGCAAGATAGACGGCTAGCGTTTCTAGCAAGGTCGTGTGCGCAGACCGGAAGGTGTTATGGGATTGAGTCGTTGATGTATAATATTCGTTCGTTTATACCACAGTGGGACCGCCCAGAGTGCCTCCTAGGGGACGAGAGCAATAAACTAATGGCCACGTTCCACTTCTTCTCAACGCCTCCTTTTCCTCGGATATGTTTGCAAATGAAACTAAGTGGTACTCACCTTCATGTCTTTCTCAACTCACTAAATATCATTGAAAGAATACGTGTTATACCAAATTAACTAAAATAATTCTTGTTAGTTGCTCCACCTTAATATGGGTGAAGATTATTTCAGCAAATTGCAATGTGCAATATATATATATATATATATATATATATATATATATTTAAATTGGATAAAAATATCTTATGGAGTACCGTATAATTAACTCGTGGTTGAAATAAACTTTGCTGATCGAGTTGACTACTGCTGATTGTAATTACTCAGTTGTTAACAAGATGTCGTGCGAGAGTCCGTGTTTCGTGATGGATCAGCCGATGCTCGAGGTGTGTGGCGAAAACTGTTGTCAAATTTCGTCGGACGTTCTCTTGAAAGGTTATTAGACATTCTTCGACACCAAATATTTTTTGTCCCTTTTCAAAACTTATTTATTTCTTTGCTGGGATAAAGTTGGATTATCAAGCCAAAGGAATATGGATCAAGCGACCGAATTCGGGCTTACATCTGTTTTCAAAAGCAATTCTTGAAATCTTCTTTAATCTTATCCCAGTCCCTGAATTCATTTAGGGCACAGTGCCTTTTTATATTTCAAATATTTCGAAAGTGGAGAGAAGGCACGTCATGGATCCCCACCCTAAAAAATTGTGAAGGTCCACGGGTCCAGCTGCCTGAAGGGCGTCAGTGTCAGTTACTTTGTGTGCATCTAGCAAAGATTATAAATCGACTGTGTGCCCTGAAAGACCCACCTTTCCCACGGCGTTAGTACTTTGGTAAATTTGAAAATCTCAGTTTATCGTGGTTTTTTGTTATTTTTTGCATATTTATGTGCACTGAATACAGAAATTTTATTATTAGATTCATATTTGGAAAAATGGCGGATGATCTGAATAGCCGCGCTGTCTGCGAAAAACCACCGCACACATTTTTGCTACGAGTGTGCATCATCGCATTAAGAGATAATTTGTAATAATTTTTGATATTTTTTTCTTTGCGAAGACATTTTTTTTGTATTTCCTACTGAATTTGGCATCATAAAATTTTTAAACTGAAAAAAACTTGTTTTTCTTAGTAATTTTGCTTACCTGAACCTCCCTGAATTTCGTCAATTTTCAGTCACTAAAATAATTATACTTTTTTCAGCCGCGACTATGGAGTTATTTTTTTTATAAAATTCATTTTTGAATAAAATATGCATTTTTAAATAATTTTCTATTTTTTCAGCACATGTGTCTGGATGATTAATTGTTTAAAATATATAATGTTGCAAATAAGAAAATCGTTTCTTGAAATCTATTGTATGGACTCCGAAGAATAACTATGAATTTTGCCAGATTTTAAGAATAAAAATAACATTGGAAAAAACATCATGGACTTAAAAGTCCCACCTTGCGCACCGCGTTAGTGAAATTCACCTTCCCCACGGAGGGTTAATGCTGAATCCAACGAACCCCTTACTTTTGTGATGCCGTGGACAGTTCTATATATATTCGTAAAAAGCTGTGAAATAGCGTAAAAAAATTTATTGGAATTTCTTTGAAAGTGAATCTGACGTAAATTCTAGTAAAAGAATTCACCTAAACTCAATAGAATTTGAAAAAATTTGACCGGATTCAAGAAAACACAAATTAATTCGATAAAACTTTAAAGAATTCAAGAAATTCCAATAAAGTGTAAGAGAATTCTAGCGAATTCAATGGCATTAAGAGGTTCTCAAGTAAGTTTTAGAGAATTTGAGCGAGTTCCAGAAAATTCAAGTGAAATCAAGAGAATGCAATAAGCGACAATTTAAATTTGACTGAATTCGAGTACAATGATTCGCTTTGAATATATAAGCATGAATTGTCGAATTGTCAACTGTTCAGAAAGGGATATCTTCTCTGTCATGTATCTTGCGAATGGACATTGCTTAAACTATAAACTTCTTAAAAATATTTTTTCTGCGTCAAAAACGAAAAAAACTACTCTTATTAGAGTAATAAAGAACTATGATCTTACTCAGCATAATGTTAGGAAAAAAATTCTTTTCTTACATTTCCACACAGTTTTTTGCGATTATCTCGAAAATTGTTTAAGTCATCGCAAAACTAAGTTATTCTTTGGATTCAGCGTTAAAAAAGGCATTAAAATTGTGTATCGCTTTTTGTCAAAAAAGTAAAATTTTGTTGAAGGAAATGATTCTCCAACAAGATATGCGAAGCGCGTTACTGATAAGTTTCTGAATTAAGAACAAATCTTCTCACGCATGAAGGTTTGAAATTTAAATAATTATCACCAATATAACAAGTTCCACTTTAAATTATGAGGCGAATCTTTGAATCTTGAATTTTCAGTAATGTTCCAAAACTTAAAAGAATCAAATTTAACAAGTCAAAGTTTATGATTTCATTATACACTGTACCTGTAGGGATGTACAGAAAACCTGCAACCTGAAGCACGGCCGGGTCGGTTTCAGGTCGATTTCGATCTTTACCAAAAGCTCGAAATTTTTCGGGTTCTAAAGCAGTTTCAGATTCTCAAATAGTTTTGGGTTTTCGAATTAGATGAATGTTTTTCACTTCAATTAAAGAGAGAGTTACTGTAAAATAATAAAATAAAATAAAAATTTTGAACTACGCAAAAGTTTAGAAAACCCGAAAACTTTGGAGTTTACGAGTTTCAAAAAACCCCGACCCACCAATTTTATACAACAAATACTGTTTTTCGTGGAAAAAACACATTTTCAGATTGTGAAATAAAAAAAGTGTATTTCCATTTTCTTGAATGCGAATTTACAGTTACGTATTTTCGCATTTGCAATAGTGTATGTAGGGAAGACCGGGGCTAGAAGTTCCGACTTTTGGTTAACATTAAAAATTCTTAAGGGATGTTGATGTTCGTTATTGGCTTTAGGGTCAGGTGAAATTGAATACAAATTAAATTGTTTCAAACG
>JAUMHM010000085.1:58496716-58515329 GCA_032362435.1 Melikaiella ostensackeni
AACGTAAAATTGCAATAAATTCATTGTAAAATTACAATACAAGTATTGTAATTTCCAAATATATTTTTCTTCAAATATAGTTTAAGCATTTTAATAATTATTACGGAAGTAATTTGAATGAAAATATCGTGAGATACAATTTTCTTAATATGCTGATTGTATCAAGAACCTCCGTTAGTAGACAAATCATTAACAAATTAAATGAGTCACATACCTAGCCTAAAAACAATTTATCATGTAGGAAATTTTCACCTTTAGAATACATTTTTGGGTTTTGTTCACCTATGTGTCATACTTAATTCTTGATTTATGTATGATCGAACGCTAAGATCAACGATTTTTTATTTTTGATAAAAATATAATGGAAACCATACATGCAGGAAACTTTCATTTTTTTCATAATTTCGTGTACAAAACATGCATTGTAAGATTACATTACGTTTTGGTAATAAATTTCCAATACATTTATTGTGAAATTACGAAAGAAATTTTTAATAGTGAACGTCTCAGTTTTTTGCTTACTGGAATCCTTAATATTGGACTGTTTACCAGAATTTCAATATAAGTTTCTTACATTTAATTTGTTGAACACACAAATTTTTAGGAACGCTTTTCTGGATTTGGCAAAAATTTGAACTCAAGTTTTTAAAACGTTAATTTTGCTGAAGAAACATTTGACTTTGAAGCTAAATATTTTTGCCTGGTTCATTAAAAAAAATTTAACTTACACGGAGAAAAAAATCAGACTGTTATAGTAAGCTCAGCTCTTAATATTATAGCACGAAACTTGATGTGCGAAATTGGTATGAATTTCTACCAATATTGGTATCAAGTTAAACATTTTTAGCATGAAATGTTTTATACTATAAAAGAATCAAGCGCATGCCGTTATTGTGAGAGTCATATGTTCTTAGAGCAGTTGTGCCTTGCGAAAATAGTTGGAACTTCGCCTTACTACAGTTGTAAGAAACTCATCCTTTTTGAGTATGAATACTCTTACAAAAGAGATGTCGCTGCTTGTATCATTCAGGTATCACATGAAAAAATAAAAATGTTGCTAGGCGCTAAGTTCGTAGGTAGGCGTGGCTGGACATCTCTTTTGTAAGAGTACTCATACGCAAAAAGAATGAGTTTCTTATAACCGTAGTAAGGCGAAGTTCGAACTATTTTCGCAAGGCCCAACGACTTTAAAAGAATGAAACTTCATACTTTTTTAAGATGAAGGGATCCATGCTCAAAATGAATGAATGTTGTACCAGGACAGCAAGAATTAAACCTGCTACAAAAGCATGACTAGTGTTCTTACTATCATAGTCATATTTTTTCTCCATGTAGGTGGATTCGACCTGATATTTTCTAATCTTTTATATGATTCTGCTTACAAAGTCGTGGGTTCAGTTTATGTACACATATTAGCCTTTGAAGTGAAGTATGAATTTTCGAACGGTCAAAGGAACTGTACCCAAACTTTCCGTTGGTAGTGTAGTTCTTATGTAATTCCACTGCGCAGCCTTAGTGGTTGCCTAAAATCTATTGCGCAGCGTTAGTTATTCTATAAGTTTACTGCGCAGCTTCAACTGTTATATCTCTAATGCTGTGCATTTTTTATCTAAGATTCTCATTTTAGTCATTTTGATCAGTTCTAACAGAAGATTCCGTTTTGTCATTCGCAAATCAGAAATCTACCTCACCAACCCAATTGACTAATCAAATCTTAGAAATATTTTTACGTCATTAACACGACTTGGAAATTCCTAATTAGAAAATGAAGTACATTTCTTCTGCGAAAAAAAAACCGCCTTTGAACTCAGCTGGGATCCGAATCCAGGACCTTCCGTTTACTGGACGACGGCTCTGTTATAACTGTAATGTCCAGCGATACGTGCAATATACATCTACTGCGCAGAATTAGCTGTTATAATACTCTACTGTTTATCCTTGCATTCCATATGAAGCTACTACGCATCCTTGCATACGATATACCTCTTCAGCACATCTGTAACTGTAGTATAACTTTAGTGCGCAGCCTTTATTGTTATACACATTTAATTCGTAGCTACTATAAATGCTACAGAAGCCTACTACGCATCCACAAGTACGCCATAACACTACAGCGCAACAACAAATGCCATAGATGTCTGCTGCGCAGCCGGAATTGCAACATGACTCCAATGTGAAACCTTAAATGCCACGTAAGTCTGCTGTGCAGTCGGAAAATCAACCTAACTTCAGTGAGTAACTACAAATGGAACAAAAGTCTACTGCGCATCCGGAAGTACGACATAACTCTAGTGCGCAACTGCAAATGTCACAGAAGTCTATTGTGCAGACGGAATTGTAACCTAAGTCTAATGCGCAACCAAAGATGCGTCTTTAGTCTACTGCACATCTGAAAGTGCAGCCTAACTCTAGTGCGCAACCATTAAATCCACAGAAGTCTACTGCGCAGCCGGAAGTGTAACATAACTCTAGTGCGAAACCACAAATGTCACATAAGTCTACTGCGCATCCGAAAGTGCGACACGACTCTAGTGCGCGACCTTAAATGCCATATAACTCTACTGCGCACCCGAAAGTGCGACGTGAACCTAGTGCGTAACCATAAATTCCAAGTATAACAGATTCCAATTTTAAAAATCAATAGAGATCGAAAGATGTGACCCAATCTGGTATTTATTCGGTGCGGATCTCTCAAAAACTCGCACCGAAAAATTCCGGTTCGGATCTAACATACACAGATCCGATCCGAGCATTTTCGGTCCGGTCTATTAGAGAGTCTTAGTGCGGATCTCCTAATGCAAACTGCTGGATCCGGATCCGAAAATTTCGGTTCGGTTCCGGATCTTGCATATCTCTATTTTATACGCCTCGCGTGTTTACAGGACTCGCCTCCGGCTCGTCCTGCAAACATCATGCTCGGCTATGACACACGTACCACCCTTGGTGCACAATGTACATTTATAATTACTTACATCTATTTACAATTACCATTACAATTTACAATTCATAAACATCAAAAATACTTACACATGCACAATAACAACGAAACTTTTTTTGAAAATATTTAAAAGTACATATTTTTTAATTATTGAAAACGTATTTAATTTTGACGAGTATTAATAAAACTTAATAGTTATATATTGTAAATCTTGTTATCCAAAATTTTATCAAAATAAGAAACTTTATGTACAAAAATTTTGGAATGCTCATACTGCTGTGCAGAAAACCAATTTTAGTCAAGTTTCCTTCTGGTACACCTGCACGCAGTACTTTAATGGTTGATAATTAATTATTATTATAAGGAAATAATTAATATTATTATTGATTAATAGTGATAAAATGTTTTATTGGATATAGCAGGTACATACTTTAGCTATTCTAGGAAACAAATCTTTTTCTAAAGAGTATTTTTAGATAAATAGTTTTAGATACAAAAAAAATTGTTCTTTGCAGTATGTGCTGCACCTCATAAATCCATTAGATAAATTGGTGAGGACAGAATACATTGATGAATTTCAGGATTGAAGAACTAAAAAGATTATGGCATACAGAAATTCTCCAGCATTATATGTTTCTCAAGTATTGATTCAAAATCTTCTCGGGAGTGATTGCTCATGATAAAAAAATTTCACATATTAATTTGAGGCTGCCAACTTTCAGGAGAAATCCATGAAAAACTTTTTTTTCAATAATTCAAATTTTTCAATACACTCAAGTATTTACTCGAACCCTTCCGAAAACCAGAAATTTCGGGTACCTGAACTTTTCCGAGAACTCGAACCTGTTCGAGAACCCGAAATTTTTAGAGCTTTCGAAACTACTCGGCCCGGTTCGAGCTCGACTAGGCTCGAAACTGATTGAGCCCAGTTTGGCTTGACTCTTTGTGTTAAAAGCTCGTCTTGGCCGGGTCGAGTAACGGACTTCGAGCTTCTTGCACACTTTACTTTTTTCTTTTGAAATTACTTTGTTTTCAAGGATTTGAAAAAAATCATTTTTGCGATCTGGGAATTGATATTTAGTGTCCAACGTTGAGTAATGGGAAAACAGGACTTCAATTAACTGCACTAAAAACTTTATAATAAGATAAATTCAACTATTCTTGTTAAAATACTGTTTTTGGATGGAATTGATATGTTAATTTTTCGCCCGATCTACTCCTGTATCACTTGAGCTATGATAAAGTATTTGAAATCCTCTCAGTTTTGAAATTTTGATCTTAAATGTACTTTTAAAATTGTAAAAAGTTCCAATTCAAAAGAGTTGATTAATAATCTGAATTTTTTTGAACTGCATGTTTACGATCAGCATTTTTCAGTGATCTACACAAGTGCCATAAATGTATTCCAAGTAAAACTGAAGTCACTGGCTTGTTTGTCAAAAGATTAAGCACTGCGAATCAGAAAATTTTCAGATACCCGGAAAAATTCTGAAATCGAGAATATCTTATTCATAAATTTTTATATTTCTCAGAATGAGTAGATGTATTTTCATTTTTCCAGTCCATGTTTTCCATTAAAAATGGTATAAGCTCGCTAGATTTTTAGGTCCCAAGTTGCAAGTCCCTGTTCGAATCCGGTGTAGAAATAAATGAAAGTGTACAGTCGATCTTCTCATCATTTGACATTCTTACTATCAACTTATAGGCAAAGAACTAATTGTTTCTGGAACACAGCTGCTGATCTTATTAGTGGGAAAAGTGACTTTTTCATTTTTAAAAATTCGACCTATGAATATTACAAGGCACTTCTTTCACAGAGAAGAATAACCTTCTTTGCATACTCGGATTAAAAGCCAAACAGTTCTCCACGATGATAGAATAGAAAGCTGGGTGGTGGGGATATGCATACTCTTTGAAAGGAAATTTATGGGAATTAATATTGGCTCCCCTGGGAAGAGAACGGGGCGGAAGGTGGTCTCTGAGACTCCTGGAATGCGACTTTCGACATATATGAAGGGAACTTTAAGAATTTAATTCCTGCTCTGTACAAACCTCCACCCCCACTATGATCCTTCGCTTTTCTTCCTTCTTAGACAGCCTCCCAAGATATTCAAAGAAGTAAGCGCACACAATTCCATACGTATCTTGAGAGTCTCCTTCCAGTTTCAACCATCTCGAACGATCATGGATGTACGAGTTTGAAATTTATGTTAGAAAAAGTTGTTATATTCACATTCTCATTCGTTTTTATTTGATACAGTGAGATCGATAGAACCATTCACGCAAAATTCTTATGCCCGGCACAGCTTAAGCTCGATAATGAACAAAATAAATGACCCTCAAACAAAATCTCAATAAAAAGTTAGTATCCTCATGAAAAATTATCGAAATATTCGTTACTAAGAAGTACTTTAGCATAAAATAATGCGACACCAGTTTGTATATTAGAATCCACAATTTTTTCCTGGTACACTGTTATATAAATAAAAAGTATCCATGAATTACAGAAGAATTCATTTCGAAATTTTTAAAGAGTGTTTTTAGAACTATTAAGAGGTTTTTGTGGACAATAACTTTAAAATATTTCCTTCAGCAAAATGAATATTAGCAACTACTTATTCCGTTGAGGATTTGTTGAACAATTATATTTTAAAAAATCTCTCGTGTGGATTCTCAAATTAATAATTTCAATAAATACTAGAGGCATATGGCAGCAATTGCTGCCAGCTAAATCTTCTTGACACATACATATCACATCCATATAAATATCCATATCACATACATATACACATCCGATATTTCTTCATTGCTTCTTTCCAAGATCACTAAATGATATTTTCATTTGCCTTCAATTTTAGAATTTTATCTGATCGAACGTTTTCTTTCATTTCAAACTTTATTGATGAACTTGTTTCCAAGAGGCACAACGTGAAAATAACCTTTCAAAAATATGTAAAATTAAAACATCATCTTATGTTATATTGATTAAGGCTGCTGTTTTATTTATACACTTAAGTATCACAATGTTTGAATGCTGCAAATTCAAAATTAAAATGAAGTAAATAATAATAATATATTATGTAAATATTTAATTTCTTTACTCTTGAAAAATAAATTGAATAAAAGTTTATTTCGATAGAGCTTCCCTTCTATTTTTTCGAGCATCAAAACCACCGGAATTTTCAAATAAGTCACAAAACATTCTTCTAACACTTACAGGTGAACCAGAGTTTCCATAACCGGTAACTGTTAAGCTGCTGATTTATCACTTTTTATAAAAAAATAAACTAAAAAGTGATATCGGATAGAGCTTTCTCTATATTTCTTTGTCCATCAGGACCACCTAATCTTTCAAATAGGTCGTACAACATCTCTGCAACCTTTACAGCAGAGCTAGTATGTTCATGAACGAAAACTGTGAATTTTCAAATATATCACTTTAGAAAATAAAAAATAAAAAGTGATAACCGATAGAACTTGCTCTCTATGTTTGCGAGCATTATAGTCTCATGAGATTTCAAATAAGCCATAAAAATACCTCTAACCCTTACAGGAGAGCCAGAATTCCCATAACCAGAAATTGTCAATTTTTGAATTTATCACTTTTTTGAAGAAATAAAGAAAATTGTAATATCCACTAGAGCTTTTCCTGTTTTTCCGTTAAGCTGGACTCTATAAGCTTTCACATGAACCATGAAACATCCTCATATCCCTTGAAGGAGAGCCACAATATGTATGACGAAAATCGCTGTTACTTCCGTTAACACCCTTAAAGAACAAAGATAGAAGGACGAAAGAAGAAGACAGAATGAAGAAGGATAGAAAGAAGAAAGAAAGATTTCTTCTTGTAGTTAGAAAATCATGTTAGACAGAAAATATTATTTATCCTGATAAATAAAGACAAATTAATTTATTGGCACTGACTGGTATTACGAAAATTTCCGTAAGACGGTGAGTTTACCCCAACCTCAGTTACCCAGCTTGCTATTACCCGTTTCACCGATTATCCATAACGTTTCTTACCCCCAGTTTTTTCTCTGAGAAAAATGTTATATATCATAGTTCAATTATCAAAATTACGTGATCCGTAAATAATAAAATTCGTAAATTGATTTCTAAAAATTCATACAACACATTTTACTACACTTGTGTTGTAACTTAAGATTAATTTTCCGGAAGTTTAAAGTCACTATACAAAAGTAGAGTGAAAGTGAGGTAAAATTACAAACATTTTTAACAGTGTCCTTACCGGGTAAATAATCCCACAGCGGACAAATTCACAATGCTTTGAATGTTTGAATTCAACGAAATGTCGTTTTTGTCTATTTTCGAAATTTTTTAAATTCATTTCGATGGACATTAAAATATATTTAGACATGAGACAAGTATTGCTTTGACAGATCGAGCTTGGTTGACAATCTGATCACGCTCGTAATATCTAGAGAACAGAGCCAAAAGTAATTTGGTATTCTGGAAGAGGAGGGTGCACCGAGATATTCCCCGATTTTATCGCAACGAAGTGAAAACGCTTATGTAACGACAAAAAATCACCATTAAACGCCCGTATGGTTCCCGAGGGAAAGACCCTACACAGAAGGTATTAAGCGCATAAACGTGATAAGCTAAAACACTCGTTGTCTGCGCTACGCGGGGTTTCCTTCTTTTCTACTCTATCTCTATTTTTTATTCACCATGAAACTGGGGAAAAATGAAATATCATCGACGAATATATTATTTCAACGATCCTGTCGTCGGATATGGTTTATCGCTGACATGGAATGTCGTAGAAAAAGAAAACAGTAGGGCGCTTCCGGATAACCGCTGCGCTGTGGTTGTGACGCGGGCGCGGCGCGAGAACGATGAAAAAAGCTCAACGTCGGCTTTTAGTTGTATAAACATTTAGCGCTCGTTGTCATGCTCGCAAGTAATCTATGCGTGACTTCCATATCGAGTATTGATGCGACTAATGTTCCACACCAAATTATATCTTGCTTTGTTACTAGAAATACTTCTTCTCGAAACAGGAGTAATGGAAGCGTATAGCACCAGTTTAATTGTTAACTCAAAGAGAAAATATTTTCTTTAATATGAAAAAATCATTATCTTCATAACAAGAGAAATGTAGTTAAATTTAGCCGTGTTGTATATATCAAAGAAGACAGTAGGTTAAAGCAAATAGTGTGTTCAGTATAATTGCTAATTTGGAATATAGACTATTAAAGCTAACAAATATTGTAAAATTCTGAGAATACCTAATTGTCAACTACAAGCATGCACCGTAACCCATGTAAATCAATCATCTAAATTATTTTGATATCAACATATAATTAATATGTACATTGCTTCAATATTTCATAGAAAAAGAAAGATCTCCCTAAAATTAAAATCCCGCAATTTAAAATACGAATTAACTAAAATTGAAAAAAATTTCTTGGATCATTAATAACAAAGATATCTTGTGTTGAGAGAAAAAAAATTTCCTTTTAATAAAAAATTATGGATCTATAAAGATTGAGAGGATAAAGGAGGAATAATAGATTGATCTATATATTCGTGGGTGATGAGCGTGGTAGAAAAATAGCAGGTAGACGGTTATCGGCATAATCATGCTCGGACGGAAAAAATAAAATGCAGGGCATCTAATGTAGGGTTATTCTTTTAATGGTCCAAAAAGGATGAGGAAAATAAGGCGAACCAAGTTCAGCAGTTCCCCTGAAGCTCTTGAAAGGTGGATCGATTTGCGATCGAAAGGAAATCCGATCGTTGGACGTTGAAAAGAATATAGGTACCGAAAGGACTGATTGTAAAGATTCTGCAGATCGTTCATACGAAAAAAACGAACTTTTCGTACTGAGATATCTTGTAGAGCGGAACACTCATTCTAGGATTCACCCTCGGTCACGACGCGACAGTCCCATCACCTAACGTATCCGTGCGCACAAATACACGTAGTGTGCTGACGTTCGGATCACTTAATCCTGATATCTGTCGGTTTTCGGGCAATAAAACACGCTTTCTATACTGCAAGAACCCCAAAACTGCTGCTGTCTCCTGCTGATAAAGAAACGTGTAAAGATATCGATTCCCTCGCGCCTTCTTACGCGGTAGTGATTGCTTCCTTTCTTTGTGGTTTTAGATTCTTGTATTTATTTACGATTTTTTTCGACTTAAAAACATTGTAATAGATGGTACATTGAAAAAACATTGCATTAAAGATTATCAGTACAAAAGTAAAGCAAGATTGCTGTATGATTTCAAATTGAAATTACAATTTTATGTCCTTCAAATGAAAAATCTTTTATTTGGAAGGCTTCGAGTTTGAGAGCTTCAAATTTAATACTGCATAATTCTAAGCACTTCAGAATAAAAATGATTCCATTCACCCCGCTTTGAGTTTGAAGCTTGACAATTCTTGAAATATCAAATTTTTATTTATTTATTTATTGATAAGTTCATATATAAGCGCCATTTTTACAGACTTCTTAAAATTAAAAAAGGCTTTGATTTGGGATTTTTTCAATCTTCAAGGATTTTAATTTAGAATTGTCTTATTATAAACGGCTTCTATTTCCAATTTGATATTCTGCAATGTTGAACAATTTAAATTTAAAATCAGACTTTTTTGGACGTCTAATTTTAAAATAGTTAGGCCACGTGGAATCCACAAGCTACATTATACAAGATTACATGCTCTATGCTTACAGAGTTTAAGAATTGAGATTCTATGCTAATTTGTCTTCAAGCAGGAAATATGTATAAGCAATGGAGATCTTAAAATTTTGTTTAAAAAATTAGAATAGTCGGACAAAAAATTTACAATGTTTAGAGTTTGATAATAATAATACGTATAATTAAATTTTAGGACTCCTACTGCTCTGTTTGACATATGTATTGTGTTCTGAAATTATATTATTATATTAGTCTCCTAAGTCTCACTCGTTGCAACTGTATAGAGATTACGGACCTGGCTATTACGTTTCTGCGCACAAGAGAAACGGGGTAACCAGATCAGGGGTCTCGAATGACCCACGGTCACCCGGGGAGTAAATATTTTCATATTGCTTCGCCGGCACGTAATTCAAGCGTCGCAAATCTGCTTCGAAGTAAATCCACCCCTTCGCTTGAGGACCACACACATTCTGCTGCATGTCTTCTCGCGTTTTCTTTTTAATAGTTTCCTCAGCTTCCTTTTAAGTTTCCTTAAAATAACGAGGCACATTCAGATCTACAAGGTTTGATAGAATCGCCATACTACTTGAACTTGCAAAAACTGTATTTAGCAGTACCAGCCTTATCATATCTCAGATATAAGCAGCAATTGAAATTCTTCAGCTTTGTTTCTGCCATTCAAGAACATCATTGAGAACAATTCTTAATATGTGGACGTCCGCATGAAAAGGGCCCTTATGACCGGTTCTAGTTTTACAGATATTCTCGTTTTTGTAAGTCAGGGTCAAGATTATTATTTTCGGATTTGAGTGGGGTATGATACTAGGACCTATACTAAATCTATTGGTACTATATAAATGCCCCGTAAGCAACCGGAAATGGGTATATTTCACGTTCAAAGAAAAAGTATAACATGTGCGCTTAGTCGCTTATGGCCCTCACCAAAAGATAAGTTATTCTCAAAAAGCGGGTTTTCGAAGTTCCAGCTTCAAAAATGCCTCAGTGACTCGTTTTTCAAACTAAAGGATTCGTCTTCAGCTTAACATGCGGGGAATCTATCCGTCTATATGACCTTATACGTACCTCCATACCGGCCATAAGGGCCTTTTTCATGCGGGCCCCCACATGTTCATAAGTTTTTAGAGAGTACCCTGAACCTTATCCAAACAGCGCAAGAAAATATTCCTGAAGTTTGCAATGTTTTTACATATTTTGATGTCGGATTTAAGAATAACAAGATAAGCTTTAAAGTTTACATAAGAAACTGCCGTGTTACGGAAAGAAGATAGAAAAGAGGATAAACCTTGACTGACCTTTTGTGAAATTTTCCACTGATAAACTGAATTTCGATGACCGATCTCTATTCCTATATGGAACAAGTGGGGTTTGAATATTGTCAAGAGGAAAAAGGTATCGGGGTAGAAAATCGTCACCCCGAAATGGGTTCGCGTGTCCGAGAGCGAGGTCCCTCTTATTCGTACAAGAAGTTTAATCGAAAGTCCGTTTCGTGCAGAATGCTGGTCGAATTATTATTCGCACAGGATATGCGCTCTAACTACTATCGACGCTACTCCAACTATAATCAACCGAGTGGTACGGCTTAAGTATAATATTATTCAGCAGACAGCTTTGTATGGATATTGAGGGCCGTAGAGCACAGATGCTGTCCGTCGGAGCTACACAGCGACGGGTTCTCTAGTGGGTGCCTAAGAACACCCTTAAAACTAGATAACACGGCTAGCAGGGTAGCGCTGGTGATTAGAGGGTCGTATCGACATAGTTTGGTCACAAACCATGAATTGAAATGATACAAATGCGTTTTCATGAAGGACTCTTGCCTTAGCAGATGTTTCCAGTTTCTAATTTTCCAAGCTAAATTATGGTCAATTACACTGGGTAAATTCCATTTTTATAATAATAATAAAAACAATAGTATGACTTGTGCTTGGTCAGGTTTTTTTAAATTGGTTACCAGTTTGAAATTATGGAAATTATAAGCTTCTGAGTTTCAATTTAAAGATTTTACTGAATTGACTTCACCGCTGTCATTCATTTATCGAACTCGAGCGACGACAACGCCTCTCAAACGATATTAATTTTCCCGAAGAAACCGGTCATTCTTAGCATCGCCCGAGGCGAGTTGCAGAGAAGCGGGTTGCTGCAGGTGGCGGGAATGGTCAATATAACTTCAAAATGTAAATCATATTGCTGGAACCGAGTTTGCCTCCCTCGCGTATTAAATACAATACCGCTGGCGGTCTAAGATGGTCT
Organism: Melikaiella ostensackeni; assembly: GCA_032362435.1. Taxonomy (NCBI): domain Eukaryota; kingdom Metazoa; phylum Arthropoda; class Insecta; order Hymenoptera; family Cynipidae; genus Melikaiella; species Melikaiella ostensackeni. The sequence continues at coordinate 58,508,595 of JAUMHM010000085.1, forward strand.
CTATATTAGTTTTCGCGGGTCGCTTGATTCGATTTGCTTATTAATTTAAACTGAAGGACTGAGAGTGTTTGTTTTCGGATCATATTTGAGTTTCTAAATGCTATTAATATTTTAATCAAATGCAAAATCAAGATTTACACAACAAAATTACAATTTGTATACTCTAAAACATTACTAGTGGTATGTCTTTTAAGCCAATGATATATTTTTTTCTATGTATCTAATAGATTCATCTTGAACCAGATGGATCAAGCTAGACATTTCTAATGAAGTGTTAGATAAAATTTAAGATTTCGGAAAACCTTCTCGATCTTAATTCTGTCTTTGGAATGGTAAAAAATCGATAACGAAGCGGAAGTCCTGGGCATCAAGAATCAGGGCGGGTATACAACGTGGGGAGTCCATACTGAGAGTGGTCAGAGGCTTTCCGAACGAAAGCATAGCAGTAGCTGATGTATTTTGACGTGACCGATGTGAGGCCGCTTTCTGTTGACTGCATTATCTAATGGACCTGCCCCCTCTGCCCCGATGCACGATTCTTTGTTTTGCCTATCTACGATCTGCCACGTCCAGCCACCCTCCTTCACCCATAGTTTCTGATTTCATAACCGACCACGGATTCTTTTTTCCTTTTAACGCCGCTGTCGTCGTTCAGATTTCGAACCAATATCCAATCTTCTCTTGATGATAATCGACAATTGGCTTCTGTTATTCACCGATTTGACTTCCATCGATGTTGTAAGTTTATGTGTCAAGAACCGAAACACGTGTTATGCCCCAAAAGAAGTTACATGCCAATTACAATGAAGGCAGAAACTGTTTAAGGGATCGAGGAAAAACGGGATAAATAGGGGGTGAAAGAATAAGAGGCGGTACACAAGTCTCTTAGATTGTAAAAATGTTGACTTTAATAATAGGTGAAAGTAAGAATACTGTCCCAGTGTCGTATATTGGCAATTATTTTTCTAGATGTATGTCCTGAAGATCCTATAAACTCTGTCTTTTGAGTTTTAGAACAAATAATATGTCTTGGTTTTTAATCAGTTTGCGGAGTAGGTTATTTTTTTGACCGAAAGAAAGAATTGAAAAAAAGTCGTGACAGACGGAAAATAAATCGGACGTTTAAGTTTTTTCCCTCTCTCACGAATTTGTTTCCCTGTCAGGAGTTTCTTTCCCAGTTTTTTCCTTCGGTCGACAAGCAGCAACGTCCAGTCTGCTTTACACGCACGAAAGCCCGCGGTTTGGTGTCCTTGTTTTGAAGAAAATACTTTTTCTAGCTGCTACACTTCCACAATTGAAATCAAAATCACTCTTCAGGACTGCTGGAATCATAACCTCATTTCTGGTATTACAAGTTGACACTTGGCAGACTGATTGTGAGTAGTGAATAGTGATTGGAATAATTTGAAGTGATAAGTTATCACAAATAACTGATGAAATACCATAAATTACTGATAATTTATCATAAATTACAGAAAATTTCCGAAAGCTTTGGATACTATAAATTTATAACTAAAAAAAATTCCGTGCTCTGAAAAAAAATTGGATTCAAATAAATGATCATACTGGAAACGTCCAATCATGCATTTCCTCAGCCCCCTGGCACTCTGAGTTGAAAATGTATCAACTGTTGACGGTGAGCGTGTGGCGGCGCCACCTATGCACTTGGTCTAGGATCGATGCAGATGCATGACAAAGTTTTGGAAAATAATATTTATGCAAGAATTTTAGTCTTTTAAGCATGAACTATCACGTGCTTCTTTATTAAATTAATGAAGTTCAACTCACTGGAATCACCAGTGTTGAAATTTAAAAAAAAGTGGTGGATTGTGTTTGTTTTGATTGTAAATCGGGATATAAAAGTAATCGGGAGCAGGACAAAATCCACTAAATTCAATTTTTCAAAGCGCCAAATAATCCAAATATTGTGAAAGAGTGGCAAATCGCTATTTTAAGGGACGATATGAAACTAAAACCTGGTGATGCAGTTTGTTCATTGCACTTCAACCCAGAAGATATCACCCGGGATAAGACTTTTACGGGACTTGATAGAAGTGTTGTGGCAACGGTAAGTGTTACAAATAAAGTGTATAGGCTATTTTTTTGTTCATAAAGCTTTTCTCTTCTCAAAAATATTATTTTCTTCATAATATTGACTGTGAATAATGGGCATTATTAATATAATCAAAAACAACGCCTTTGTACTCAGATTATAAAAAAATTATATCTTAATATATTTTCAAATATTCAAATTTGAAAAAGTGAACTAAAATCATACATTGTGAACAAATGTAGGTAATTTTAATAAATTCATTTGAAAATTTGTTTTTCAGTATAACCATTTTCATGAAATTTAGTTTAAGACTTAAGACGAAAAGGTAAACTTGTTTTTAAATTAAACATGAACTGAAGTTATTTCACGCTAAAAAATAAACGTTGTTGAAAATGATTTGTAAAATCGAGGAAGAGAACTCGAGGTAAACTTTTGAAATGAATATTTTACTATTTTCATTGTTTATTTAACAATAGTTCTTAGGGTTTAATGTTTTTCTCTTTCTCTGTAGGTAAAAGCTGCAACTATTATTTAATCCTAATTCTGTAGAGCTTATTTTATTCCTTCAAAGATTCTCTGCAAATCTCTTTGATACGTTTTCATTAAAAAATTTTAAATTAGGAATTATAGAATTTTTATTTTTTAAAATAATAAATTTTCGTCAATAAATTTTCAAAAACAAAATCGTACAAAAGAGATTTGCAGAAATTCTTCGAAGGAATAAAATAAGTTCTACAGCATTAGGATCAAATAAGAATTGAAACTTTTACCCAAAGAGAAAAAGAAAGACATTAAATTCTAAATAGTTATTGTCAAATAAAGAAAACCTGAAATATTTTTTTCAAAAGTTCACCTCGAGTTCTTTTCCAAAATTAGTTATAATTAACATTAGAATATTTTCTTTGGTTTTATAAATCATTTTTAACAAGGTTCATTTTTTCAACTTAAAATAAGTTTAGTTGATTTTCTGTTTAGCAAAAGGAAATCTGCACTAATTGAAAATTTTGTTTCAGTCGCCGTACGTCAGGCTACACCTACGAGAAGGAGCCGTGCCAGCTCTAAAACTTGGTCATCCTCACTAAAAAAAATGGTTGGTTGGGACAACAAGCTTTTTATGGGGACGACGATTTGTCAAGCTCAGTGTAGAGGCCAGTAGTGTGTATGGAGATATGCCTTGTGCGCAGGCACAAGGCATAATGAGTATTATTATAATGGGATAATGGCTATTATCCGCAAGTGTCAGTCGCTGTCCTCGTCAGTAGAGAAGGTATAAACTGTGACAACTACTTCGATTGTAAAAGCAACTTACCAGTTTTTTACAGCAAAAATTCGCCGTTAATACTCCTAAGTAGTTCATATTAGTAACGATAGTAATTGTAAGCACAACAAATAAAAGTAGTCACATATAACATCAATGTATTTTCCAACAAATAAAAGTAGTAAATGTTACAAGTTTTTTTCGTTGGCGACATTGGCAGAACTGAAGCCTGAGCAGTGCTGACAACATTCAAGCCGAAATATCGCGTGAAGTTCACAATCATCGTCATGTTTAGTATTTCAGAGGTTTTGGGAAAGTCGATCACATCGATGACATGGATTAATTATTAGAACATACTGCAAGTTCACAATCTGCTGGAAATTTGAAAATCAGAAGATTACTTTGAAAAAATTCAAGGTAAGTAAAAAATAGATAATTCGTTAGACTTGATGGAGCTTTCAGGATTTGATGTAAGTAATATAACCTCTTTATCCCGATGAGTTATTCAGGTAAAAATAATTAGGGAAAACTTGCATCGAATCCACGTGGAACCTAAGTAGAAATTGACTATGAATTCTCAAATCGTTTTGCAACAATGTTTTCTCGTGGATCTCAATGTGAACTTACATACTTTATGGATAGAACGATATAAGTTTACTTAGCAGGTAAAATCTTGAAAGTTTCACATGTCGTTTGATCAAGTATTTTTTACCTACGTTCGAGTTTCTTGATTTAATAGAAATCTCCAAGTTTCTTTAGTCCTCTTGAGGGGAAATTATTGATGATTAATGTATTTTTCCTTTCAAAAGTAGCAACTATACTAATTTTAATAGTTAGGGTTACTACTTGGAGTAATTGGAACTACTAATTTAGTTGTAGGGCTTACTAATTTATTAGTAAGACTTACTGCTTGAAGTAGTAAAAACAACTACCTGAAAATGGTAGATACCATTTTCAGGTTTTTACGGCAACAAGCAAAGTAGTAAGGACAACTACTATCATTCTTTAAAATAAAAGTAGTAACCACAACCACTCAAGTGGCAGCGGCATATATTACAAACTGAAATAGTTGGCCCTACTACCACGTCGATTCGATCTGCAATAAGGAAATCACCATAGACTATAGTATAACTATTTTGATAAAATTAAACGGAAAATCTATTGATCACGCGGAATTTGGTTTTGTTTTGAACAGCTGCGTCTCGTAAAAGCCTCGAAGACGTTATTGAAGTTGTACGTAACAAGAGAGATATGTCGAGGTTACTCAGACTGAAACAGGCCTCCGACTTGGCTGTAATGATATGAGGGTAAGTACTTTAATTTTCAGAATCAGATCACATTTATTTATTATGGTATATTCTGTTATTTTATAATATTTTAAAATAATATATTTTTTATTTTCATAGATATTGCAAGAGACTCTAGAGTGGTTGAACGCATGGGAAACACGAGTCTATGAGAAGTTGATCAGCCCAGACGAATTTCTGACCATAAGTACTTCCGAAGGTCTGAGGATGACCTTACATTCAACATTAGATTTGTCTAAGTACTTATTGGAAGATTTGAAAATTGACGTCGTTTTAACTGGAAGAATAATTCAAAATTTTCTGGATGTATTTAAATCGCAGTGTAAACTATATGAAAGTGTCGGGAAACCAATATCAAACAGAAGTTAATAATTTTATCAAAATATCTGCAAAAATATATTCTAAAATTATAGGGATCTTATTCACTGTCATTTTGATATCGGTTTTTATTTACTACGAGTTTCCAATAATCTTCGTTGAAGCCTTCGAAATGCAAATAGCTCTGTGAATTCGTAAATTCTTACTCAGTCTTTCATTTTTTATATACAAAAATATACCTAGGTATTTTCGTAAAGCTCGAGTAACTGAACCTTAAATGTGTTCATTCAACTCACTCAAATATTTACTCATTAGTCACATAGTTTAATGATGACAGTGGTTTTAATTAACACAAGCTGCTAATTTCCAGCATTTTTTTATTTTTTCAAAAAGTGCAGGAAAGCCAGGCTCTGTGCTAATTAAAATAAACTTTATTACATATATATATTTTTACTTTTTTTAAGTTCTGACTTATACTTCCTAGATAGGATGCGAGCGCACTAATCATTGTTTAAATAGTTTCCTGATCAATTTCTTTGGTATTTTTAATTTGTTTAGAGATTCTTTGGGACGATCCGATATGCAGGAGGAACTAACAATCATCTCGCCATACCCACATTCATGCAAATCTAATAAGATCCTCTCTTTTTATAGCGTCCTAAAGCCATCCCGAAACGAAAATTTTTTTATTTTCGATGATACTCCAGTTAAGCCTTTAATTTCCTTGTCCACTTTAAAAGAAGTCTACAAATCGGATAATAAGCATTCCATTGTTGAAGAAATTAAAAAGTAGTTAAATTTAATTACTCAACAAGAAGACAGTGATTTTACATATTTAACAAGTGCTGCAAATCACGACTATGATCTACCTGCTGTGAGAGACTGTTCATTGTACTTTTACAGGAAAAGTTTGTGAACACTTAGCCAAAGTCCCAAACTGCAAAGTTTGTTGTTCAGTCTCTTTCTACTCGGAAGAGAATCGTTTGCAAATTCAAAATGATCCACTGGAAAATCTAGCAACTTTGAATACAAATCAGGAGATTCAACATCCTAATAAGCGGCTCTTCAATTTTCTAAAAGAATTTGAAGTATCTTTTGCTGAACACTACAACAGTAGTAACGTTTTTAGCCTAGATGTCAGCGAGATGACACAAAAAAAGTGGAACTTTGCATGCTCCGAACATGCGAAAGAAGTTCTCGCTTACGTTCTGGATTTTTATTTACAAATACGAATGTGTCGGTTTGCAAAAATTAAAATGGCTAATGAAAAGAAAGTCAACTTAGTAAAGAAGAAAGCTGCAAACGTAGTATCAACTTGAACTTCGAGAACCTAGAACTGATTTTTTAGTCTTGGAAGCACTTCTGATAGTCGTTTTGTAAGATTCTTGGTTTATACGGAGGAAATACACTTATTTAAAATGTTTAATAAAATCTGTTGAAATATTTAATATCTTATATGCTAGATACAAATTATTCAAAAAGAAACGACTTGTATACAAATACTGAGCGGAATAAGAAATTAATATATAGTTATACCTGTATGTGTGTGAAACCTAGAAAAAAAACCAATTGATTATTCTCTATTAAGAAATTGTTATTAACTTGTTGTTGCGGTGAAAGCATGTACGTTTAATACGTCACTTTCACTAAAAACTTGTATATGATCAAAATGTTTCATTCTATAACTTAGGTATATTATTTTAGTAATTTTACCTACACCGTTTTTCAGAAGTTCATTAAAACACATAATTTGTTTATTAAAATATTTTCAATTCGGAAATGATTCAAAATAAATAAAA
>JAUMHM010000085.1:58515429-58531589 GCA_032362435.1 Melikaiella ostensackeni
GGTCAAATTGATATAGACTTTTTATTTGTTTCTAGTTTATTTGATTTTTTCCTGTATTCTTTCTAATTTCAATTAAAGCTCTTAAAAAGTTTTCAAAATCTTCGAGGAGTGAATGCTGTCAAAAGTTCCGTCTCATTTTAAACTCATTTTTATGCAGCTTGAAACATCTTCCAAATGCATCATTAAGCTGACCTCAAAAGTTGGTACTACTGTAAGTGACCCACAACAAATATGTCAATTGTGTAATTTACGTGAAAAGGAGGACCTCGTACATATTCTTACAAAATGTCCAATTTATTCGTCCATTAGAGATCACAATTTGCGTAATTTACATATTAATGGAGACAATCTACATCTCTTATTATCTAATGCTTATCCAGCAACTCTCCGCACAATATATAACTTTATAAACACGTTTTTGAAAATAAGGGCGTTCTCCTTATTTGAATGATCAGAGACAATTGTAGTGCTTGACCTGTAAAAGTCGAATTCCTTTGTAAATATACCACTAATTTTCAGTCATATATACATATTTTACTTCGTTTATAGTGGCTCTCTTCTGCCATAAAAATTTTTTATTCTTAAAGGCAATATAGATACATACATACATGCATACATACCTTTCCTAGAGTATATATAACTTCCGATTTGGTAAAACCAGTGAATACCAGTGAATAACCAGTGAAGCCAGTTATAGCTCAGAAAAAAAACCCGTCTCACAGCTAAACCCTCCCCCTCACATACTTTAACGTGCTATACCTTTAGAGATCTTCAACCAAATCTCCTGAAAATTTGTGCACAATAGTGTAAAGCGCGCTTCGCGCACAGTGTTATATGTTCTTCATATACATGTTACTAGATTTGTTTCTTATTTCAAATGAAAAGGGAAATTTATTTACTTAATGCTCTACCAGCCTTGAGAAATACATTCTCATCATAATATTCGCGCATCGCGCTAGATTAGCTGCGCTCACTGTATAATACATACAAATAAAAAGTTAAAACGACGATTGAAAAATGACCTTGCTGATTCACGATTGGTCCTATGAAGAAATGTTTAACGGCAATTCTGTTTGACTTTTTAAAAGCACAAATTCTACTCTTTTGTCTTTTTTTCTTATTTCACGTTGTTTGGCTAAATAATTAAAATTAAAATATTCCAATACCAGTTTCCATGCTTAAGAAACAAACCATGCCTCCTACCAAAAACTTTGTGGAAGAAATTTTACAGGTCTTCGTAAAAGCAACAATTTTAATATCTTAACTTTTTTTCGTATCTCGCGTTATTTGGCTTAAAATTTGGATTTTTGATTTTGAAAAAAAATTCAGAAATTTGTTATGATAATCTTGTAGGGCTTTCAAAAAGCAACGTTTTTCTTGTTCCGACTATTTTTCATAACGTGCATTGTTTGGCTTAAAATTTTCATTTACATTTGTTTTTTTGAATTTTGTGAATGATATAACTCTGATGATTTTCTTTTTATTGAAAAAGTCATAAGGATAAATTGTTCGATTTACTAAGTACTACGAATATCTCTGCACATAATTCAAAAAATCTCTACAAAAATGCTCTCGAAAATTTTTAAAATGCTTCATCTTTTTGAAATTTTATCCAAAATGGCTGGCTAACAAACTTGACCTTCAGTTTTCGATAATAAAAGAGTGTACCGAAGGCCAATCCAATAGCTCAATTTTTTCAAAAGTTATCGTGCTTACATACATACAGGCATACATACATACATACAGGCATACATACATACATACATACATACATACATACAGACATACATGCAGACATACATACATACAGGCATACATACAGACATACATGCATACATATATACATATATACATACATACATACATATTTACATACATACAAATATACATACGTACATATATACACACAAACATATATACAGACAGACTCTTTCGTAAAAACCTGTTTTTCGGGCTCAGAGGGTCTCAAAACGGGGACATTTAAGGAAACGGGGGAGGGGGTCAAAATTTTCATAAATCTAATACCTTCTCTGATGAGAATGTGAAAATTGGCATCAGCTATTTTCAGGTACAATAATAACTGTTTCTGCTGTAAACAATAATAAGCAGAGTCCCGTTTTCAGCTTCGAATAATTGCAGAGACTTTTAATAAAGCTCAATAATCTTCATAATAATCAAATAATGAAATGGCTTCATTTCAAAATTTCTATTACTTATTCTTTGCTTACTATTAAAGTTAATTTCTTTGGTTGAAGTGTAAAAGCTCCTTATGACTGCTACAAAGGACGGTTCATCGCAAGCCGAATGGCCTCTTCATAAACCATCCCAAATTTACACTACGCCAAAGGCGTAAACGCGTCGGTCTTGCAAGGGGATGTCGCATTTCCAGTAAAGACGGACAGCCTCTCGTAGGACCGACAAGCTTACGCGTGTGGCGCAGAAAAAATTTGGGACGGTTTGTGGAGAGCCCATACCGCTTCCGAAAAACTATCCTTTGTAACAGCCACAGTAGGACATCATCCGCTTGCTCATTGAGTTGTTGGAAAATTTGTAGTCCCCACCACTTGAATTAATGCAGAAACTCTTTTACCTTTCTAAACAGTGGATGAATTAAAATTTCTCACACCCCACAAGTGAACGCAGATCGGTGTCAAAACAAAAGTAGTTTCCTAGGGATACTAGAACATCTTCTCCTGGGTCATTAAGTTGTTCAAGAAAGCCATGGAGCCAACCACTTTGATTAATGCAGAAATTTTTCGATCTTTCTAAGCAGGGGATGAATAAAAATTTCTAACACCCCCAAAGTAAATCCATATCGGCGTCACAACAAAAGCAGTTTCCTAGGGATATCAAAACATCATCCCCTGGCTTATTGAGTTGTTCAAAAAATCCCTGTTGCCATCCACTTTGTTCAATGCAGAAATTTTTCGATCTTTTTAAGCAGAGGGTGAATAAAAATTTCTAGCACCTCACAAAGCGAATGAAGATCGGTTTCACTACAAGGCTAGTTGTTTGGGGATATTAGAACATCATCCCAGGCGTCACTGAGTTGTTCCAAAAATCCATCATGTGAAGCACTTTTTTTACTTTGGAAATTTTTCGATATTTCCTCAAATAGGATCTCTAACAATTGTTTCACAGTAGTTTCATTTTGGTCGTGATTTTTTGTTTTAACAAAAGCAGCCCTTACAGTGTTGACCCTCTGTGAATATTCGTCGAGTAACTCTGTTTTATAATTTGTTAACTCTTTACATTTCTCTAAGTGTGCTAAAACAAGTGCCTAATTTGTATCCCTCGGTATTACTTCAGTCCAAATTTTTGTGGAAAGTCTTTGTCGTTTCTTTTTCTGAATAATCAAACAAACGAAAAATTTGTTCCGGAAGACAAGTGCACTCACTCACACACAACTGGATTCCCGATCACGCATGCACGACTGTTTATACCGCGCTCCTGACTGGTCCATTCTATTGGTTTACATTTTGGGTGGATCTATTTTGACTGGCTTTCTGACTGAGGAAAGAATTGATTCTGACTTTGCTATATTAATTTTTATTCTCTAAAGCTTAGCCCATGCCTCAATGGTTTTAAGAGCTTTGTTAAGTAGTTTCAAGATTTTTGTGACCAGGAGAAAGTAAATAATGCGGTGTCGTCTACATACAAACCAATTGAAACTTCGGAGACCTCAGGGATGTCATTTACGTAGATACTAAAGAATACCGGTCATACAATGTTTCCTTGGAGCACACCCGCTCGGATGGGTTTTTCTTCTTAGACTGTCTGGTTTACTGTGACAATATTTACTTAACTAATGTAAACAAATTCTGGTACAAAGAAAAAAACCAAAGAAACCTATTTCTTTGGATCAATTACATTTTTTTCAGTGTATGCCAAAAGAAAAGTGCACCCAGAAATAGATTTGGTTGAATCAACAAAATTTTGGTTAATTCAACCCTAGAATGTGGTTATTATATGGTCAACCAATAATTTGGTTGACCCACGAACATTTTTTGATAAGTAAAATTTGCCTGATTATGCCATAACTTTTGGTTGATCCAAGCAAATATTTTGGTTGATCCAAGGGAATATTTTAGTTGATTCAAGTGAGTGTTTTTGTTGGCCTAAGAGAAGATTAGTGCATTTAACTATATAGGATTTCGCACAATTTACATTGTCAATGGCTTACTGTGAATTCGTTTATTCTCGTGCTAATTATTTACTAGATTATTGGACTACTGAATATCACAAGACGAGACAATTCCACGGCAATTCACTTTAAATGTAAATTGTGTGGGTTCATTTGTTTATTTGATTAAAAAAATCGTTTTTTTGATTTAGCAAAAACTTAATCACACAATCTTATATGTATATGTAATCGCACAGATGCAAATAATCTTGCATATTTTTCACTTAATCATGCAAGTACATATTTTCAGCAAAATTATTCATAGAATAAAACAGTTTTTCTATATAAAATAATAATTTTTTTGTACCAGGCAAGACGTAAAGAAATAACGATACGAAGACCGCCTCTCTCTTACAGAAAACACTTTCGATTTATTATTTTATGAAATCTTGAAAATAATTGAAGAGGAATGTACAATTCTTGAGCCCCTATTCGATTCTTTTTTCGGATCAATCATTTTGATAAGGATCACTGGGATGCAAACGTATTCCTTATTTATGATTTTTCGCGATGCTACGAACTCTCCAAATGCGCTCAACAACACGATTTTTTTGAATGAGGAAAATTTTTTTTCTGGATGTGGACAAGTATTGATTTCAATACTATGTTAGAGTAAGAACACATCTAGATATTACAACTAGATTTATAACATAGCTAACACATAGTAGGTTAATTTCCTAGATGCAAATCCTCAACATTCAATTTTCCCTGTGTTTCTAGTTCGAAAATTAATAACATTTCCCAGATTGATAGTTTTCTGCTGACAGATTGGACTGGAGTGCGATTTTAATCTGTTACGTGTTTATCAAGCATGGATAAAAAGATAGGTACTTGCTACCAAAACTTTGAATAAAGGGAGAAAAAATGAGAGGAGGGACTCAACTCTCTTTCACTGGAAAACTGTTGTCTTTATGAATACATTAGAGCAGGGACATCTCTTCTCAGATTGAGGGTTAATAATAATATGTTTCGGATCTGCTGATGATCCAGAAATCGTTCTTCTCTATTTAAAGATCTAAGCTGATCATCAAGAAATCTGATCATTAGTTTTGGTTTAGAATCATAGAATCCTATGTCGCAGATTTGAGCTACTTGCTTGTTCATCAAGGATCAAAGAAAAGGTACTTGCTACTGAGTGCTGCGAATTGAGGCCGAAGGTGGAAGTTTGGTGATCGGCTTGTCGGGTCTGGAAATTCTTCGCCAGTTCGCGTGTATCCTTAGTATGCAACGTATGCATACTTTGGTTGTTACCGAAGGAGTGGTTTGCCGAGCGGCCAATGGCGAGTGCTCGGGCTAATTCTAGGGTGCCGCCACCGCGCCATCTTTGCATTATAATGTTGCGTTCGCGGCCCCCTTCGTACCCCCCCCCCCATAACCGCCATTCGCCGTTTATCCCTACCCTTTACCTCCCTCACCATCGCTTCGCCGCACGGGATGCGGTGCACACTGGAGAGGTGGAGAACCACCTCAATGAGTGAGAGTAAGAGAGCAAAGACAGAGACAAACATGTCTAAAGTGGGTACAAAGCATGGAAAGCGAATTTAACGGGAGTGAGAAAGATAGAGAAAGTGGGTGGGAGGAAGGTTTATGTCTAAGAGAAGAGGAAAAGGGGGTCGAAGGGGTTGTCTGCGCCTTGTCTGCCGGGAATCAATCACATAACAGTGGTGCACAACTCCTTACATTCGAGGTGCTACCTGGAAGGTGAGATTTGGTTGAGAATCTTTTAAAAGCCTAATGGCGAATTTCAGATCAAGTGGAAGTATGTTTGAATATGGAGTAGAGAAGCGAAAAATGATGTGAGTAAAGGGAAAAGACGTTTAGAATTTTGAATGGTGGAGGAATTGGATTCTTTTTAGAGTAGGTATCGGTGTACTTTGAGAGATGTACTTCGGGCAGACCGACTCGCAGGAATCGTGAAGACGCCCAGGGCGACATGCCACCTACGCCCTGCTACCGTCTCCCTGTCCAGAAAGTTAATCCTAAATCGTACGTGTGTACTGCTACTGCATTTTCTTGAATGTAAGACCTCTATGAACCTCAAGGTCACAGATTCGGCAAACAGGAAAAAGGACTATAATAACTTAGGGGCCATCCAATTCCATGTGGACAGTTTTTTTATTTGGAGGGGGGGGGGGTTGACAAAAGTCCACGATTGTCCACAAGGGAGACCGGCAGCGGGTCGAGCCAAAGACAACATGGTCACTTTTTTCACTTTAAAATCTTCATTTTAGAGACCTCTTTTCAGAAAAACATGAAAGACTCAACAATAATTTCAAATAACCGAATTTTCAGTCAATTCACTGCTCTTTTTGTTTTCTTTGCTTTTAAATACCAAGAATATCCATATTTTCATCAAATATAAAATAACTTTACGTGGACAGATGAGCCGGGGGGAAGGGTCGTCAAAAGTCCACGTTTCTCGACAACGGGAGGCGGGGACTCAAAAAGTGGTAAAAGATTGTCCACGTGGTATATATGGCTCCTTACGATATAATGGTATATATAATGAATGTATGTACTAGATGGGAGGCAATCTATGATAATATACCTGCCTTTTTTTGTTTTTGAGAGACTGATAACTTAAACAATCGACCCTGCACTGACTAAGTTTCTCGACTTTAAATGACATTAGCATCGTTAAAAAAATGTAAGAAGTACTTGGAATCGATTACTAGGAGATTTGCAATAAGGAATCCTCCGTTCTTAAAAGGAACATGTTTGAAAAAGTTATCAAAGAGAGCTTTATTTTGTATTTCAAAGAAACTCAAGCCTTCTACCGTGCAATTGTTCTGACAAAACATCTATTCCATAAGTAAGAATTGAGATCTTCATGAGTGTAATTTTACTGCATTCAATTTAATTATTCAGTAATTACAACTAAGTACTCTAGAATGAGTAATTCTTTGTATACTTTTCTTCTCTTATCAGCAGCTAAAAATTAATACATCAAGGGACAGACAATACTTTGCATCGTAAAAGGAATCATTGCAAACACTTGCAATGAAGAAATTTGTAACAAAGCGAATTTGAAGATCCGCGAGACATTCTCCACGGTCAAAAACAGCGGAGCAACCTCGCTAGATACAATGGCCGGACGCACCGGTTCACAATGATGGAAAATAATTAAAATGAGCAAAAGGTGAGCGGCTCAAAAGGGCCGACTGCGAAGGGACAGAGGAGATGTTGGCTAATCAAACTGATCGTGGCATGCATAAGAAAACAAGAGGCAACCACAGAGCACACATATGTCACATATACAGAGATCCGGTTGCATTATGTCTGTGTGCTTTGGAGTGCGTGCTTGGCTATACGGTCCGTGCACCACACAATCAACACGGTTGAATCGAGTGAACGGCGTAGTGATAGGAGGCTGGGAAGGAGGCAAAGAGATGGTTATAGAGACTGGCGAGTGGCAGGAGGGTTGTGGGAGGCTAAAGTGAAACGGCAGACAATGCACGCCCATGCTCCGTATCGACGTATTCTTACTGCACTACACCACTACGCAGATCTTGGTGGTACCTGGATGCAGGATTCAGAAGATCGATTGTTTACGATTCAAAAATTTCACATCATTACATTCTAGAGCAAAACTTAATGATTAATTGGAATTAATTGATGACTGCATTAACCATTTCTATCCATTAATGATTCCGTGATAAGTCACACCAGATAGGCCTTTCTGTGACAACACTTCCCAAAGCAAGATATCCCAGTGCATCCCTTCCCAAAAGGAGTAACATCGCAGAAATTATCTCCTGAAAAATGAAAAATAAAGTCTACCTTTTAGAGGCAAATTGCGACATTGCTTCCCAAACGACAAATCTTTCCCAGACATTCTATCTCGGGACAAATCTTTTCCGTAAATCCCTTCCCATCTTGAAAAACATGTGATTATTTGAGGCACCCTTGGACAAGTCTTTCTGAGAAAAGATTTCCCAAGACGAATATTTCAGGGGAAAGGGTGAGTTGAGATTCTGGGAATATTTTTTTTAAACCGGGAAAGAATTTTCTGAGAAAATTTGTCCTAGGACTATCAGTCGCGTCGCGCCTTGAAATATTACATGCTTTTTTTCAGGCCGAGAAGATACTTTCTGGGAAGACTTGTTCAACATAACCAAAGTTCGAGAATCTGAATTTTGTAATTGAGAAATGATGTCCTTAATCCGAAGTTTTGCGCGGGGAAGGGATGTGTGGGTTGATTGTTTTAATCTATTTACTGAGATAGTAGAGTACGACCTTGCAAGGTCAGTTTAAAGGACGATTTCTATTAGTCAATTCTTTTAGGCTGACGCGCTTGTTAGTGGAGCTTCTGGCACTTTTGCCTCTCGAAATCTCCTCACTCATGTTAGCGAATGTAATATTAAAGGTTAAAAATATTTCCAGGAACTTCAGTAATATTCGGCAGACTTCAAGGGCTATTGAAATAAATTTTTGACACAATTCAGCGGGTGTACCGATGCGTTTTTTTTATTGCAACACTCAATTTCTTACCATATAAATTTCATGATCCGCAGTAGTATAACGAGGCTACAACAGAACGAGTGACGCTTACCCCAAAAGGGATTTGACTTAATGGTATAATAATACAATTATTTTATGGTACGGAACCACAAGTGAACTTCTGAGTGTAATGCTGATTGGTGACCAACATTTAGCTCAATTTTTTCACAATATCCAAATGCTGGATATAGTCATCATTAAATGCAGTAGTTAGGGAAGACTGATAACCCATTTAGAACGGTATCCATCACTTCTGAAGCCCCCCGTCTAGTATTTGGTGCGAAACCCCCTGTGGTAAAACGATACGAACGCGAAGATAATTCCGTTGGACCTCCCTCTCGCCAGGTGTCCGCCACCCGGGGACCAAGATAGGCCACAGACTGTCCTCGCGCAACGATCCTGGCACGCGCTTCATCTCGATCTTGGGTAAAAATGTGAAAGTGTGCTGGTTGATAAAATTCTCTTCTTATATATAAATTTATATATTAATTACCCAAAATGTTCAATTTTGGTACCAAAGATTCCATTGTGTTTCTTACATCGATCGAGTGGTTTAAAAGCTATTTGTCTTTTATTACAGTGGTCTACCAAAAGCGATTGAAAAAGGAGCGAAGAGTAAGAAGGCGACTCCAAGATCAACTGGACCTTGAAGTTAAAAAACGCACGCAGTTAGAAGATGCACTCAAAGCCACGGGAGCCTCAACAGAACAAGTCAAAGCTATTACTGGTAAGTATCCTTATCTCAGGAATATTTTTATAATCAATCCTCTAAAACCCTAGTAGACATGTTAAATATTGTAACGGTGGTGCACAGAAAAAGGCAGGTCTAAGTTTTGCTGCCGTCGTAATTTTTCAGGGAGTCGATTACGATTCTTTTCTTTCACATTCCATAAATTTTCAATTCATCCACAATTATTATATTTTTTCCTAAGCAGAATTGAAAAATAAATTGTGAGATGTGAAATCTGAAATGTGGAATGTGAGAGAAAATAATCGTAATCAAGCCCAAGTCTCACCTCAAGCCGTTGGCGAGGCAAGTTTATGTAATTTTGTTGTTGTTTGAAAACTCAATTTGATTCCTTTTCGGCTAAAAAATGTTGTGTCTTAATTTTGGCTCAATATCCGGCTCAAAATAAGCCCAGTTTTTTTTCTGTGTGTTGTGTAAAACTTTAAGTTTTCAAGTGCCCCAGTGTGTTTTGTATGCTACATATGTTAAGATTAAATGATTCTTTAAAAAAATAATAGTAGAAATGGAACAATGTGTTCTCGATATTATCCTTTCTGAGAATTTCTGTCATCTCTTGAGATTCACATTGAATCTCAGTCTCCGGCCAAGGGCCTTAATCTCAGAATACATTAATTAATTCATCGGGGCAGAATAAACAGTCTGACACCCAGCAGAATATGATTCCTTACTTATGATCCCCTTTCCTCCTCGAAATCTACAACCAGTGAAATATTAGTCTTCTACTACTTGTGAGTGCACGTTGTGTCTACTTCTACAGTAGCGTTTAAATTCCTAAATATACGTTCTTCGCTTCAACTCTAAACAACCTCGATCCGCTAACAGCACCCACCCTTCCTGTCACTACCAAAACTCAAACACGAAACCCTTTAAGTGAAATCTCTTATTCCGATATAACGTTTCGTGCCTCCTTGCCATATTCGCTGTAGCTGCTGATTAACCTTGTCAGTGCCAGAGAGTCGCGATATTAATTTCAAATCAAACGGCACGAAAGGAGACGAGAGGTTACGTGACTTATGTTTCCTAAAAATATACCTCACCAAATACTGAGTCTAAGTGGCTTTGAAAGAGAGGATTAAATCGCTTAAAGATATTATTTTTTTCTTGTAAGAAAATAGTGATTAGTTACTTAATTCAACTTTTTATATTTTACACAATCAATAACTTTAGTGATGTTATGCAAGATAATAATGAGCTCCAAATCTGATCTCAAACGCATTTGCTCATTATTATTATTTTTAATCTTCTGCACAATTATACACATGTGATGAGAATACGAAATTTTAAGGAATTGGTGGGTTGAGGGCCATTTACAAATACGAAGGCTGTTCCGCAAGATTTGTCGTACACTCCTTTCAAAAGCTGCTATTTATACATGAAATATAACCTCTACATTTTAAATAACAGCTGCTTATGAATAAAGATATCTTATTTTACTGAAATAATGTCTTCGATTCTCAAAAATTATTTTTAAATTGAAATAATAAATAAAAATGAGAGCGCACCGCATTACCCACCGGGTAGAGTAATTTGACACACGGACGTCTTTAAGGAAGACTCAATTACATCGGACGTTGATATTCATAATTTTAACGAAACCTTTCTAATCTGGATGTGAACGTTATTACTCTTAAAAAAGTATCGAATTATAAGTAAGTGCTTACCAGTGAGGAAGCTTTGTTTTTAATGTTACCTCATACCTTTAGTGGCGAACAGTTTGACTTAAATGTTAAGACGTCACAAAAACTGCTAGTGGCTTAAGTCTGAACAAGACATGGAGGTAAATTTCATCATCATAGGTCAAGAGACTTGGTTGCATAATTACGACGTACCCACGAAATCACAGAGCAAAGTTTGGATTTTGAAAGACGGTAGAAATTCGAAGAGGAATGTAGTAAAGGAAGAATGGCATAACTGCATATTTAATGACTGGTATCTCCGTACGACAATCTTTGAATGGTTAATCCTACGATTCCTATATATTAGTGCCTATATATTTCCTATATAATATATTAGTATATATTATTCCTATATATTAGGCTCAGGACGCATGCATCCTGCATGCATCCTGATTCTATTTCGAGTTGAGTTTAACAAACAAAAAAAGTTGATGTCCTTTGGAGAGAAAAGTAGGTACATTGATTTTTTTACACATTCATATTAATTTTCAGAAAATGTCACGGCAGAGACTAGGACGAGTGTAGAACCATCCGAGGAGAATTCAATACATTCTCAGTCCCAGCAATCAAGCACCCAGCAGCCAAGCTCTCAACAACCCCTTCAACCACAACAACAACAACAGCAGCAACAACAGCAACAGAAGCAGCAGCAACAACAAGTCCAACAATACCGGGAAGCTCAAGTTTCTCGTCCACCCCAACAACCACCTACGCCGGAAAAACCCGGTTGGGGTTACAGTGGACTGGATCTCATCGGCAGTCAGGCTTTCTGGCAAAATTATCAAGGTCAGTAATCACCCGTTCTCGTCGTCCTGGCTCAAGTCCCACCCGATTCGGTATTCCCACGCCTTTTTGATCATCCGTCTGAACGAGAAGGATATGCGCGCACACAACATTCAGGGCACAATCCTAGGAGATAATCGCATTTGCGTATTAGAACCCACTCAATTTTTCAGATCTTCCGATCGAGTTGGCTCGATCCCAGTTTATCAAAAAATCAAACGAGGTCGTAATAACCCCCTAACGCTCTCGTTACGGAACTCACCTGTATCTCTATATCTATATCTATGTGGAGCGGTATAACCGAATCCGAAAATAAATTATTCGAAAGATCTCGTACGGGAGCAATCGCGTCGAGCGGCAATAACGACCCTGCGAACAGGCAAGGAGAGAGAGAGAGAGAGGGGGAGAGAGAATGCCTGCCTGGTAAGGAAAGAGGAGGTATCTCAATAGGGTCCCGAGAGTCACCCAGACATCGTGATGCGGAATCCATTTGCAATAAACAACGGTGATTTAGTCGTGGGCAGGGGAATTGCGGGTGCAGAGTGAGGGGTGTAACTTCGTCCAAGGTAGGTACTTACATCCTTGGGAGGGGACCTCTGTGCTTCGCGTCTTCCAGTCATGCATTCTATACGAGGAGTGATTCTCTCTGTACTCTGTCTGGCTTCCACTCAAATTTCGACATAGCCGAAATGCCAAGTAGTTTCTCTTTCAAGTCTCTTGAGAGAGAATGTTATGACAACCCTTGTAGTAGCTGCTACTTTAAGGAAAAGTTAACTGTTATGTAGTTGATTTAAGCATTCAGGAAGGGACCCTCCGTCAACCTGCATCATGAAAAAATATTGTTTCTTTACATTTATGGAAAATTGCCCGTGCGTATAGAATAGCGATGGAGAAATTTGTTCAATTCCAGTCGGAGGTAAAGTCTACAAATTCTGTATTAAATGAACCCAAGATGAAAGAATTTAGTCCATTTTGTAAAAAGGATGCCAATGCTTGTAACTGAATTCGGTATTAAAAACTATTTTTAAATGTTTTTGGCTCATTGTAACGCTGACGTTACTCACAATAGACTTTACAAAATTCCTATATTTTAGAGTGATAAGTCTTTTTCTTATAAAAAATTAGCTTCATCTAGCAATCCACATGTTTTCCGAATTTTTAAATCGAATTAAAAAAATGGACCGCGTCTGGTAATCCATTTTATAGGGAATATCGTCCAGTTCTATAAGCTTGTAAGCCACAAAATTTCGTATTCTCAATCTGACATAAATTTCTTGTTATTGTGCTATGAATTGTTTTGATTAGAAACAAGTTTTTCACTGAAAAATCACTAAATATTTCCGTTAAGAACAATCTTGTGAAAATCTAATCTTAATATTAGTTTTTTGTTCTTAAAGTTCGATTATTGTCCTTGTGGCTTAAGACCTTATGATATAAGTTTTGCAGGCAACAACAATTGAAAGTTTCTTCTTCTAAGATTAATCTATTATAGGTTATTCTAGGATTTTAACAAGTATTTAATAATTGGAGATATTATTACGAAAATTAAAAAATGTTGTTTTAGAACTATAAATGTCCCTTTGTTCTGTTAAATAATGTTACTTGTTTATAAAATAAATAGAAACATGTATTTCGTATTATTTTCTTAACGATTCATGTATTATTTGCATGTATAATACCATGGAAAGCTAAACGGTGCTAAGTCCATCGCCATTTCCATTAGATTATTACATGCACATTCAGCACCATGTATTTTTCCACACAATGGTTATCAAACTGATCCATCCACCTGCACAAAAAAAAATAATTTACCCAATCGGTTGTAAATTTTTTTTCTAGAAAGGTTTTTTTTTGTTTCTCCTGTTAGATTTTGGATTAGACTTAGCACCGCTTAGCATTCCCTGCTTCATTTTCTTATAATTCTAAAAAATAAGAAAGAGTCATATATTCAAAATCATTTAAATCTATGGAAAGCGTTTAGAAGAAATCAAGGGGTTATCATTATTAAAATATGGTAAACATGCCCCCATGTATTCTCCCGAAATCCATGAAAATCTTTGAAATATTTTGAAATATCTTGAAAACCCGTGAAATGCACCGAAAGTTTTAGAATTTTTTTAAATTTTGTGGAAAATTTGAAAGCTTTTACATTATCTGTTTTGCTTTCTTTTGAAATCCCTCCAATTTTTGAAATCTCTTAAGATATTTCACAATCCAATTATACCTATCAATTAAATTTTTTAATTTATGTTGGATCCTTTTAACATCCTTAAATCTTTGGAAAACTGTTTTATCATTATGCATTCTTTTGCAATTCGTTCATATCTTTGAGATATCTTGACATATAATATTGAAATTTCTTGAAATCTGTTGTTGTTCATCAAAATTGTTTTTTTTTTCTGTGAGATTCCTTTAAATTGGTCGAATGATGAGTATTTAATTTTACAGAAATCTAATGGGCTCCCTATCATTGATCATCCACTTAATATCTGTACATACACAATCATAAAACTTTATCGCCTTATAATTTCACATTATTCCCTACAAGAATAAAAAAATATGAAATAGGAGATTTTTTCGAAGTAAGACATCTTCCAGTGTACCCAACAATATTCATTACAATCTTCTCGACAAGCCGCATGCTCTATATTTCAGCCTTGATAAAAATTCGAACACCACTGTAATAGGTAATCCAAAGCTTATGTATATCTCTCTCACAAGTAAGGAAGAAACCGTAATTTCCCCGGCGGCCACAAAGGTTCTCGGTGGCGTTACCTGTCCTCTCTCCTCCGTCTTCACTCTGTACCCTCTACTCTCTTATCCTTCTTCTTGTGATTACACCACGTCCACCATCTACCCTGAGTACGACGAAGCACTCCACCACGCTTTAATATTCAGACTACATGCAATAATTTCGCAGCGACCATAACCTCTCTCGTCCCTCGCGGCCCCTACACCCTTCCTTCTTCGTCCCTCTCGCTCTCACTCTTGCTCTTTTCTGTTTCTCGTGCATGAGAATTGAAGAGTAAAAGGGAAAAGATCGTCTCTACATGCATTTACCTTTGCTTTACAGACGTGGCAGCCATAGCCACCTCGCGACCGCAATCATTCTAAATCGCCGGGCGGGCTTGATATTCGATGAGCTGTTCTCTTCCAAGTACATTAAAATTGAAATGGTTGCAACGAGCCGCCAAGGCATCATAAGGTGCTAAAATATTTTCAAATATTGAAGTTTTACATTCAGTTTGAGATTTACTAGTAATAAAGTAGATCAAGGCAATGAACTACTGTTTTTAGGCGAATACTATGTAAATTGTACCTACAAGCTCAGGCTCCAATTTTATTTTGAATGGAAAGTTGAGTGTGTGAGCTTAATAGTACCAGTTCACAAAGATAGCAAAATTCCACGTCTTATGAATACGATATGAATTGATAAATGGGTGATAAAAATTCCGGAAAGTTTTTGTTATTCTACCTGCATTACTAATAAATGATGGTATACGACTCAAAAGTTTTAAATTCGCATTTTGTTGGAGAAAATTGATAAAAATGGAATTGCTTTAAAACTGAATTCAGCTGATAATTAATTACAATTTAACTCTGATTAAACAATCGGTTATATAATTGTTTCTCTCAGAATGGTGGTGAGGGGCTGAAAATTGCCTGAACACAAGCGGTCAGGTGCAAATACCTCTGTGGCAGAATAATATCAATGTTATAATTTTAAGTTATAACACACTAAATCTTAAGGTGTCAAATTTCGATCCAAACTTGGATCAGATCGTTGCACAATGGAAAAATAATTGACATCTACTCGTATATAGGAAGATGTGAGGTAGTTGTAATTTTCGATGAAATAGTTATGTCGTGGTCAACTGTTTCTCCATTGCTAACTCAATTCAGCCATTGTTTGTTGCACTAACCACTCAGACTCAAGCCTACTTTATACATTCGTTTTGAAATCTCAAAAGAAGTTTGGTTTATAACCTGTAGTTATAGAGTATATTGGTATATGTGCATTACGTTGGGAGTTATAACGTATAAGACAATAACCTTGCAAGAGTGATAAAGCGTAACGCGTGTGTACCAGCAATATAAAGTTTATACTGAGGTAGCGGCAACCGGGGTGGAACACATCTCCTGCTTAGTTATATCTGCGAGACACGGCGAGGTTTTCCGGTGAACGAGCCGCCGGGATAAAAGTCAGATAGGGCCTCTACTTATACGCGGTGATGGCAAGGGGGGGGGGGGGGTCGAAGGTGTATGCCAA
>JAUMHM010000085.1:58531689-58542612 GCA_032362435.1 Melikaiella ostensackeni
AGAGTTGTACAATAATTTTCAAATATATGGTTTTTGTATAATCAGTCTCATTACTTAATTGTCACACCTCGTATGTGACAAGAGTACTCAAGAGTAAGTCAAAAATTAAGAAGCTCCTAAACTTCCCTTAATTTTCCCTTTGAAAGGTCCATTTGTAGAACACTCCTTAATATATATTTACGCAAGATTCAGCACATTCCAAAATTCCTCGAAAGTTCCCGAGTTTCCATCAATTTTTGAAAGTTTCCGTGAATTTCCCTAGATTTCTCAAAGTTTCCATAAGTTTCCGAAACTTTCCGCTAATTTACAAAAGTTCTCGGTAATTTATAATAAATTCAAATTATATAAAAGATTCCAGAACTTCTCGAAATCCTTTAAAATATTCGGAAATACTTTGAAATTCCAGTAAATCGCTTGAAATTCTAAAAAATCCTCTAAAATCCGTGGATATTCTTTGGAATTTTTCAAAATGTCTTACAATCTTTTAAAATCATCCCGCGAATTCATCGGCTTACGTTTTGCAAAAGATAAAATATTACGAGTAAAATACTGATTTAAAATGCCTTGACAAACTTTAAAATATTCGGAAATACTTTGAAATTCCGGTAAATCGCTTGAAATCGTACATAATCCTCTAAAATCCGTGGATATTGTTTGGAATCTTTTAAAATGTCTTACAATCTTTTGAAATCATTCCGCGAATTCATCGGCTTACGTTTTGCAAAAGATAAAATATTACGAGTAAAATACTGATTTAAAATGCCTTGAAGTGCTTTAAAATATTCGGAAATACTTTGAAATTCCGGTAAATCGCTTGAAATCCTACAAAATCCTCTAAAATCCTTGGATATTCTTTGGAATCTTTTAAAATGTCTTACATTCGTTTGAAATTATCTCGTGAATTCATCGGCTTATGTTTTGCATAAGATAAAGTAAGTGAAAAAAGATTGTTGAATAAAAAAATACACATAATACGTTAATGTTAGTTTGTCTGAAGTACTGCACCTGCGACAAATCACCCGCTCACGGTGAATTAAATTGATTAAATACTTTTCGCTTAAATTGCTTATTTATTTAACAAAAATCTTTTTCCTAATCATGAGTTTGGAGATTGAACATTATAAAAGTTTTGGACTAGTTAGGTTCATGTAAAATGTAAGTTATTCATCGATTGAATTGAATTGCTCTGAAATTAACTAAAAGTTACAACAACAAAAATACTATAAACTTGTAATAGAACTGTTTTGAAAAATTGACTGACTCAATTTTTTATCAATTACATATTATGCTAGAATTCAAACGATATAACTATTTTCCTTGAGCCTAACTATTGTAGTTTTTTGTAAATGAGGGTGCGCCAACTTAGCCTCCGCGCCAGCTCACCCTCCTTGCCCCGAAATTGTAGAAGTACCTAAGAAATTCTTTAAAGTATGTGAGAATATTTGAAAATACTTTGGAATATTTGGGAATACTTTGTAATACTTAGGAATATTTAGAATATCAAGATTATCTGGCAAAATTAACGGAATATATAGAAATACTTCATGAGTATACGAGGAATATCCGAATGGTCTAACCACTCTAACCTTCGACTCTCTACATCTGAATTAACATGACAGTGGACGTCCAGAAAAAAAGGGACCACATTGTCGATTTTATTTTAGGAAAATGCGTTTTTCTCGAATAGAGGTTTTCCGGAGTTCCAACTTCAAAAGTGCTCCGGTGCTTCGTTTTTCAATCTAGAGGGTTCGTTCTGGGCCTAACATATCGGAAATTCATCTGGATATATGTCCCTTTACGTAACCTTATACCAACGACCTGGTTCCTTCTCTTCTGGACGTACACATGTGCACCCTGCGTATAGACGAAAATCAATAGTTTGAAAAATTTAACGTTAAAACTGACTTCTCTGGGGAAAGAGCTGATCAGATTAATAAGTCGAGATTTGGATATGTTCCAGATAAGAGCAGTTTCCTCGTAATTGTTGTCGAGGGCAATCAAAAGAGACACCGGCTTTTTGCGCGAACAGAGAAAAAAGCAATTTACGTATCGTATCGAGGAACAGTAATTGACCGAATGCTCAGGAAGGGATCGAGCTAAGCGGGTAAGGGATACGCGAAACGAGAACACCTGAGGGTTGATTTCGTGTAGCGTGCGTTTTTAATGCTCTGATCTTTATGTAAAACAGGAGAGTGGCGACGGGGCGCGTGAGCGTTCGTGCATCAAGCCAACCGTGAAATTGTATGAATCGCGAAGGCACAGAAGCACAGAAGCAGAGACACAAAAGCAAAAGAAGAGAACGCACCCGCGTGCCCTCACCCTTTCGAATCCCTATCTTATAATTTCAAATTTCCGCAGGCAAGGATCCTCTTTCTTCTCCCTTATCCAAGTCTCTCTCTCTCTCTCTCTCGAATTTTCCTTTTCTTTTACGAGTCTATAGGAAAATCGCGCCTCCGGGAGGTGGGAATATCATTTTATCTTCAGACACTCTCATGTCTTGATTTTCTTTTTTCGTTACCAAGCGAATGTAAATAGTCCATGATGATGAAAGAATGTGGGAGGAAGTCAATCAAAAATTCCCCTTCGTAGACGGAAAGATTTGGAAAGACGCCTACGGGAAAAATAATAACTGTTGGATGAAAATTAAGTTAACTTTATTAGCCGTTCTGTGCAAGTTCCTAGAAGGCATTTCATTGAAATCTGTATGGATTTTCACAGCTTACTTTGCTGTTCAATATATAAAGTTTGAGTAAATTAGAAGATCAGTGGCTGGACCGAAGCAGAAGTCACTCTAAACATTCTTAAAAAATTGTGATTCTTGAAAATGTCAAGTTAAAAATGAAAGAAATTATTGAGTGACTCTCAGTGACATGAAATAAAGAAGGAACTTTCGAAAAATCGAATCCGGCACCGTCTGCGTTGCATCACAATGCTACGAATTTTCCGGACGATACTGAGGCTCACACAGAGCTATGTGGTATGGTTCTTTTTCTAATTGTTTTATTCTTCCTCATCGCCGTTTCAGTTCTTCTTCTTCTTCTTCCGAAGCAAGTTACCCTCTTCACAGTGCATTGTGTCAGAGTTAATTACTTGCAGATAAACGCAAAGTCATATTACGGAGCTCTTTCTCAGGCAAAGGCTCTGTCCACCTTAAAAAATGGACGGAATCCAACATCTTCTCCTGACAATACCAACCGTTTAGGTCTGAAAGTCTCATTTAAACCGGTCTGGAATTGTTTTCATTGTCCGCTCGATTTGTCAGGGTGTGTAAGACGGTAGCGAAACTATTAGTCTTGATCCTCTTTGACGAGCGTGCCGTGCATCTTAACGGTGTCTACTTCACTTCTCTACAGTATTACGATCCGCAGAGAGGCGAAACCAAACTTTTTACGCTCATTACTATTGATTCGGCATGCATCATTTTCGAGAAACGTGATTTCACTTTGAAGATAGCAGCGAATGAATGTGTAAAATTTGCAAGCTGCAGTACTTCTTTCGTTCACATTTGCATTTGATGATTGTTTGCATTCTTCTACAAACGAATTATGCATAAAGAAGAGATTTTAAAAAAAAAGTGTCCCTCCCTCTAAATGCCTCTTTCATCCAAAGTGTTATCATTGACTCAATCCTCCTGAGCGTTATAAAATCAATGTTTAAAACTATAATAGATCGTAATCTTCTTTATATTTTTGCAAGCATTAATAAAACTCAATCGACCCTTCTAAGCAACCCTTAAATAAGTAATCAACATTTGAGCGCACCAAATTTTAATTAAACTCTTTATTATGATACTAGGGCCTATGTTATATCTATTGATACTATACTCATTTCCCGGAAGAAATTGGAAGTGGATAGGTATATTTCACGTTTTAAGAAAAAAATATGTACAACGTGTGCGCTTATGGCACTTGCCAACCAAAAATTTTTTTTCGAAAAGCGGCTTTTCCAAGGTTCAACTTCAAAAAAGCCCCAGCGACTCCTGATTCAATCTGGAGAGTTCGTCTTGGGCTTAAAATATCGGGAAATGTTCAAGAATATTAAAAACACAACATTTTTTTCTTTACCAAAAACTAAAAATACAATTTTTGTGGGATAGGTACTTTTGATGATTTAGATTTAGAGATTCAAGTAAAGAGTAAGCTACTGTCTGCTACAAATTTTAAATACGACTTGACTAATTTTCATTCACTTCCACGCAACTCGAGCGAGGACACAAGTGACTGTATTCACCTTGAAAACAGTTAAATTTTTTGGGATTCTTTAGTCATAAATTTATTAAAATGATATTGAATATAGTTTCACTGGAAACTGAAGCTTGTAATAGAAAACAAAATATAAAATGAAAACATTTTTTGAACTGACTTTTTCTTTTCCTTCTAATTAAGCGCACCCGAGATATGTTGGACCCCCTCTTCTTGTATTTGGTTTGGAACCGCTTCTCTCTACGTAACGTGCCGAAATAGCATATCTTGAGCAGTTAAATTGTCATTTGGATATCAAAGGGACGAAACACCCGGCGCGTGGATAAGGGCGCGAAAGGTAATTTGGCTCAGTGAAACGCAAACATTGCGACGAGCGTACGAGCGCGCTGACGAACTCACGATTTACACCCACATACCACGAAACAGCCCTCAGCTATTGTTGCTCAAAGCATAATGGAATCTCGGTCCTGCGTCTAGTAATGGCACGGCCGTTCCTCTGAGCTCTACCAGTTAAATAGTGCTTAATGGCCTCGCAATTGGATTTTACCATTGGTCTTTGCCTAAGGAGGCGCCATTTCACGCTTCTTGATCCGCTCTCTTCATCCTGTTCTTCTCATTCCCTCATACCCTCATCAAGTCGTCACTAATCGACTCAGATCTTCCTCCCATATTTGTCCATTCGATATTCATATTCACTATTTACTATTCAGATTTCAATAGAGGAACACAGAACATCGCAAAACATGATCACTCTCATGCTTCCTTAACAGAACTCACCTGAAGTAACAAGCTACACAGTAAAGGTCAATCGAGTGTACGTACGCTAGCCGATTAATTAAACGTTATATCATTATAAAGGGACATTTTCCAGTTTTCACCCTAATCCTTGTAGAATTCAGTGAGCGAACCCGCGGTCGTTCTCCGATCCTGTTCACGCTTGCCTTCGCCCGTTACCCTACTCATCCCTTTTAGCCCCCTTTCGCCAAAGCGGGGGTGCTTTTCCACTAATTACTGCTCCGTTTCATCCTTTGTACTTTCACGCGCCGGCGAATCAAGTTCCGTTGCTCCGTGTCTCTTCTATCGTATCGCACGTGAGATTACAACATAGTTCTCATCTCAGCCTTTTCGATAAACGTAATCCAGTCTGTCATGTGTGCTAAATGGTTATTACAACAATGTAAACCATTTTATCATATCACAATCAATCATGGCCACGGTACTTATATTCAAAAAAGCCGGGGTCGGAACCCTTGAGTGGATTAATTTTTTTTTTAATTTTAGAAATTTTAAAATATTTAAGTCGGGTTGGGCCCATAATAATTTTAGAAGGTTCACTTGCAAATCAGTTAGTAATTAGAACTTACAGGTTCTGATAGACCCTAAGAATGTTGTTCCCGAGTAAAAAAAGTGCCAATTGAATCTGAATAAAATTCCAAATAAAGTCCAGCTGAAGACCGGGTATGAGGCAAATCAGTACCAAAGTACAACTTTTCTTAAAATTTTTTACAAGTCCAAGTAAGGACGAAAGTACTATAAAAGTTCCACCTATTTTATTTCATCTTATTTTATTTTTTTCACATTCTCATCTCAATGAGAAGATATTGGTTTTATGTAAAAATTGATTCTCGCGGATATCATCGAATCTTGACGTTTCCAGGCCTACTGATTGAGGAAAAATGAATTTTACAGCCATTTCTAACCTACGGCTTTGGTTTTATCCATCGAAAATGCTGTTTAAAAAATCAGAAGTTCCATTTTCCGATCAAACTATGCAAGATGCGAAAAAATGCTATCAAACAAAATTGTGAATCTTAAGAAATCTACAAATTTTTCTTGGAACTATTTTTTAATCGGCGTGCCTGTTCGTACCACCAATGGTATGGGAAAAATGTGACCATCCATGTCACTATTGAAAGGGATTGATCCCACTTTTCCAGCTGGCCCAATCCCTGTCAATAGTGGTACGAATAGCCACATTTTTACTTGTACGAATATCCTCATCGTTTTATTATACAACGCATGGTTTTTGTTTTAATCGTAAACAGTAACATTGATAATAAAGAATTCAAATTTTTGGTAAAATGACGCAAGGTACAATAAAATTTTTGATGATAAAATTTTGACCAAAAAAAGGTCTACTTTGTCATTGACCATTTCTTCATAAGATGGGATGTTTTCGTTTTAATCGTGAAAATATGCTATTAAAAATAGAAAATTCAAATTAATGGGAACACGACGCAAAGTACAATAAAATATTTAACGACAAAATTTTCTACCTAAAAATGAAATCTTGATAATTAATTAGACCTTACTTTTATCGAATTTAAAATTGAAAAAAAATAGTAAATACACTTATTCAATTTGTTAAGTAATGAACATCATTAAATAAGCAAATTAAGGTACGGAAATTAATATAACATATATTTATTTTAATACAGTTCAACATAATATAGCATATTCTGCGTTTTAAAGAGACTTTATTCGAGAGCTAAGCGCGAGACACGTGATGAGAATGTATTCGATAAAGCCATTAGGAGCCATGAGGAGCTTTAACAAAAGAAAATTCACAATCACCAAGTTACGAATACAGTTGTCAGTGGTTTAAATTGTAATTTTGAAGGGCCTCTGCACAAATATAGACATATACCGAGCGCGTAGCGCGAGGTAAATACTAAATACATTATCGAGTAAGAAACGCCAGATCCGACAGTCGCGCACGCCAGGCGCACTCAAACTTACTTACTTTAAAAAGTACTGCTGAAATATAAATAAAGGACACTGGAATCTCGATTCATTTGCCCTCGGTTTATTGTCTTCCTAGAATGTCTGCCGGCTCACTCTCGTGGGTGAGGGGTCGAACATGCCGAGAGAGAGGATTGCCGCCGGTCTCGGATTCGTAGGTGCGGAGGTTCGAGAGAGAGCCGCGCGAGCTCAGCGGAGTTACGCAGTTCCTCCTGACTGTTTACATCCTCGAAATTCCTGGAAGAGCCTCATGGTCATAGCAGGCAATGCCCGAGACTCAAACTAAATCGAGAGTTGAGTGTATCAAAATATACTTCGAAGTACAGAAGAAAAACCTGTTTTGATACAACATTTTTACGAATGCTCATAGGATTTATGTTCCAAAAAGGTCCTGCTGAAATAGGACTAAAATACAAAAAAGTTCCGAATTCGTGTTGCTCTAGCAGGATTCTGTTCAGAAATAAATTCTATTAGCACTTGTGAGAATTTAAAGAAAATAAATAAAGTGGGGCTTTCCCAAATATATTATGAATATACCTTTACTTCTTGTAGTAGTTACGTCGTAAGATAATTTTCCCGTGTCATGACTGTTTTTGTACTTTTTGGGGACTCAAGTGTAAGAAAGAGAAAAATTAAGTGAAAGTTTTCTAGTACTTTTGTCTCAAAAATAATTTTCCATGACAGGACTGTCATTGGACTTCTTCAAGACATGGATTTCAAGTAGAGAATTTGCATGTGTCACAAATACGCAAAATAATTATTGCATCTTGTAGAGGACGTTAAAATGAGTTTATTCTTACAAGAAATAAATCAATAGCGGGTTTCAATATTTTTTAATTTAATTTTTCAAATAAGAAAAAAACTTGAGCGAAAGGGGGCTTTTATGATTGATGTGACGTCAGTTATACGGACAGTCCTTACCAGTGATTGGTTATTCAGTATTTTTGAAAAATCTTCTTGTCACGTTCAATTTTTTTCATATCGATACTAAGTTTCAACATTTATTGACATTTAAGATGTCAAGCATTTGAAGTGGATGACGGAAGAAGGTTATTTCTAAGCCGATTCACAAATCTTCAACTACATGAAATCATAAATTATTTTCCATGTCTTTCGAAACCTAGAGAGGAAATATTTATTTATAACGTCAGAAAATAAAAAATTAGTGCCACATTAACATGAAATATTATGGTTAAATGTCACCAAATTAAAAAATATAATAAATTATCTGCGAATGCTTCACTTTTTTGTGCGCTTCATATAACGGACGTCGTTATAATGGACAGTCATTCAAATGCTCTATTCCAAATCGGCATTTTCAGCGAATCTTAAATAAGCTATGAGTACTTAAAATTAAAAAATAAGCGCTTTTATCCAATGTTTAGGTTATAAGCTTTTAAACAAATCTGTAAAAGAAGCATGCAAATTCTCTACTGTATAAATTTTCAGAAAAATTAAGTGGGACTATTCTAGTACATTTTTTACTTGAGTCTCATTTGAATAGTACCTTTTCTTCCCTATATTGACTAATATACAATTTTAAAAAATGTTAGTACTTAGGAACTGATTTGTCTCATACACGGTATTTTATAGTAGGCCTACATTTGGAATCCTAATGCGACTCTTTTACATTCTCATCTCAATGAGAAAGTATTGGTACTATGTGAAAATTGACTTTCGCCGATTTCATTAAGTCTCCACGTTTCGAGACCCCTGAATCGAAAAAAAAACAGGTTTTACGATGGTGTCTGTCTGTCTGCCGTTGTCGTCTGTATCTGGATAACTTTTGAAAGACTAGTGGGATTAGATTGTGCTTTGGCACACGTTTTGAGGGACCAAATAGAAAGGTAGAGTTCGTTAACCAGCCTTTTTTAACCATTGGTTCTGGTTTAAAACAAAGGAAAATATACTAAAAAATAAAAAATTTCATTTTGCGTTCAAAAGCATGCGAGATACGAAAAACAATCACTGAGCAAAAACTGTTCATCCAGAAACGATCTACAAATTTTTTGTAGCCATTTTTTCATAGGACGCGTAGTTATTGTTTTAATCTTGAAAAATAACATGGAAAATTAAAAATTTTGATTTTTGGTAAAACGGCACAAGATATGTACAATAAAATATCTTATGACAAAATTGTTCACCTAAATTACATCTACGAATTTTTTTCGACCATTCCTTGATAACAACGTAATTTTTGTTTTAATCGTGAGAAAGGTTATTAGAAATATCAAATTTAAAATGCAAAAATGACAAGATACAATAAAATATTTAAAGGCAAAATTTTTCGTCTAAAACGGAAGTCCCAGACCTAGGCACAGAAATTAGTGCAACATACGTTTAATATACCATAAATAATACAAAGTCGCGTTTTTGACATACTTTATTCAAGTGAGAAGTTCGAGACACGTGATGACAAGGTATTCGTTAAAGTCGAAGAAGCTTTAACAAAAGAGAATTCATAATCATCAAATTATAGTTGTCAATGGTTTGACCATTACTTTTAAAAGGTCTATGCACAAATGTGGAGGAAGTAGAAAAACCGAGCGCGTAGCGCGAGGTAAACGTATTTTAGTAAGCGCGAAGCCCGAGATCCGGCAAACGCGCTCACTAGGCGCGCTCAAACTTACGAGCGAAGCGAGTCGTGTGCGATGAGAATGACTTTATAAATTCAGGTTCTAGGAGTATAAGGCTTCGATCCCTGCGTATCAGGGTTTTAACTCCTAAGTTTTCAGACAGGTCAAATTCAGACCAGATCCTAGAAATTTAAAGAGTTTCTTGGACTGAATCGGATCCAAAGGATTTTAAATCATTGTGATCCTGACTGGAACACGTAAAACTTTCATTTTATTTTCACCAATTTAAGTATATATTAAAATTTTTTTTTCATTTAATGTTAAAAATGTTTGATCTTATAGAAGAGATTGGAAGTATACATGTAAGAAAGAATCAGAACCCTCCATGAAAAATTTTGCTTTGGTGAAAGACTGAAAGATTGGAAAGAATATACTCATATTGAACGAAAGAAACAGAATGTTGACCGACCCTCATATATTTTTCTAACTTTTAATTCTTAATTCACGGTGAAAATAAGATTACTCCTACTATTTTAGTATGATTTTAGGAGATGACATTGATTTGAAAAGTTAAAGAGACGGTAACGCGATAGGGCTGCAATTAAGATTAATCCGACTGTGAACTGACCAGTCACCATTTAACCATTCTCTGGACTGTAATCTACACTGGAAAGATCTTTACTACAGCACCATCGCGGTGAGTCGTATTGAACATGCTGAACATTCAAGAATTACATGATCTCATCTTTCGCCGTCAGTTTATTAAAATACTACGAGATGGTGATAATCCTCGTCGTCGAAAACGAGCTCACTTGGCAAAAGGGGTTCTAAATGAATTAGGGATTGAACTTAGAGGAAGATTGGGTATTTTGATAATTATGACGTAATATTTAAGGAAAAGGGTCGGAACTTTAATTGTAAGAAATAAAGTTCCTACAGAGATTATTATTAATGGCATCCTACGCATTTTTAAATGGGGGAAAATAGATATTGAAAAGTAAATATTAAAAATGTTGATATTCAGTAGACGTGTGCAAAAAAATTCGATTCGATTTCAAACCGACATTGGATACGCTTCGAATTTCGAAAAACCGAATTTGATGCGTGCTTTCGTCGGATCGGTATATTCGATTCAATCGACCCACCGATCGAATGTCGAAAAACCGACATTCGATACGTCCTATCATCGAACCGGTTTTTTTTCGAATCGATTGGCTGGCCTTTGATTGTCTAAAATGCAATATGCGACTGACGGGAAACATTTCAAATTTTTAATTTAGAATTATAATTCTAAAAGTCTAAACCGATGCATGCAGAATGCAGATTGCAGATCTAGAGAGACATGGGGAGAATACTGTGTCAATCTAGTGGTTAATATTACGGAACACACACACACACACACA
>JAUMHM010000085.1:58575068-58613061 GCA_032362435.1 Melikaiella ostensackeni
CTCCGCGACGCTTCCCGCTCCTTACTTTCCTGCCTCTTGCCCCCCTCGCCCAGCAACTGCTTTTCCTACCTCTAACCAAAAAAACACCTCGCGCTCTCAAACTTCCACCTCAAACAACTCACTTTCACCCTTCACACCTTTGCCTTCACTCACCCTTCTTCCTTTGGACCTGATATCCGCACTCACTACCCTTTCTATATCCACACACGCTGATTTCCTTCACAAAAGCCAAAAAAACCAGCACTTGACACAAACGCGTTCTCTCACTATCGGTACCGGAAACTGACACCACTTCTTCAATAACATAATTCAAAGTTGATGTAAGAATAAAAAAGACTCACTGATTCGAGATGAATCGATTGAACTGTAACATGAATGAATTTTATTAAAAAGTGAGGAAGTAATGGTCATTTGGAATGTTTTCAACATTTCTTTTCAAGAAAAATGTTTTCATTAAGCTAATTCAAAATTGATGCAAAAATAGGAAAGATTCCTCGAGTTGAGACGAATTAATTGACCTATTTGTTTTTGTATTTTTATGGTGGGCAAACCCTAATATTTTAAAACATTTTCATTATTAATTTCAAATATTCAGAAAAATCCTTAAACATCTTCCTCTATGAGGAAGCAAATATATTTGCTAATGAATCAGAAGGAGGAAGCAAAGTGCTCATTAAATGAGCACGATATACTTATAGGAAATTTCTATTTCTCTTCATTCAATTAAACATTTATATTTTGATAACAAATTCTCGTCAGGCAATGATATTCTATTGAGGAATCAATATATACTCAAGAAAAATTAGTCGAACAACCACCACATGGTCCCCCTGGGAGCGACTGTCACCCAGAAAAACGAAACCGGCTCCCAGTAGAATCGCGGAAAATTGTACAAATGACCACGCCTTATGATCGTGAGATGGGTGACCACATGGTACGATGGAATTACAATAAAGGGCCGGAAAACCCCATGTGTGTATTGAGGACACGGAGCAACCCAAGAGTAACAGCTCTCTGGATCCATCTCGCAAGTGCTTTGGCATATTTCTCGCACGCGTGTAACGATTTGAGGATACGAACCAGTGATGGCGTTGCACCCCCTAGAACACCGATGACAAAAACAATCATTTTAATCTAATATCTTGGAACGTTTCTCGCAGCTCCCTTATAAGGTCTCGATACCTGTTCCCCTTTTCCTTCTCCTTGACTGTGATGTTGCTATCAGCCGGGGCCGAGAACTCTATCACGAACATAGTTCGTTTCTCATATGTGACGCGCTCCCAGAAAAAGCACCTAAGCGTCCAAAAATCATTTTTCTGATTATGATCGTCTTAGGCCAAATCAACGTCCCTCTCTCAGATCACACAGTCCAAATGAACTTTTATGCAGTCGTTTTTATACAGTAAGCGTTTTTAATTAGCGGTTCGGTGTACGTTTAATCGGCTCCTTGCCTCTTCTTCTCCTCTTCCTGCAAAATCTTCTCCAGGACGATATATATATATATATATAACAACTACGACAACGCCAAACGCAGTTGCGAATGCGGTTCAGAATGATCAAATGCGCAGAACATCCGGCAATGGGTCGGCAAACAGTGCCGATCGTCGTAGAGTTCCGGGTGCTGAAAATAATTTTGATAGAAACATGATGATGGACCGGCGAGACGATGGACGTGTTAGGTGAATTGATCGACTCAGGGACAACTTGCTGGACTGCTACGATTCCAGCATTATCCCTGATCGAGAAGGTTATATGGCGCGCCTGCACACTCCGTGCTGCCACAAACACCCAGAGCTTTCGCACCTTTCACAACAGTTGCTGCGAGACTGCGTGAAGCACCTCATGCGAACAGGACACGTGCGCGGAACGCTTCCCCAACCGTTGCAGGAACTGGCCGCAGACGAAGGAGAGGATGTGGCATTGAGAAAAACCGCGAAAAACAGGCATCCCCTGAGAGATGACTGTGATTTCGGGACAAGGAGGAACATCAACGGCACTTGCATCAACTGAAAAAGAAGGTTGGCTGAGCTGGACAGAATGCGTACTGTATTCAGTGTGTGATTGACTACATAACATCTGGTAAGCCTTTTACGGTAAGGGTCTAAAGGTTCGCTGACGAACTGAGGAGCCACCATCATACATTGAACAAGTCAAGGCTGCTGACCATCGAGCAGCACATTATTGTCAAAATACGGTTGTTACCTGACGCAAGTAAGAGAATACGGGAGAGCAAGGGGTCGGTTAGGTCACTGATATATTTTATATGGACGATTTGAAGATCTATACTTCTGAAACAGAGCATTTTAAAGATGCTCTCAGAATCGTCGAGGGGTTCACACAAGAAGTTGATATGGACTTTTGGATCAGACAAGTGGGCCAAGGTTCATTTGAAGCGAGGACGACTTGCTAGCGTTCGCGATGACTGTGAGCTCGTGAACTGGAGTGCTATTAGACACCTTAGCGTTGGAGAGACCTACTCATATCTAGGCGTGCCTGAGAGTCGCATTCAGGATGTAACATCAGTGAAGGAGGCTTTTCGATGCAGATACAAGCGTCTCCTTCAAAAGATTTGGTCTTCCAACCTGTCGGTGTTGAACAAGATATCTGCGGTTAATATGCTTTCCTTCTCAATTCTACACTATTAATTTGGGGTCGTTCCACAGGCGAAGTACAATCTCACGGCCCTCGACATCGCCACGCCCATGATCTTGGTTAGGATGGTGCCATTTCCATCTCAGCATACCGTAGTCGCATTTTGCGTCAAGAAGTTCTCAGCGACAGGTGCAGAGCGTGTCATGTACTCTCTCAGCACATGGGGCACATACTCTCTGGGTGTCCCGCTCACGAGAGAACGACTTGCGAGTATATCTACAGACATAATGCAGCCCTGAGAGTGCTTTACTACTAATTGTCGAGAACAAGGAGTACCGAATTCACATGAACCACAAGTTCTCACCAATAGTCCCTATTGAACACTTGAGGCCTGACATCGAACTCCTTGACAAAGTGAAACGAACAATGTTCGTGATCGAATTCTTGGCTCCGGCCGACCGCAACGTGCCAAGGCGCTTGCGAGGTGGATGCTGATATCCATCATTGTTGAATCGCTCCGTGTCCTCAAGACACACAAGCGCTGCTAATTCGAAATGAAACAAAAACTTGTCATTCTTGATATAGCACATTCTTCCAAGCTGACCTGAATCGGCATAATTTTCACCGCTCAGCGGAATCGGCACTGTCCTGCATCCAGCCGATGTGATGCTTATCAAAGCTTCTAATGTCACAATTTTACTGAAAGGCTTCTCTTGAAGATTTTGTGCAGAGTCCTTTTGAAAATTTTCGATACCTTAAATGTCTAAAATTGTCGGTAATTCATGGTAATTTTATCATGAAATTTCAACATTTTCGGTCATTCCCGGAAAGTTCCTCTTTCTTGTTTATCAAGTCGTGAAATTTCCTGTATTTTTTACAGAAATATTGTATGTCACAGGTGTATGAAGTGGGCATTCATACTCTTGTGAAATTCACTGCACTTTCCGTCAGTTCGTCTTCGTCTCATTTCTGCGCTTGTCACACAATATACCATCAACAGATATTTTTAGAGATATTCCAAAGCAAACTCAAATTCTAAAGAATTATTTTACATACAAAATTACTGAGCCGGTATCCTTGGACAATGAGAACTTGAGGGCAATTAAAGGAGGAGCTAGCAAAGTAGAATCACTACCGTTTCCTTTGCATGTAACCGTTAAAACGATTTTTTCGTGTAATAAGTTATGCATGCCGCGCAAGTTCATAATGAGAGTACGGTACCTCCACAATTATATCTCGATTGCGACTCGGGCTATCACGATAACCACGATGACGTATAATTATATCACCTTCAAGCTGTCGTTGATATTGTTCGCTCACAAAGTTATGTTCCTCTCTTCATAATGCATCTTTCCCGCGATTGAAAATTTTTTCAACTCAATGTTTGAAGATTCATAAATACTTCGACTTGAGACTTTCTTTGTTATAATTTTAATTTGTACTGATCGAAATGGAAACTCTTGTGAGTTTGTGTGATTTGAAATAATTATAAAGTGATCTATATACTTCGACATGATAGTGCTAATTACTCATGTGTGGTCGTCCACAGGAAAAGGTTCCTTGTGGCCGGTATGGACTTACGTATAGGTTCATATAGCCGGATAAGTTCTCTGCATCTTAAGCCCAAGACGAAGACTTTAGGTTGAAAAAAGAGTCGCCAGGGCATTTTTAAAGTTAAAACTTCGAAAAATCGCTTTTCGAGAAAAGCGCAACTGAATTTGGCGAGTGTCATAAGTGCACGTGTTGCACTTTTTCTTCGAACATAAAAGTAGTTTAGCTAGCCGGCTACGACTTCATATTTACCGACCGAGCAAGGTGCCATTCCATGCTAAGTGTACAGTATGGCCACCTATTGGCAAATATATTAACTAAGTTAGCACTCGTCGGTAATGCAGACTCTTACATAGGGTTTGAGGGTTCTCCGCGAGATGCGCGTGCGATCTGTGTTCCCGCACAAAGTCGGAGCGAGGGAGTGGGAAGTGAGCGGGGATCTCAATATATAAGGCAGTGCGGTAGAGCAGACTGACATCCTTAGGGATCCAACGGCACCAGCAGCATGAGCACCAGCAGCTTCAGCTCCAGAAGCACCAACACCAACAGCACCAGCAGTAGCAGTAGCAGAAGTATCAGCAGCAGCACCAGCAGCAGTAGAAGTAGTGGTAGCAGCAGCCTTTGCCATTGATAGCGGTAGCATGGTTGCTGGAGAAAGAGGAGGAGACTGCAGCCGGATGAAGTGTGCGAGATGATAGTGAGCGATCTTCTAGATCATGACGCTAATGAGGTATGAAAATGAATATTGTTTATGGTTAGTAGTTTTTTATGAGGAACCAATTAAGTGTATTAGTTCTAGATTGCTAGGTGGAGGCTACTGTCATATCGAAATTCATCACCTGAGGCGACACACCTCTGGTCAGAGTCATCCGTGGAAGAGTCGTTGAAAATTATTCCATCATCCATGATCGTTATCATAACTCTCGACGTCATCAACGAGTTCGTCGCCATCAACTAACCCACATGGTTGACACTACCGTACGAAATGAATGACAATCAGAGTTAATAAGTCCAGTAAAAACGAATCCTTGGGAAAGAAAGAAAATGCAAGCGAAACCAACTACTCAAACATAGAAACTGTCGCAAGCTGATCTGAAAAAGAGAGCACAAAGCAAAATGAGCAGCAGTTGGCGAGCCTTTCTCACGATTTCTCCATTCTTCGTTTCAGGTGCTCCAGACACAACAACAGCAGCAGCATTTGTAGCAACTTGGAGAAGGCATTTTCGCTGATGAAGCAGCTGTCCAATTTGACTCCAGGGCAGGGGTACACTATAAAGATGAAACGTGAAGCCAGAATCGTTATTGAACAAAAAATAGGTAGGTGACCGCACATAACAATAGCGTCAGGGACAAACTCCTAAGAACCATACGCCTCATTAGGAGTAGTAAACATTTTCCAATAAGAAAACTGATTTTAGAAGGTAACTAAATTACACCCAATATGCTCAAAAAATATTGATAAATACGGTCAGATATAACGAGGAAGTAGGCTTCTGTATCAGCTAGGAAATTATTGCTGCATTTAAATTATAAATACACATCCACTGATCCTCGTTTTATAAACTCGTTTTGTTTTGAACAATCAACAACAATCAGTGGGACATATTGCATATAATTACTCTTTTTTAGCAAAGGCTCTGGATCTTTTCCATAGTACGAAGCTTGAAAATTAGCATAGATTTCGAACAATAATGCAAACTGATTTTGGTCAAAGTTTACATCTAAATTACCATATGGGTAATATTGAGAATTTTAGAAGAATCTCACGTTTGTAATGTTACAGAGGTCAAAGAAAATAGCTTTTTTTCGCTAATCTTTTCGACCTGTTTTGGATCCTAATACCATAAATCGTGGTTTTTATAATTGCGTTGAAGTCTTCAGCTTCATTCTTCATTCTGGCATTCGCATCTTCATCAAGCCAATCTGCATTCTTAGCAGAATGAAGCTGATTATTGAGTTAGAGAAATGTAACTCTTCATAGTACTGGACTGGCCGACACTTCTGCATCAGTCAATCTCATTACCATTGATTTCATAGAGAATTTCATCAAATAAAAAGCAGATGGCATTGCCAATCAGGTTCGTAGTTGCTACAACTGTAGTTCTATCTATTTATACACGGGTATGAAACAGATTTATCATAACAAACTGGAGTTGGCATGTTCCGTATTTTTTCCATTTTTGTAGCAGCGGCAAGCAAAACATATATGAATTAACGATCTTATATCCTGGTGGAACGGTCGAGAAGAATTTATGCATTGTGTGAAATTTGCGCCTGTTAATATATGCTCGAGTTGTAATACCGTACTCAATTCTGAGAGCGTTTACCTTGAGACTTGCTACTGGCAGATCAGATGTATGAGTTTTATCAGCGTGACTATTAGTTTCTAAATTTTTTCGAACACATTTCTCAATCTCATCACCGCTGGCCGGTACTGTTACAACAAAAAAGTCTCCATTCTTCAGAAAAGCCTGTGTGTACTTCTCAATATCCTCAATTTCATAGCTGCTAGGGGGTTAAGTCACAACCTGATCATCAATATAAAATTTCTTGTTTCTTACATCAACGTATACTGAGTATTTACAAGCAATTACTTACGCTTACGTAGAGTATATTTGCTATTTATTTTAAGCTGTCCACATAGAAATTCAAGACAAAAATGACTACACTCAAATGTATCATAGTCATGATATCTAGCATAATTATATTTCATGAAGCTACCAGCATCATCTAGGTATCTGACGAGTTTGGATGGTGGTTAAAGGTTACTAAGACTGTCAAAGTACTATACAATATATCATCACTATTATTTTTGAATGCTACCCAATGTGTGCTACGGCCAGCTTTATCGCCAAGCTTGATAGTGGCAGACTCCTTTTGCGAGGTCTTCTAGAAAGTAATTCACTCCGCATAAAGACGCCACGAAAATGGGAAAACTTCACCGCCTTAGCATACTCAAGTAAATCAAAATTGGTTAATGCACGGTATGGTAGTTACACCGCGACTTTTTTCTCTTGGATATTCGTCTTTTAGACTCAAGACCACGACCTTGAGGACAAGGCTAATTTTGAAGCCCCGGCCCCTGTCAATAGGGTTTCAAGTGTAGTCATTTACCAAGAGCTACGCCTTTCATGGATTTATTATGATGTTCTGGGAGCCTGGTACATGTAACTCGAAAGGTAACTAATTGATAATATCATTCACTAAGCCTTCACCTTGATGCTTCTTAGATTTTTTCCAACAGAATAGGAGCATTCTCATTCATTCAGATACGGTATGAAACCCAACTTGTCAAGCTTCCGATCGCGAATATAGACACCCTCGTTCAGCCTAAGCAGAAGAGGGTAAAACGTCATGGCAATCTGCTATCAAACACCATTCATGCAGTTTTTTATGGACCAAATGCACAAGACAAATGCACTGATTTCTCTAGTTATACATCCAAATGGTCTCAAATTTGAAAATATTCATCTCAACTCAAATTCACTTCAATAACCCAAGTATGAATTCTTGGAAAGAGTGGAGAATAATGTAAATGGCATAGAGTACTTTCCATTTAGTGAGCATAAACAAGTAGTTGCATCTAGTGAAGTTCAACCCAACTCTATCTTTATTTCTTATGATATCTCTTGTAAGAAACAGGACAATGTAAGGGCCATCTTCTGCACAGATAGATGTCTTAGCATTGCCTGTTTTGATTTGTGTTAGGCATATGCCCGCATTCCTAAGCATCCAGTCCGGGATAATGTTAATTTATTAGTTCTTTTTCGGCAAGACAATGGAGCCGTGATGATCTCATCAACTATGAAGAAATCCTTATTGCTACAAATACACGTGAGAAGAACTGTAGTATCTCTGAACCCATTCGCTCAAACACTACCCTAAAGAATAATAATATTATAGAGAAACTTTTTCCATGTAAGCTATTATCGATAAGTAGAGGTTCATTATAGAAAATGCAACGATAAGTGAGTTCATTATCTCAATTTTCAATAGCAAGAAAATATTCAAGGCCAGACTACATTTATTGAGATGATCCTAACGCGCTAGTTGACCGCCTTCGTCTATCCACAGC
This sequence comes from Melikaiella ostensackeni, assembly GCA_032362435.1. Lineage (NCBI taxonomy): Eukaryota > Metazoa > Arthropoda > Insecta > Hymenoptera > Cynipidae > Melikaiella > Melikaiella ostensackeni. The sequence goes on from JAUMHM010000085.1 coordinate 58,583,287, forward strand.
ATCCCAAGCAGCAGGAAAATCAAGTCACAATAATAAAATTATTTCTATCATCGAGGAATTGCGAGAAGCTCAAATCGTTTATTAAAAGAAATAGCGAGAGAGATAGAGAGAGAGAGCAGCTGACTGTGACTTCAGTATCAAAATCAGTATTGATGTGTTCGGAAATCATCTTAATCGAGTTGCTTCCGCGAATTGTGGACCTCATGGTATTGGCTTTAAATTTACTCCTGGCGGTAATTACGATATCTATAACAAAAGACTCTATAACGTTCAAGATGCTGAAGAACAGCTTGATATTGTTAGTTCAAGAGTCGTGCAGCATATTGTTCAAAACTGGATACGAACGCTTTATCAGGTTACGCCATCTAAGCATAATGAAATTGACAACAATAATATTCTGATGAGAATTCTTAAAGAATCAATAAATGAGAAACTGAAAAATCTACAAATTGATACACAACAAGAGTTATCAATTAGCAACGGTGATCTTATTACTGAAGTGGGCGCTCGAAAGAATACACTGGAAAATGGAGACAAAGAAGGAGACAGTAGTCACAGAGCTGCATAAACTTGCAAGAAAAAAGTATCCACGTCATTTTGTGATCATGCGTGGTATGGATGAAACATGACAGTGTGACTTAGTTAGAGAGTTACCATATCATATTCTGAAGAGAATAATGGTTTCAAACAGCTGCTTACTGTTATCGATATATTTTTCGAGTTTGCCTGGGCAGTTCCTGTCAAAAGTAAAAGTGGAAACGATGTTATCGAAGCCGTGAAATCCATACTTGTAAAAGGACGAGTTCCAAAAAAGTTACGCGCTGATCAGGGTAAAGAGTTTTACAACTCACAATATAAGATCTTAATGCAAAAGTACAACATCAAACTATACTTAACTTACCATTGCGGTTGGACTTGAACAATCATTTGGAGTGAAAAATACAGTGATCAGTCACACATGTGCAAATCTTCTGTAAGGTTTATATATATTACGACAATCATCTCTATATTGTAGCTTTCTACATTCGTAAGAAGTAACTTTGATTCATTTTATATTTGTAAGTTATACTTGGTGAACTTTTTTGAAGATTTTGGGATAACTTCTGCGAAGATTTACGAATATTATCCTTCAATTTTGAAATAATGTTTTTTGTTCTCGCACACGCAATCCTCTTTTCTTAAAACAGAAATTTCACATTTTGTGAATCAAAGCTTTGTCTCCACACGTAAAAGTATTTTGAAAAATTTTCTCTTGCATTATACCTAGGTTTGAAACAATTTCGAGAAAAAAGAGTCCTTACTTTCGGATTTAACAGAAGTATGCTTATATATCTCTATTTATTCGAAAAAAGTTAATCAATCTACCAAATATCTCGAATAATTCTCACAAAGATTTGGAAAAATTACGTGATACAAGGTGTTCGCCTCTAACGGCTCTCAAAAATTTGAAACGGGCTACAATTCCAAGTGATTTGTTAATCTTCCGGCTTAGAAACTATTCAAGCTTCAGAAGGTAATTTAAAAACGAGTTCTCAGGAAAAGACTGACTCGTCTAAGCAATCGGAAATTAAGAGCCATACTGCGTCTCCCAGTTGTAAGTGCCTTCTCTCGGAGCAAAATCACACATTATTTAAATGTACTCAATTTAAGGATCTATCTGTTGATAGGCGTAATGCATGGAAGGCGTTTCAATTGCCTAACGCCTGGATATCGAGCTTCAAGTCGACCTCATAACTGCGTTTGCAAATATAATTCTATTAATTGTAGTAGGAAACATAATTCCTTATTACACTCTTACAATTTTGAACTAAAATCCGATGCAATCAGCTAACACTGTTATCATCAAGTTTTAATTTACAATTTCAGGTTCTACAATTTTTTGTTGTTGAAATTAGTATGTACTAGAAATTGAAATAATGAGCGAATTTGTAAATTCATTTTAAAGTTTCAAGTTATAGAATCTCATACAGAGGGCGGCTAAGGCCTCTCGAATCTTATTGTACAGAGTTTATATGAAGGCCGGCACTTATATGGAGCTGCCTTTTTAAAAATGATTTTATTATTTGTCTAATGCTTTCATGATGCATCCGCACGCGAGGCGGGCGGTATGTTCAGATTATGAGCAAATTAAGAATAAAACTCGAAAGCGATAAAAACTTCGAATATGTCTCTTCTTATTCGCTGCTTGAGAACTCGTGATCCGCGACGGATCGTTCTCTGATCATTTTTGGTGTTTTTTTCCTGCTTCTAGTGCTATAGTGAAAATTGGTCTTAGTCCGCAGAAAATGAAGTCAATAAATTGATAGTGTTTTTAGAAACTGGTGAATTTTCATTGACTCTACCCGAATTCGGTTGACTCAAAGTTTTTGAAATAAATTTTTAGAAACATTCTACAAATGTAAACACATGGTAATAAAATTTATGTCAAATGGCTTGGGTTTGACGGTTCACACAACAGTTGGATAGATAACACAGACATGTAATTAGGTTAAAGTAACGTTGAAGTGACATTAAAGTAACGTCAAAATAACTTTGAAGTAACGTTAAAATATCGTAAAAGTCATTTTATTTGAAGCTTCTTTCTAGCAGCAGCCTCCTCCATCTTCTCTAGGGTGGTCGGATCATCCTCTAGGAAATTCAGGAACCTTGGCGTTGAAAACATAAAGTAGCTATTCTTTAGTTAAGCAACGATTCTGGTTCCACGTTTCGTCTAAATCTTCTAGATCTTCGTCAAGGTGTACTTCTGCTCTGAAGACAAATCGGACAGCTGCCTTATCGGCAAGAATTCCTCCACCAAGTGGCCGACAGTATTGATTTATGGAGGTCCATCTTCCTGGTGAGTTGCTACAAATTCTGCTGCTGCTGTCTCTGGAGCGCCTGAAATGAAGAATAAAGAAGTCGTGAGAAGAGCTCGCTTTTATAGGGTGATTCCCCCACTCTGTAAATCTACTTTGACCCTACTCCAACTTTACGCATGCAAAAGTCTACGCGAAGTCTCTTTGGTTGAGTAGTTGATTTCGGTTGCTTTTTCTTTATTGCCCATGGATTTCTTTTTACTGGACTTCCCAGATGACAAAATTACTTGTCTCAGTAGTAACATACAGGTAACGATACTCCGCAAGTCTGTCACATGTAACTTTCCCGGCGATCACTGGTGACATTATATTTCCCACTCAGAGCAGTCACGGTCCATTTCCGTCCATTGATGTAAATTTTATTAGAATGTGACTATTCTGAGGTGGCCAATATTACCCGCTACGCTTGTAACACTGTCAAACCATGCGACACTACCCGTTATTACCTACTAAAATAGAAACATATCACTAAATATCTTACTCGTAACATGTGATCACTGAGGAAGCATATGAGACAGTAACAGATAAGCTGAGTTATTAGGTGTGTTTGTCGTTCATTTCCTATGGCGGTGTCAACGATGTAGGGTAGTTGTTGGCGACGACGTCGTTGGATGTGCTTATACTCGGGGAAGAGTTGATGGAATTATTTCCAACGGCTCCTCTACGGATGACTGTGACCAGAGCTGTGTCACTTCAGATCATGAATTGCGAGATGATAGTAGCAATTGATGATTTAGCAATCTAAAATGAATGCACCCAATTGATTTTTCATAAAAAATTATTAAATAAAAGTAATACTTATTTGTATACCTCATTAGCACCATGATTTAAAAGATCGCTCATTATCATCTCGCACACCTCATTGGGCTCTATTCTCCTCCTTCTCTTCCTGCAGCCATGCTACCGCTACCACTGCTGGGGGCTGCTGTTGCTACTATTGCTGCTGTTGGTACTGCTGCTTCTGCTACTGGTGGTGCTGCTGGTGCTCGTTCTGCTGGTGCTGATGCTGCTGGTGCCGTTGAATTCCTGAGGATGTCAGTCCGCCATACCGCACGGCCCTATGTCTCGAGATTCTCACTCACTCCCCACTCATTGACTTCGACTTAACGTGGAAACTTTGCGCGGAAACACATTTGCCCACGCATCTTGCGGATAACACATAAACTTGAGTCAACGTGGTCAGTAAGGTAGATAGCTGAAATATCAATCGAGCCTTACTCTATGTAGGAATCTGCATTACCGACGGGCGGAAGCTTGGTTGATATATCTGCTAATAGATGGCGCCACTGTACACTCAGCCTGGAACAGAATCTTGTTTGGTCGGTGAATGTGGAGTCGTAGCCACCTAGCTATACTACTTATAAAATAGACCCACTTCCATTTGCTTCCACAAAATGAGTATAGCGCCAACAGATTCGGTGTAGGTCCTTCTATCATCCACCACTTAAATCCGCAAACAATAATTTTAACCCTGACTTTGAAAAACGCAAATATCTCCTGAACTAGAACTGACCATAAGGGCCCTTTTCATGCGGACGTCCACATATATCAAGCATCAAGAGAGATGTAAGTGAAGTAAAAAAAGAATAAATTTCTCTCATTAAAAGAAGAAATTACCTATTAATAGATAGGTTAATGAAATATCGGTAATTTGAGTAAAATTGAAAACTTGTCTGGGTATATTATGGCACTAAGGAATGTAAGGATAGTAAGGAGACCAAACTGTGTGTTGGAAATTTGTCGCTACTGAAATGAAGGCGATCCCCTTCACCATTTAGCATACGTCGTCCCCCTCAATTATGTCTAAACATTCGTGGTGCACTTTTCCTTCATGCACTCATTGTCGTTTGGTCTTCTTACTATTACTTCATGTATACTACGAATACATTTTGTTATGTATCGTCTCCTTATACACAATTCGCTTCGTGCGTAACACATACAGCACAGAAACCTGTAACTTGGTGCTTTCGTATTTGAGAGAATTAGTGCAAAAAATAATAATAAAAATCACGAGTGTTTACCAAATTAACATTCAGTAAGGACATGTCATATGAAACTACATTTATTTATGCGTTAGGGAGATTAAATAAAGTTAAGTGCGTAACAAAGTTATAGCTCGACTAGTATCCAACTAGAACTCGACTAGTATCCAATAAGGACCCGCCTAGAAGTTTTAACAAAAAAATATTCAGAGTTTCTATAGAGGATTTCGACAATAAAATAACCCGAAACGGCATCCATTTATAATTATTGACTGAAAATGAGCCCGACTAGGACCCGCTTAGTAATTTGGACCAATAAAACAACCAACCATCCACCGACCAGTCCCCGACTAGGAACATTTTCATAAAAACATAGCCCGGCTAGCCCCCGACCAATACTCTGCTTTTGATGGGCCAAGTGGGGCTGTTTCTACACAGAATTGGATTCACTTACGTATTAAGTAATGGCCGTAGACAAAATTATACCATTTTAGATAATTGCATCATGTTTATCTTGAAAATGTTAGTTAAGTCATCTTTTGATGTTTCGTGTTTATCATTTGTTAATGAATTAATGAACAAATGGCGCGGAGCAGCGAGGAAATAAGGAATTGTCACTTTGAAATCTATGAAATAGAGATTCTAATTCATAGAAATCAAAAATCAGCCAATATTGAAATCGGCTAGTCGAGACTCTACAAATGTACCTTGATTATAATATAATTTGAAGGAATTCAACAGTACTTTGAGCTTCAACCTGCGAGTCAATGCGTACAGTTCAGTGTTCATACAAAAACAAATATTTGGGTTGTTTTGGAAAATTAGCACAGATGTAGCCTTCGATAGCTGCGATTACGATCGTTTTCAGAAAGATTGATCCCGACGCCACTGGAGGTATAGATCATCCGACGCTTCACAATAATCCAAAGAAATGAAAAAAACTTGACTTTTTGATCTGATAACTCACTGAAATAGAGAACACTTTATAGTGCAGTATGAATTTTGACTTTAGATTTTACACTTAATTGCGAGCACGACACGAATGAGACATGTGTCTCAATTTGGCTTTTCCCGACCTCTTCCAGTGAGGGACAAAATCAGACCGAGAGACAAAGGTTAGAAACTCGCATCAGTGATAGTATGAATTCAAAGAATGTGGTGCGTTGAACTCAGTCGCAGAAATGGCCACGAGTGTCCAGCACGAAAGTTGAAACAGAACTGGAAAGAGAAAGCGGGACGTCGACCGAGCGACCCACCACAATAACACCACTACTTCACGCCAGCGGGCGAGAGGATTCGAGCAACAAATCCTAACAAAAGTCACCGCGCGGAACAATGGCCATATCCAAACTCGCACTCTACTACCTGAGAAGTGTACCCCCACCATTGCACCGAGTGAGTTACCCCTCAGTGGAAAATCATAAAGTTTGATGAGATGTTGGGAAGGGGTGAGGGCGCATTTCGTGGACAGCTTCGGGTCTGATTGGCCACTATTCGGAGGCTATTAAAAATCTAGTTTCAATCGGATTAACGCGACGAGTGAGCAAACGCTCAGGGCCGCATAAATAAGCTCTGAATCCGGCACGTACAAAAGTATATGCGCAGACAGTCGAAATATAAATAACGTCTGATACGCCACTGACTGGCTGAGCGAAGACCTTGAGTATAGGCCATCAAGGGAGGCTAAGGGAGGCAGAAGCACTTAAGAGTGAACAACCATCAGGCTGGCCAGAGATGGGATAGCCACGAATGCGAGATGAGTGTGGAAAACTTATTTTCGATTGTAACTAAATGAAAACAAATAGACTAAAAAAATGTCAATATCAACAAAGCGAGACAAAGCAATGAAAAATGAAATGTTTTGCAGTAAACTTATAAATTTTGTTGCCTTATCTCCATGCTAAAGTCTTTTACATGCCATAATGCTTCAAGAGTACGTAAAATTAATGAAATTTGACATAAAACGTGTTTACGTATACACTGTGCATGGGCACCTAATGTGGTGCACCATTTTTGGTAAACTCAGAGGAACGGCACAAAATGTGGCGCACCTAATTATTTGCAATTTTAATATACATTTGAAATACATTTGTATATTAAATCTAAAAACTCGGTATATGGGATCGCCATTAAGAGACTATATTCTATTTCGTACTCATGTATATTGATCATTTGTTAAAAAATTCAGGTAATTCCACTTTACACAAATTAGAAATAATGTTGGCAGTTATTTTCAATTCTAAATAATAATACATGATATTTTCATCTAGTTGAACATAAATTATACTGGTTTCTAAGTGGAAAGATTCAATAAAGCAAACAATTTAAAAACATAACCTATAAGAAGCTGTACTTACGTTAAAATTTTTTAAATTTTCACAGTAAATCTTGAAAAAATTCCACCCGTACGTAGCACTATATTCACAAATAACAAACCAGTCGAGGAATTTTCGGATATTACTTTGGTTTAAAGTATTTGACAAGATGTAAAGGCATCAAAGAACGGAAGATATTAAATCAGCCCTTGACTTCAATTTCCACACAGATTTTCATAAGCTTTCATTCAGAAAGTTTACGTCCCGACCTATTAAAAAAACAGGCGAAGAAGGATTACGAACATGATTAAGAATGTAAAATAGTACACTGTCAGGGAAATATTACGATGATAACACTTATCAAGAAGAAGTATTGGTGGGTATTTTTTTCGCGAATTTAGTTATTGGATCCAACTTATTATTATATTCAAGTATGTACTTTTAGAATTGTAATTGTTATTTAAAAAATGTAAATCTTCCTGAACTTCTTTTATCTTGAAAAAGCATTGGATCAGCATGGATGGGGAACTGAAATAATTGCTTCCGGCTTACGGTTTGTGTCGAACGATTTCCAGCCAGGAGGACTGAATTCTAAGTAAGTGAGCATTCGAGCAAGTGAGTGAGTGAATGACCATTGGGCGTTCCTCAATCCTCGCCATCTTTCTTAGTCTGACTCATAAAGAGTCAGACTACCAAAGAAGGAGACACCCATTCGCGTTTATGCGTACCTACAAACCTGTGCAAGGAGTACATACATTGCTATAAGGAAAATTAGAAGCATGGCTTTCAACATGGCTGCCGACACCTCCCCGGGTACCAAACCAACTTGCGATTGTGTATGAGTGCGCTGGCCTGGAACCCACGGCCACGAGGCCACACGAGGTTGGAAAAAATAAAAAGTACTCGATGGGGCAGGCGAGGGCGAAGGAGAGCAGGAACGATTGAGGAGGCGCTGGGCAGCTGTCGAAAGATTAAGATAACCCTGAAGTTAAGTGAACACGGGGTGTGCCCAGGCTGTGGATTTAAGGTGATTAAAGGCACCTAATATCGAGAATTATAATACCATATATTTCATAGTGGCGAAGCCATATTTCGTAGCTTGCATAATATATACATGTCCTATGGGGTTAATAATCATGCAACAAAGTCGTAGAATACTTGTTTTTGATTCATGCTAAAAATGTATTCATGAGGTTTCTTCAAAAGGCAAAGAATTACTTAGGTTCGACGAAAGATAGGATACTTTTTTCATTATTTGTTGCCGGAGGTATCTAAATAATACTTCTATTACATTAAAAGAAATATATGAAGTTGTAAACTTTTCTTACAATTAACAGCGGATCCTTATAACCAGGCTCGATTCGCGGTATCAAAACCACAATTTTGATATATATTAATAAGTATTTAATTTATAATGAATTACTTTCGCAAGACGTTATATCTAGTAAGAGTTCGATTATGGCTATTGAATTTCCGTGCTCGAGCTAATAAGCACAGGTGTCACATCTCGTGACAGATATTTATTATCATTAATTAAATACTAATAAACTATACGTGAACATTAACTACAAATTATCTTAAAATATAGTAGAGTTCGGGGTCCTTTATCCAAAATACCTTGGTTGTAGATCTATTTATAGCTCATACACAGAAAGTTGAGTTTGAGAATTCAAGGAGAGCTAAGGTCTTCCATATTGAAAATGCAAGCCTACCAGTATCGATAAATAATAACAGCTTTCTAGAATGAACAATTTTTAACCAAAAGTTTCTAGTTAACATAAATAATTAATTATGTTTATCATAAATAAGAAAGTAGTCGCTCTAGTCAAAAAAAAATTGTGTTGAAAATGTTGGTTAAAACCTCAAACTTCTGGATTCAAGAATTCCATTTTACTCAACAAATGTTAAAATTACATACTTTTGTGTTTCCTAGATCAACTCTTTATTAAACAGGAGTATGGCTATAGAAATTTATGATGTACGAGATTTTGCTATAATTTAAATAATTTGCGTGAAAAAACCAAACCTTCAAATTCGCACCTGATCAATTCTAAATTGTTTATGAATATTCTAGAATATATTGCAGATTTCTTTTGACATGTGTGACAATTTTCAATCTGAAAATTTTATAGCTGTTTTATTGAAATTGAAATTGAAATTGTTTCATTAAAAGTGCTAGGGCTGGAATTCATAGATTGTTGATTATTATTGTAAAATTGCGAACATAACCTGGAGTTTTATGTAAGAAACCTATGTGACTATTTTCAATATTAAAAATTATGTAGCTGTTATATATGAAGACACATCAAGATCGTTTAATTTAAAGTGCTAGGGATGGAATTTCAGGGTTGTTTATTAATTGTCGTATCGCGAACATAACCTGAAGTTTTCTGTGAGTGACATGTGTGTCTATCCTCAGTTTCAACAATTTTATAGCAGTTTTATATGAAGACACATCGAAATATGTTTCGTTAAAAGTGCAAGGGGCGGATTTCAGGGGTTGTCGATTATGAAGGTGGGATTGCGAACATAACGTAGAGTTTTCTGTAGTAGTCCTGTATGACTGTTTTCAATTAAAAACTTTATATCTGTTTCATACGGAGACACATTGAAATTGTTTCGTTAAAAGTACAAGAGGTGGAATTCATGGGTTGTTGAGTGTTAATGTGGGATTGCAAGCATAACCTGGAGTTTTCTGGAGGTAACCTGTGTAGCTATTTTCAATTTAAAAATTTTATAGTTGTTTTATATAAGGACACATCGAAATTGTTTCGATAAAAGTGCTAGGGCAGAAATTTAGGGGTTTTTGATTAATAATGTGGGATTGCGAACACAACCTGGAGTTTTCTGTGGATGACCTATGTAACTATTTTCAATTCAGAAATTTCATAGCTTTTTTATATGAAGACACATTGCAATCGTTACGTTAAAAGTTCTATGGGTGGAATTTAGGGATTTTTGAGTAATATTTTGAGATTGCGAACATAACCTGGAGTTTTTTTAAGGTGAACTGTGTGACTATTTTCAGATTAAAAATTTTATAGCTGTTTTACATGAACACACATTTGAATTGTTTTGTTGAAAGTGCCAGAGGTTGATTTTAGTGGTTGTTGATTATTATTGTGGGTTTGAGAACATAAGCTGAAGTTTTGAGAAGGTGATCTGGGTGACTCTTTTAATTAAAAAATTTTATTTTCTGTTTCACACGGAGACACTCTGCAATTATTTTTTGAATACTGATAGGGATGATTTTTAAGGGATTGCTCGAGCAATCGCAGAATGTCTGGAAGAAGAAATGTTTTTGTTAACGTTCAGTATCAGTATCATTAATCACGGAAAATAGTACCGTCTCATGAATTACAGAGAAAGTGCACATTTCTAAACAAACAAAAATTTTTCAAACAAATAGAAATCAGTTCAAAAGTAGATCTAAATATTTCTCTCAACGAAAAAGATTTGTTTTTGCGAAAAATACTGATGTTTTTATGTTTAGCTAACACTTTCTAAGTGTAAAAATAATTATCAATTGTTTGTAGATGATGCTGGTGGAAAAATAATAAAGTTCTTTTTATGTGCTGAAACTGTAAATTCATTTTGCATTCCCGATTTCATCGAATGCAGGTTGCACAGAACTTCATTCCTTTGTAGTTTCCAAGCCTCGTCGTCAATATAGGAAGAACATCGATGGCTCAGGATATGATCAATCTAATGAAAAATCTTCATTCCAGCCTGACCAAGTTGAAGCGTGTATGTGTCGTGTATTTTTTAGTCGAGACGCGACTCGGGTGGGAGCTTTGAAGTTTAATTGTTTAAAAAAATACAGATAGGCCCTCGTCGACAAAATGGGAGGAACGTCGATGGGTCAGGAGATGATAGGTCTGATAAAAAATCTTCATTCCATCCTTCCAAGTTAATGGGTGTGTATGTCGTATCTTTTTTAGGAAAGACGTGACGTGCGTATCTTCAAAAAAATAGCGGTTTTCCAATTGTTAACAACAATTTTAACTTTATAATATTATATATTCAAGGAATCCAGGTACTGTCCAATTTTGAGATACTGGAGATTTTATTGCTGGAAACTTGTATTTTCATTCTTCATAGAAATCAATTTGTATTTGTATTTATTTCTCCAACTTTTCTGCTGGATAGTAGAAACAAGTGGGTACTGATGGGGAGAAGGGTTGTTCTTGAGGGTTTGTCAAATGCGGAATCGTACAAACGTGTTTTTTGTGTAATTAACCTTCTCACAATTTTCGTTTTTCTGAATATTTTCAAACAAATTTCATTTTTCTTATTTGTTATAATAATCTCATATTAACAAAAGTATTTAGCGTTCCTGATATTGGTAATAATTTGTTACAATTACACTGCAAAAAAAGGGTTGAAAATTACAAGTTGTTTTGTAAACGTTTTACTGCGATTCATGTGTTAATTCTACGAGTTAATTGTGAACTTGCAGCGATTAACGGTGGAATTTCACAATTTTTTATCAATTTTACCCTAAACGTGTAATATTGCCATGTAAATCAGTAGACATTAAAATACCAGTCATTAACAGGGCAAAGTTCAACTATAGTGTAATCGTTCTATAGTGTGATTTTACCACGTGAAACACTGTAACTTTACAATTTTTTCGAAAAATTCTTTCACAGTGTATATTTGTGCAAAACAAGTCATGCAAAACGAGTCTTCAATTTGATCAAACTCGACCACACTTCTCATGGGACACCCTGTATATTATTGAGAATGGTGAAATAATTGTCCTTTTCACGGAAATTTGCTTCCGACTTTCGAGTTCTGGCGAGAAGTTTCGAAATTATTACATATTTGAATTACAAAACAAAAAATACCGCACTGATATATAAAGTTATGTATACACTAAAAGTATCAATTATTAAAATGCCATCAAATGAAATTTTAATGTCAAATCAAATGGTTTCATATGATTAAAATGCAAGTATTCTTGCAATGTTTCAAATAGCGATTGGAAATTTTAATTTATTATTCATAATCATTAATAACAATATGATATCACAATAATATTCTAATTTTATAATGACAAACAAAAATGTATCAATATGTAAATGGAGATAACAGAATTTTGATTTGAACGTCCTGCCATAACTCGAAAGCAAATTTTCGCCTGAGAGACAAGCATTTTACCTTCTTCATTAGTATAGATTGTTTAAAAAAATACTAAAATCTTTGCAGTTTTATGTCTTGCAAAAGAAACTGCGATAAAATAGTTTCTATTAGAATAAAATTGAATATTCACTGTGGTTAACGTCGTGTTCACGTTTTTTCCCATGCATTTTGTCGAATGTAGGCCCAATGATGAATCAGCGCCTCCCTCGGCCTCAGTCAACTCTCTTGATATTGCAGGGGGCTGAGGAAGATTTACATTTATTAAAAAATTGCGAGCTAAATGTGAGATACAAACTTAGTTTATTGTTTTCTGATGCTTTTCCGAAACTTTCAACTCGATACCCTACAAAAGAAAATCTCTGAATATTCTCTGGAGAAAAATTCAAACCCGTTGCAGGCTACTTGTTGATTTGGGTCCTTTTTACGACTCAATTTATGGCAGTCGAACCTTGAGGATACCTTATGATAACAAAAATCTACATTTGTACATAATTAAGTTAATTCATTTTATGTATTCCTATTGGAAATAGTTCATACGACCCTGATTGTTGACACTGGAGTCGCTTCGTCTCTAATTGGGAAACTGAAAAAAAATTAGTTTTAAAGCTCTCACATCTTGCCACTGCATTGCAACTTTGCTACAAAAGAATCTTTCCTATCTGGATGCCAAGTGGGGCCTCCTCTTTCAAGGCAGCCTCTGTAATTTCTTGCTATTGATGAAAATTTTGATAATGTTCACTAAAACAAGTTTATGAGCCATCAGAAAATTTATGAGGGCCACTTGGATCTTCAAAAAGTGCTATCGGTGTACATCTAAAGAAAATCTCAGAAACGTGACTGTGTCTGAGAATACGTAGAGAATTTCCAGTGAATTTGTATCGGCAGGTTATCTCTTGTCATGTGGACATGAGTTGTGGCACGAAAAATTCCAATATTTTCTTCGGAATTTTTTTTTCAAATTCGGCTCAAATGGAGTACACAATGTAGATTTTTATTCCTTTTTGCTTTTCCCTAGGTATCAGGGTGATATTTTGCTTACAAGCAAAGTTATTTCTTTCAAAACAAGGTAAGTGAAGAAAAATGTTGAAATCAAGCAATCTGCATTTCCAACAGCCTGCGCAATTAGAGTTTCCGACAATGACACTATGACAGGGCGACAGACCTCGCTCGGATTTGCTGACATCGTGGTTATATCAAATATCAATTTGTTTATTTGCAGCGAAAGAGCAAATACTACCATGTGTAATTTTTGCAACCGATGTTTGCGTCATTCTTCTTAAGAAGTGTGAGTCATAAACTCAAAAATGCTTTATTGGGAACAATGAAAATTGGTTACAGAGTTCTACAGTACCGATGGTATTTTGCGAATTCATTTATTCACTACATTCTTTTCTTTGAAATTTCGAGCCAAATGTTGTATACAAAAGCAGGTTACTGTATCCTGATGCTTCCCCTAAAGTTTCAACTCGATATCTCATTTTGCGTGGACATGAGTTGTTGCACAATGAATGCCGACATTGCTCAAGTTTTAATTTCTCCAAGAATTTTTTTTCCAAATTTCGAGCCAAGAGTTGCATACAAACGCAGATTATGGTGTCCCGAGCTGCTGCAAAAAAATCGATAATTTAGGTCACGTGACTCATGTATAACATGGCCTCAAAGGACCGAAAACTAAAATCTTCAGCCTTAGACTGTTTTTGATTCCTATAAAGACTTCTATAACAACAAATGAAAAATAAGTGGCTTCTAGAAAGGCAAGGACGCAGTTATTGCACACAACCGCTCAACTGTTCTTGGAAGACTTGTCGGATGAACCGTCAAATGCTGCCTCTAAGTAGCACATGTTTGTTTCAAGCTCACAGAAAAAGGCTAGAATTATTTAGAGAAATAATTATTGCTCTAAGTTAAAACTGATTTCTGCCTTGATTTGAGACCTACGGTCGAGACAGTAGACAAAATCTCAATGGCAGTTGTGAACTAATGTTATAACCCTACCGTTACAAATTCACTGGAAATTCTCTAAATATTCTCAGGCTCAGTCAACTTTCTGAGGTTTTCTCTACAAGTACACAGTTTTGGAGATTCAAGTAGCCCTCATAAACTTTCTGAAGGCTCATAAATTCGTTTATGTAAATATAATCGAAATTTTCATGAATAGCAAGGAAATACAGCGGCTGCCTTGGAAGAGGAGGCCCCACTCGGCATCCAGGTAGAATAGATTCTTCTGTAGTGAAGTTGCAGTGCAGTGGTCAAATGTGAGAGCTTCAAAACTAAATTTTTTTTTCAGTTTCCCAATTAGAGATTCGAAAGTTAAAAAATCAGAATCCACCGCTTTTTACAATTACAAAGCATTTTTTGATTTTCCATCAAAGGAATACTGTATATAAATATAAGTATACAGGTTGTCACACATAAATATATGCATGTAAATAAATAAATAAATAATAATTTTTAAAGTGTTAAAGGGGATTAGTTTTATGATAGCGAGACCTTAAATATTCTAACTGCCTCTCGTGCTTCGGTATCTTCAAGGTTCGGCTGCCATAAATTAGGTCGTAAAAAAGGACCCAAATCTCTCAAGCTATCTCTAGAGACGAAATCATTCAAATTGAGCCTACAAGTAGCTTGGAACAGGCCTGACTTCTTCCCAGAGAATACTCAAGAGATTTTCTTTCGGTAGGGAATATACAGTCCTGCGTGCATCTTTATCTTCAGATATGTAAAACTTAATATATCAAATTATATCACCTGCTAGTGAAAAGTAAAATTCATTTATTGATTTCAACTTTGAAGCTCAGATTTGACTTTGCTTGAAACGTTAAAATATTATTATGAACTGTCACTTCTGACACAGTTGACAATCTAATAGGAACCTCGCAGTGCCACATTGCAGTCTAAATTTAAACATTTTCAAAAAATTTAGGATTCAAACCAATATCGTCTTAAGGTTCGCAAGACGATATTTCATCAGATGATAAACTAAAATCACTCAAATAATTATTATAGAACAGTTTATAATTCTACAGCATTCAATAGGCCACTCTGTGCTTATAGGGACTTTGAAGTGAGTTCGTATTTTTTCTTGAGGAAAGCTGACTTCTTGTGTAAGAGCGAAAGCATGAGTGCTGGCACAAGTGCCATATCTCAAGAGTGCGCTGTGCATGGCGATATGCGATCGTTGGTAATCAAGGTCAATACGGCATTATAAACCTATTAAAACTGCAAAACTCCGGCGTCAAGAGATGACGGTGATAAACTCAGGCCTCTGACACCGGGGTCTCAACTAGTTTCTCCGCGAAAAATAGCTAGGTCTCATCTCGCGAATTCTCGTTGGTCTTCTTGGTCCCGTCATCCCTCGCGCCTCCCATTCTTTCTAGAATCTAGCAGTCAGCGATCTCTCCGCTTTCCAAGGATCGAATTACGAGAGCTAGAGGGTAGGCTTAGGCCACTTCGGGAACGAGAAGAGAGGCCAAGAGTCACGGTCGTATCGTTACAGTTATTATAATATAATTATGTATCCTGGAAGGGATATCGATGAAACAACGGATAGAGAGGTTGGGAATAGCTGAGCAAATACTAAGTCACGAAGTCGTCCAGGATCATAAGACTCAGGAAATCATGCTCGATTCTTCTTGATTCTCTGGTTCTACACCTCTGCTTCCCTCAGCGATTCCTCAAAACCTATAAGGAGAAAGCAACACCTCTTGAACATCAAGGGAATAAGGCTCGTTTTTATTCTCCATCAAAAAAGACGTTCTGAACTTTGTGTTGCAGTAAATTTTTGTTTTTTAGTATATCTGAAACTTTCAACTTCGAATTTTTGAAAAGAATTTTAATAATGTAAATAAGACCATTGCATTGACTGAGTTTTATTTTGTATCACATCACATAATTAAACTTTCCGGTGCTAGATTGTTTTTGAATTCCATATACCTTGCATACCTTGCTGAGGTAACCATTCTATAATGATTTAATTTACGTAGTGGCTAGGCTGCCGGCGCCGGCAACATTGTTCGTTGCCGGCTGTTTTTTTCTCCCGAAAGTGAAGTTCCGAAAAGCGTGTAGTGATGTATTTTTATGCACTGATTACGAATATGGCCATGAAAATTGCAAAAAAAAAAACAATTTTCAATGTCAAAACATCAAAAATCACGTTTTTAAAAAGAAAAGTGTTACGTTCACAACATTTTTTTCCAAATCGTATGCGGGCAGAAAGGCACCCGTGTGAGTGATCACAGAAATAATATTGGTCAAACCCTCACCCCTTTCCAACGTCTCATGGCGGAGCGAGATGACACCCCGGTGACTGGTCACAGAAATAATGTTGGTCAAACCCCTACCCCTTTCCAACGTCTCGTTAGGGCGGCAAGGCACCTCTGTGACTGGTTACATAAATAATGTTGGTTGAATCCCTACCCTTTTCCAACGTCTCGTAGAGGGTGCGGGAAGGCACCCTTTCAAGAATCGAATACGTTTTTAGAAAAGATAGTACAATATTGTACTAAATATACTGACCTAACCAAAAATATAGAACACTTCGTATTTTAAAAATTGATACATGAAGGTTCTCAGAATGTGAAGAACCACTTACTTTTTAAAAAAAACGACTATAAATTGCAAATATTTCAGTGAAAATGATAACAACTATGCCCATCTCGTCTGGGTCTTCTCTACTACAGATTTCAAAGCTCAGAGGCTAGAATTCACATATTTAAGGCAAGAGCTCTATGTGATATGATCTGTAGGGTCATCTGCTAGCAAATAATCATCAGTTTTACTTTTTAGAGGAAATCATGACGTCGCGCTGATATTTTGGTATCTTCTGGTAGGTGGTTATTCCGTAGCGAAGAAAGAAAGGTGCAGCGTCTTATCTTATATGTTTATACGAAGAAGCTAGGACCCGTGCCAGCGTTGTCTCCGCAGGTTACCGGGAGAAAATAGTCGACGGCGTATGCGGACGTTGCCATATGTGAACAGCGAGCACTGCTCACCGGCACGACAGCTCCTTGGATGAGACGGGTCAGTTGAACCAGCCCCCCCCCCGCATTCATATTTTTATACATATTATTAGCTCACAATATTACGCCGCAAATGCATTCATATGCGCAATTACTAAAAGATTGTGCGTCACAAAACCCTAAGAGCTATAGCAGATCTTACACCATTTAACAAATCAAATTTTAGACTGCATCACCTTGAAGAACTTCAAGTGCGCCGGTATGGGCCATTAAACAAAAATTTGGCAACACATTGATAACCGCATTATCAGCGACACAAAGGCTCGCGCGATTTTTCTAAAATATTTTTCAAATTTATCATATCCATCTGTCATAACTTTAAATTCGCTCAAATGCGCCACCAATAAAAAATTTTGCGCTACCTAATCAACAAAGTTATCGGTTTTTTCTTGGGAGGGGGAGGGGCGTTATGTGACATAGATGTTGAATCCTCTACAGTGATATTAAATTTAAAATAACGGACATGTAGGCATATGTCTTCAAATGCACTCATATGCAGGATAATAAAAATTTGCAAATCTTGAAAATTGTCCACGATACGGAGGTTTTAACACTTTGCGAAGTGATGACCAATGAAAAAAAATTCGTTTCATCTTAAAACTTTCTGCAGCTTCTCCGACATGATCTCGAATGCGCTCATAGGCACCATAACAGTTTTCTGCGTATCTTAGAAATTGTCCAAGATATGGTGGTCAACACTTTGTAAAGTGATGACAACTAAAGAAAAATTGCTTAATTTTCAAACTATCTGCGTTCCGTCCGATACAAATTGAAGCGCGATCACATGCGCCGTACAAATTTTCTGCATATCTTAAAAATTGCCCAAGACAACACTTTGCAAAGTAATAACTAAAATTTTTTTTAATCTGCTGCGAAGACGTGCTTTTCGCATAGGATTTCAAATGCGCTCATATGCGGCACCTTCAAAATTAACAAAAAACCATAATTAACCCTCTCATTGCCACGTATCATCGATGAACCCGAAACTGATGACACCAGATGACTTTAATTTGCAATATCGAAGTCGATAATGGACTTTTCGGATAGGATTTCAAATGCGCTTATATGTGCTAAAAACATTTTCTCCATATCTTAAAATTGCTCAAGATGTGGAGGTCATAATCCAGTCACGTTGGTCACATTATGGATCCATGATAAATGGTAATGAGAGGGTTAATTATGGGTTTTTGTTAATTTGGAACGTGGCGCATTTGAACGCATTTGAAATCCTGTCCAAAAAGCCCGTCTTCGCGACAGATTAAAAATTATGTTTAGAGTGGTAATCACTTTTCAAAGTGTTATCACCCTTATATCTCAGATAATTTTTAAGCTGTGCAGAAAATTTGTATGACGCATTTGAAGTTGTTTCGGAAGGAATGCAGATAATTTTGAAATTAAATAATTTTTTGTTTTGAATGTCATCACTTTACAAAGTGTTATGACCACAATATCTTGGACAATTTTTAAGATATGCAGACTATTTTTGTGGCGTATATTAGCGCATTTGCGCTTGCGCTGGTCGAGCTGCAGAAAGTTTTGAGATTAAACGGTTATTTTTCATTGGTCATCACTTCGCAAAGTGTCGAAACCTCCGTATCGTAGACAATTTTCAAGTCTAGTAAAACTTTTTTGTGGCGCATATGAGCGCATTTGAAGTCGAATGCCTTCATGTGCGTTATTTTTAATTTAATATATCTGTAGAGGACTTAACACCTTCGTCACACTATTCCCTCCCCCCACAGAAAGCGATGACTTTGTTAATTAGATAGCGCAAGATTTCTTATTGGTGGTACATTTAAGCGCATTTCAAGTTATGACGGATAGCTATGATAAATTTAAAAAAATTTTATTATTTTAGAAAAATCGCGCGAGCCCCTCATACCCCCCTTGTGTCGCTGATAACTTGGTTATCAATTTGGCGCCAAATTTTTTCTTGATGGCGCGTATCGGTGAACTTGGAGCTCCTCAAGGTCATGCAATCTAAAATTGTTTGTTAAATGGGGGGGGGGGGTGACGTGTGTCCAGCCCTGCTTACGTAACACCTGCTATAATTAACATATCGTCACGTAAGAATTATAGTATGAACAGTATGAACACTTATGGGTGCTCCCGGAGCTTGCAATTGTCCTAAATCGTAAAAAATTTGTATTTTCGATTTTCTTGCAATAAATTTATTAGCTTTCTGCATGAAAGTTGTGAAATGAAGTTAAAAGTTCATCCGAAGTACATTTATTGTAATGACCGTGGCTACGTGTACAGAAATTTCGGTAAGAATAGCCGAATTTTTTTGGTATACATAGACACTGCCTATTGTACGTAAAATAGTACCCTTGAAGGTCAAAAAGCATTTCTTTTTGAAAAATTCAGAAAGTAAGTTTTGAGTAATATAACAACATACCGTGTGTAAAATTTTCACTGCAGAATAGTGTCGGATCTGGTCCAGATTTGACTTTGTTTAGGCCGCTTAATCTGGCTGGTCAAGACTGCCACAGAATAGGTACTAATCGGCAGTCCATCAAATCAAATTTTTTCAAATGTCAATCAGCAAAATTGCTTACAGGTGAAGGGTGTCAAACGCTTTTATATTTTTCATCGCCTCTAAATTGAATAAAAAATCGAATTCAAATCTCATCCCTACTTTACTGGCAGTGTAAAAAGGCAAAAAGTCGATGAAGAAAAATTGAACGTGTACGAGTTTTTTTACTTTTTTTCAGTGTGGCCATGACCGGGTTCGAATCCTAGTCCGGAGTCAACTGAATCAATTTTTCGCTTTCTCGATTCTTTGCTTTCAAATCTCTAGTCAGTTACAGTCCAATTCAGTTGAGCAAATTAAATATTCGTATAGCGGCGGGTGTAGCTGAAAACCGTTGTTGTCATCTGTAGGGATTGAATCATTAATAATTATAAATATATATATGGTGGTCTACAAAAATTATTTCATTAATCTAGCGTTTCAAAATTCAATAAAAAAGATTTCCAAGTTCTTGAAAAACATGCTTAATAATGACTAAAGTATAAATTAATGGAGACTATTGTAGGTATGTTTCAAGGGATGCAGTTCTTGATATTTAAAAAAAATACAGTGAAAAGAAAGTACTTCAGCAGTTCGGAGCATCAAATGTGAAAAATATAACTGAAGTGAAATAATAAACGTATACCTCCAATAGCAGTAGTGAAACAGGATGGTAAAATTATTAAGGAGGTATGCAACTTCAGGTGTATATGTAAGCCTAAGGTTACTTACACTGGTTAGTATTGAGCCGACAATCGGCCCAACTACCAGCCAGAGTCGGGCCCATCGTATTGTTGTGGCCATTTTGCATCAAATCGACAGAGCCTATCCGACTGTAAGCATAATTTGGGGCCAGAGTTGGGCCAACTGTTGGGGGAACTTTGGCCGCCAATATCAGCTGCCAACCGTCGAACTCTGGCTGCCGAACTGAATTCGCACCTGAGTACTTAAATCTTCAAAAACTGTCTAGCACCCGATGATCAAACTTTTTTTAGGTCCCAAAGAACACATATACCAAGTTACATGCCTTTTTAAGAATTTGAGGATTTGAGCTTGCTGATGTTAAAAATTATACATGTGCATACATATGTTGATACATCATTTGAAATATTTTCATCGAGATGTGATGATGAATAATATTCTATGTTCAACATAGCGTGAAATCGGTAGTTTGTACCTTGCATGTATCTTATTTCTCTAGCGCAATGTCCCGTTTAATGATAAAGGAATTATTTATCTTACGTGATGGGAGATAAAGAGATCAGAGTCACGGAAGGCCAGAAGGTGAGGAGGAATAATAAGAGAGCGGAGATAATGAGCCGACAGAGCGTCTTCAGTCGTTGACAAAACGGATTACGATAAGTCGGCACGACATCGTCCGAGATGTCGGAAGGAGGAAGAACGACGAAATAGCCCGGAATTCGAAGCGTTGTTCAAACAACCCTTTTCCTTAATCATTTAAGTGATTCGGTAAGCACTCATCGCGCGCCAAATCGCGAATAAGTCTTGCGTAAACTCAACCCTTTCTTACACCATCCCTAATCCATTTGACACTTTTTCCTATATAATGACAATACCAATGAGGTAGAATTAATGCTCCTCTTCTTTCTAGCCCTCTTTGACCCTAAATTATGAAACGAAACGAGCGATTGGCTCCTCAAATACCAAATTATCCTCCAATCTGATAGAATGTGATTGACGCAAAATTGGAAGTCCTCGGTCCAGTGAATTTTTCCGCGGGACTTTTCCAGTTGCTATTCCTCCTTCGATTCGTCCCTCATCTTGACTGTACTGGTATAGTTGACGACTTCGGAAAACACGAGGCGACGGGCTAACGTCAAGTTCGATTAATTTTCCGGTCATTATTTTTTACGACTCCTTATCGTCACCCTTCACTTCCCCTTACCCAGTACCGAGACATGAAATAAGATCGGACCAACCCCCCTCCCCCCCTCCCTGGCTTATTCGTTCAACGATTATCGCGTCGCTGAGGCAGCGGCCCATGATCTTTGCTTTACATAAACGTCGACCGAAATTGCTTTTGCTCTTAAAGATGTCCAGAAGATAAGCCAAAATCTATTCGCTTTATATATGGTGAAGGTACTAACATGGGAGAGGAAGAAAGAAATCCATGAATCGGTTTTATAGCCTCAATTTTTCAACAGTTCATTGCATAGAATCGATTCTTTCGTCTTATAATTTTCAGCCTTTCTTTTATTTTGAATTTAAATTATAGATATTACAGTTCATGTGCTGAGTTCTTTTTAAGCCAGACTGACACCTTATATAAACTAAAACTAAAATCAGTCTGAATAAAGAACTGATAATTAAAATAAATTTACATTTTCGTCGTAGTTATCATCTATTTTTTTTAAGTTTACCTAATCAAGATATCGCATCGAAACCCATTCGTTACAAAACTGTACTTTTTAAATCTATTATAGACATTGTATAGACGCCCAGTGGGCACAGATGTCAAAATACATGATTATAATGCCCCAAAAATGCCCTCTGTCAGGCTACATAACATTCTGAAATCGTCCAATGTCCGAGATAATTCCTAAAAACGTTTTTGGAACATTGGACGTTTTTAGAATTTCATTAAGTCTGACGTAAGATTTTTTTGGATCATTCTAATGAGGTCTTTCGACATTCACGTGTACATGAGTGACTGTGATATGTTAAATAATAGATGGCTGATAATATCCTGTCGTTTAAAACGTGTCGTCCATGCACAATCTTGGGATCGTAGCTTCAAAATTTTTTTTTATAGGCGTCCTGGTAGATGGACGGACACCTGATCCACTTTAAAAGGTTTTCACCTACGAAACCCTGAAGATAACTCGATTCTATTAGGACAAACAGCATTAAGAGCAACTGATATTAAAGTAGACCAAAACTTAATATTTGGAAGCTGAACTGGAACAAATGTCTAAGATATTAAGGTGTGATATCTTAGAAATCTGTCCCATAGTTCTATTTCAAAATATTGAATTTTCTCTCTAAATCTGAATGAGTGAACAATTAACTTGTTCACTAATAAATTCAGTAACACTAGAGTAACACATGCGAGACATAACCTCTAAGTTTCATAGTAAAGCGTTGTTATTATTGTTCTAATCAAGTAGCAAAAATGATTCCCTCATTAAATATATCTTTTAATTTTCGGGCTGTAAGCATGCTGCAG
Source organism: Melikaiella ostensackeni (assembly GCA_032362435.1). NCBI lineage: Eukaryota > Metazoa > Arthropoda > Insecta > Hymenoptera > Cynipidae > Melikaiella > Melikaiella ostensackeni. The sequence continues at coordinate 58,606,301 of JAUMHM010000085.1, forward strand.
TACATGCGAGAAAAATATACTCTAACTCATGTAAATAGTACTTAGCTATCGCGTGTGTACATGACAGTCGAATCTTGAAAGTGAGGCATGGTGTGAGATTAGTGGTAATTTGGAAGCATCCAAACTTTTCGCCTTTTTTAATATTTGATCGAATTTATGGAATTTACGTTGCAATATGATTATTAGATTGAATCTACTAAAATCTTATTTTGCTACGACCGCTAAATTGACACGGTGCAGTGCTGCATACTTTCAATTAAATGTTTGTCTCACTGACTGATTAAGTAAATTTTCACTGATTGTCAGTGATCCTTTTATAGCTATTTCAATCAGTGAAATTTTTTTTAAAATCAGTGACATTTCATTGATTCAGATTTAGAGAGAGCGTCTTTTTTGATCTGCATCTACTGTGTTGTATGGTAGCGAGACCTGGGCTTGCCAAGAAAAGGATAGGAGTAAAGTAGTTGGTATGCAATTCCTGCGGAAAATATGGGCGTTTTCATGGAAAGTGTTATTTTCATGTCGCTGTGCTTTCAAAGGTTATTCTACACTTACAATTCAGGTTATACAGCATGAAAATTCACAGACAGACTCCCTGAAATAGAAGCAAAAGCTTACAGTCATTACAGAAACCCTCATGAAAAGATGTAACATACACATATAATGGTTGAACCGAATTTCAAAAATATACGTGTATAATATACGTCGGACAGATACAATATAAAAGAAAAATCTGTGCTACTAAAACACAGAGGAAAATAAAAGTGTAAAATTCGGTCTTTAGTACTGGTAATCGAAGAATTTGTTACTGAACTGGCGCACGGTGGGATAAAATAGAAAAACGAGATTCAAAATAACTTGTAGCAGGCAATTCTTGACCGATTTTGGATTTTGTTTTTAGAAAAGTTTAGCATTAAATTTTGAAAAGATTTGTGTGGTCTGAGTTTTAATTTCTATTGGTTTAAATTTCTTTGTCAATGCGAATAGTGAAAAAAGTCGATTTTCTCCTTTTCTTTTCTTTATTTTCGTACAAACATTTTTCCTATGCTCAGCAGCGCCGAAATCAATTCCCGGGGATAGTTAAGAGCAAAAAAAATATTTTTCCGTTAAGTTAATTGTTATAAGCAAATTAAATTAACAAAAAGTCTACATTATGGATTTTTTGTTTGCAAAGTACATTTTTGCGTTAAAATTGCTTGCTTTTATCGGAAAAAGGATACTCGATCATAAAAAGTTGTCATCCGATATCAACTTTATAAGCAAATTATATAAACAAATGCCCAGTGTAGACATCTGAAGGCAGAGAGAAATCGTTTTTTGTCTTAATTTTCCTGAAATTATGTCACCAGTGATGTTTAATGATCGAAAACTTTCATCTAAAATTTTTATCAATTTTGTAAACTAATTATATAAACAAATGCACAGTGGGGACATTTGTGGGCAAAAAAAAAGTTTTTTCTCTTAATTTCCCTTAATTTATGTCGCCAGTGATGCTCAATGATGGAAAATTTTCATCCAAAATTTTTTATCAATTTTATAAACAAATGTCCAGTGTGGACATTTAAAGGCGGAAAGAAATATTTTTCTCTCTTCATTTTCTTTAAATTATGTCGCAATGATGATTAATGACGGAAAATTGTCATCCAATATTTTAAAATAATTTTATAAACAAATGCAGTGTGTGGACATTTGAAGTCAGGAAGAAAGAGTTTTTTCTTAATTTTCATTAAATTATGTCGCCAGTGATGTTCAATTATGGGAAATTGTCATTCGATATTTTTTATCAATTTTATAAACAAATGTTCAGTGTGGACATTTAAAGGCAGAAAGAAATATTCTTACATTCTCATCAGAGAAAGTATTAGATTTGTGTAAAATTTGACGCTCCCCCCCCCCTGTTTTTGTCAAATGTCAACGTTTTGAGACCGAGCTGGAGGTCAACTTCGTTAGCCAGCCGTTTTGGATAAAAATTTTAAAAATTTGAGCACTTTCAAAATTTTTAAGACCATTTTTTAAAGATTTAAAAATTATATGTACGACTATCCGTCATACTCAGAAAGTCAAACAATTTATCCGCATGACTTTTTTCGATAAAAAAAATTCTGATAGTTACAGCATTTTCAAAATTCAAAAAAAAAAGAAAATGAAAATTTTAAGCCAAACAATGCACGATATGAAAAGAAGGTCAGAAGGAGAAAAACATTGCTTTTTGAAAGCCCTACAAGATTGTCATAACAACTTTTTGAATTTACTTGAAGAATCAAAAATTCAAATTTTGAGCCAAATAACGCGAGATACGAAAAAAGTTGAGATATCAAAATTGTTGCTTTTACGATGACCTGTAAACTTTCTTCTCAGCATTTTTTGGTAGGAGAAATAGTTTTTATTTCACATTCTTATCTCAATGAGGTGTTGCTTTTATGTGAAAATTGACTCTCGCGGATTTCATTAATTTTTTATGTTTCAAGACCTCCTGAATCCGAAGAAGTAGGTTTTACGTTGGTGTCTGTCTGTCTGTTGTCATCTTATTATCGTCTGTATACTGGATAATTCTTGAAAGACTAATCGAATTGGATTGTGCTTTGGCATACATTATAAGGGACCGAAAAGGAAGCTCAAGTTCGTTAACCAGACTTTTTTGACCAGCGGTTCTGATCTTAACCACCGAAAAAAATACTAAGAGATCAAAAATCCTATTTTGCGGTAAAAATATGAAAGATACAAAAAAATAAACATATAAAAATTATTTATTCAAAAAAGATCTACAAATTTGTTTTTGACTTATTTTTGATAAGACGCGTAGTTTTTGTTTTAATCGTAAGAAATGAAATTTAAAATTGAAAAATTGAATTTTTAGGAAAACGACGTAAGATATAATTAAATGATTATAACATAATTATTCAACTAAGAAAGGTCTGCGAATTTGGACCTGACGATTTTCTGATAAAGTGCGTACCTTTCGTTTTAATCGTGAAAAATGGGAGTAAAAATAAAAAAATAATAATTTTTAGAAAAACGACACAAGATACAAAGAAATGTTCCATAATAAAATCATTTCTTACGATCATTTTTTGATATGACGCATACTTTTAGTTTTAATTTGAAAAAAAAACTAAAAATAAAGAAGTACATTTTTGTAAATACGACACAAGATACAATAAAATGTTACGCGGCAAAATTGTGCACATGAAAAAGTTCAAAAACTTCTACCTGACCACTTGTTGATGAAATGCATCATTTTTGTTTTAATCGTGAAAAATACCATTAGAAAAAATTTTAGTTCATGAAAAAACGATACGTGAAACAATAAAATGTCTAACGACAAAATTTTTTGCCTAAAACAGTTTTCAGGTTAGCCACTTGAGATTCTTCGAATTTGAAACTTGTTGAAGTTCTATATTTTTAATTTTAGAGACCAAAAAAAGGTCAAGTTCATTACCCAGCCTTTTTACTAACGGTTCTGCTTTTAAAAAATACTTAATATAAAAAATTTCATTTCGCGGTTAAACTACGCGAGATACGAAAAAACAAATAATAGAAAGAATTGTTCACACAAAGAGATCTACAAATTTGTAACTACATATTCATTTTTTCACAGCACTTGTAGCTTTCGTTTTAATCGTAAAAAATAACATTAACAATAAAAATATTAAATTTTTGGAAAAGCGATACAAGATACAATAAAATGTAGAATAACAAAATTGTTTGCCTAAATTAAATCTACAAATTTGCCTTTGAATAATTTTTTGATGAGACGCGGGGTGTTTGTTTTGATCTTGAAAAATAACAAAAACAAATTACTTTTTTGGAAAAACGACACAAGATACAATAAAGTCTTGAACAGCAAAATTTTTCGCCTACAACAGATCTCAGGGTGGTTACACAAGACTGTTTGAAATTGAAATATGTCGAAGAAATTATATAGTATAAATTTATACAATCTTCAAATCAAGAGCATTTAGAATCGTGCCATTCCAAAGTGAAAGCCATCAAATCTAAACCATTTTTATTTCGTAGTCTTCTAACAGAAAAATTGAAAATTGAACATTTTCAAAACAAATATATTCTCTAAAAAATTTCAAAATTAAACAGTGCTGCGTCTCGGGCAATCAGCATTCGACAAATTCGAAAAGAAACACTGAAAATTGTTTACCTGTTAACTTTACTTTTGATTTTTACAACATTTACCGATTGAAATTTATCAATTTCCAATACAGAATTACACAATTTTAAACGAATTCAGATAAACATCTTCACTATTATGACTTTCAATTGGAAATTGTACAAATTTTCATTTCAAACCTAAGAAACTTATTGATAATTTTAAATATATACAAAAAAAGATGTTTTCACAGTGTTGTCTATCTGCAATTTGTGAACAACTGAAGGATTAGATCGGCTTTTAGTACACTTTTTCGATGTCGAAAAATCAAGAAAAAGTTAGTTAGCCAACCATATCGTATAAAAATTCAAAAAGTTTTCAGCAATTTTCAAATTTTGAATATTTTTTTTTAAGATTTAGAACTTAATTCATAATGGTACTTTCACTTTTATTTAATTATTTTAAAAGCAATTTTTTTCCAAGTCATAATTTTATCTACCTCATTATTATAGCTGCAAAATCAATCAATCAATTTTGAATAAGCGTGATCCTAAATTGCTTGTCAATTTACACAACAGTTTTTAACTTTTCAATCGCATGTGTACTGAAAATATTTAAATAAATCAGTGGATGGCTCCATCGGTACAGCGACCACAACTAACGCGTCTACCCTTATCATTGTCTTAAATAATATTATGATGAAATAAAAATAGAATGTAATAATGAAAAAATATAATAAATATATATGATAATGAAAGATGAAGTGATTTGGGATTGTCTGACTCTTAACGTTTAAGATTTGAATTCAATCATTTTTAAAGCTTCCAATTCGAAATCATATAATTTTGAACAAATTTGTAGATCTCTATGAGGTAAACAATTCCGCTTCCTAATATTTTTTCATACCGCGCATAATCTGACCGAAAAGTAGGATTTTTTATTTTTATTAATATTTTTTACGATTAAAACAAAAAATATATGTCTTATAAAAATTGTATAAAGCAAATTTGTAGATCTTTTTAAACTGGACAATTCTGCTCTTCAACATTTTTTCATATTTTGCATAGCTTAATGGAAGAATGGAATTACTTATTCTTAATTTTAATATTTCTTACGATTAGAACAAAAATTATGTATCTTATCAAAAGATGATATAGAGCACGTTTGTAGATCTTTTTAAAGTGAGAAATTTTCCTCTCCAACACTTTTTTCGTACCTCACATATTTGGCCAGAAAATTGAATGTTTAGTTTTTTAAAAAGCATTTTCGATGGATAAAACTATAACCGTTGGACAAAAATGGCCGGTTGACGAAATCGTCTTTTCTTTTTAGGGCTCAAAAAAATATGCCAAAACACAATCCAATATGACCATTCTTTCCAAAGTTATTGTACCTACAGATTATAGACTACAACTAGACATAAATCTTCGTAAAAATCGTTTTTCCCGAATCAGGGCGTCTCAAAACGTGAAGACGTGATGAAAACCGACAAAGTCCTATTGAACATAAAACTAATACCTTCTCACTTAAAATGAAAATGTAAAAATCTACCGCGCACGCGGCGCGCTTCGCTTGCAGGTTTGAGTCAAACCACTGACAACTGTAATTTGGTGATTGTAAATTCTCTTCTGTTAAAACTCCGCCGACTTTAACGAATACATTCACATCACATTTCTCGCGCTTTGCACTCAATTAATATATGTCTAAAATTAATTTCTGTACCTCGATCAGAAACTTCAGCTTTAGGCGAAAACTTTTGCCGCCAAACATTTTATTGTACGTTGTGTTATTTTTCTATCAATTTAAATTTTTTATTTTGAATGGTTTTTTTGCATGACTAAAATGAAAACCTTACATCTTATAGTAAAATAGTTTCGAAAAAATTTGTAGTTCTTTTGTAGATACAAAATTTACTTGCTTAACATTTTTTCGTATCTCATATAGTTTTGGTGGAAAGTAACATTTTTTTTTTAATAACATTTTTCACGAATAAACCAAAAACTATACGTCTTATCAAGAAATGGTGAAGAACATTGCTTTTTGAAAGCTCTACCAGATTGTCATAGTAACCTTTTGAATTTTCTTAGAAAATCGAAAATTCAAAAGTTGAGCCAAATAACGCGAGATAAGAAAAGAAGTCAGAAGAGTAGAATTTGTGCTTTTGAAATCTCAAATAAAATTGCCTTTAAACATTTCTTCATAAGACCAATTGTAAATCATGAAGATAATTTCTTAATTGTCTTTTTAACTATTTATTTGTATATATTTTACGATGAGAGCAGAAAATCGAGCGCGAAGCACGAATATTATGATAAAAATGTATTCCTTAAGGCGGATAGAGCCTTGAGTAAAGAAATTTCCTCTTTCATTTGAAATCAAAAACAAATTTAATAATTTGTATATGAACATATAACGCCGAGCGCGAAGCGCGACGACCACATCGCGCGCCCTAGGCTCGCTCTAACTTGCGAGCGAAGCGAGCTGCTCGCCAAGCGTGCAATGAGACGGATTTTTTTCTCTCAATTTTTTGAAAATTATGTCGCAGTGATGTTTAATGATGGAAAATTGTCATCCGATATTTTTTAATAATTTCCCAAGCAAATTCTCTAAACGAATGCCCAGTGTGGACATTGGGAGACAGAAAAAATTAGTTTTTTCT
>JAUMHM010000085.1:58623209-58633585 GCA_032362435.1 Melikaiella ostensackeni
GGTGTCATTTTCATGGATGGCAGTCGCTCCCAGGGGGACCCTGCGGTGGTTGTTTGACCAATTTTTTAATTTATATAATATCTTAACATCCTTCATAATAATTGCATTATACCAGAATAAAATTATTACTCATAATTCAAAAAAAATTATTTCCTTCATTAACTTCAACTACAATTTAAAATATTTTAAAGATAAAAGTAAATTATGAGAAGAATATTTTTAAGAAAATTCGATTCGGAAAGAAATCGAAAATGTTTGGAAATAATCGGAAATCTTCGTCAGAGCCGCCGAGAGGGGGGTGGCAAGCGGTAATACAGAGCCCCGGGGCCCGGAAAATCTCTCGGCGGTCCTGATCTTCGGAAAGTGGGACATTCGGAAAAACTCGGAAAACTTCGGTAAGTGGGACAGTTCGACGTTCGAAAGGGATTCGGAAGCGAAGTTCACATAGAACTCGGAAAGGCTCGGAAAGAACACTCTTTCCGAAATCTTTCCGAAACGGTCTTTCCGACCCTTTCCTTTTTTTCCGCTAGGGTAGCAATACCGCACGCACTGCATTATATATACATATGTGGCGTGGAATGAAGAAACGGACCTTACAGCACCAAAAATCGAATACGAGATTTTTAATGCATCCAAATAACAAGAGTATGCTCTATCGAATGAGCCTATTCTTAAATCTGTGCGATCAAAATTGAACGAAATATAACGCGTTTTATATGACATTCATTTAACACAAAGTATGCGCGAGGGAAAACAGTTTACCCCCTCTATCTGGTTCATACCCTGCAATTTAGCATTATTATCATCATTGTAATTTGCTTGCACAAGTTGTCCTTTTTAAATCATCTATTTTGAAACTTTTGAGGAAAATTTGATAGGATCTAGATAAATTTTTATTCACGTCAGTCCACTTTCACTCACAAAATGTATAAGGAACAAATGTGATATCTCCAAGTAACTTTCTCGATAGACTTGAATTTAGCATCTGTGCGGCTACATGATTCGGCTTAAGTTTTACATTTTTAACAGATTCATTACATTCTTTACAATGCTTTTGCAATTCTTTTTTTTCAGTATTGCAAGCACAGTCGTATAAACAGGTCCAGAATCTCCGGTGGTGTGGGTGACTAGTGTTTTGAAGCAATTGCTGTTTCTCTAAGTGGCCACCTTGATCAATGAGATTTTAGCGCGACAATCGGAGGGTATATGGTTTGTTTACATGTTTGAGACTCAACCTCTGTAATTTCTGTTAAAATATTTTAAGAAAGGTGATATATATATTTAATCTCTCGGTAAATATGAAAAATATTTGCGTCAACTTATTCCTAGAATGTTTTTCTCCCATACTTTGCGAAATTTCTCATTCTTTGGTACCACAAACATTGAACGCTTTCTTCCTCCAGAGCAGCATGCTGGAAATCACAATTCGACAGACAGCAAGATTTGGGTACTGTGCTAATACTTATTAAAATCACTAATCAACACAAAAATTTTTTCTCTTTTCACATATTGTCATAAAAAAGAAAAACACAGTTTTTAGGTTACCTCAAAACCTCTAACCCAAGTTCGTCAAGTTCTGTGTGGCCATTTAGAGAAATACTATTCGTCTTCAAAAAGCGAGTCGTCGCTCCAATACCCTCACCACCGGAGATTGTGGAACTGTTTATACTACTATGATTGTAAGTACGGTCTTGAGTGCAAGCACAGAATTATATATTGCAATTTTAGCTATCTTCGTTACATTTTTACTTTTAGTAATGGCTTGTACACTACCGGTAATCTTTCTACTCTCGTTTATGCGTCTGGATATCTCTGCATCTATCTTTACGTCAGCAGTAAATAAACTTCCAAGATACACGAACTCATCAACTTGTTCTATTCTTTCTTCGTTTAAGGCAATGTTGCATACTGTTTTCTCATTCCTTCTTTCAAACACGATAATTTTTGTTTTATTTGCGTTACTCTTAAGATCAATACTCCTCATGCTGGTATCCAGTCTGCACATCTTCTCTGCAAATCGTCGATTGATTCTGCCGAGACAATCTTATCATCTGCAAACGCCAGTCCACGTACTTTCACTGTCCCGAGATCAACACCTTTTTCGTCTAAGAGACCCATTCTTAGACATTTGTCCATGTATATATTGAACATCTAGGATGACATAACGCAGCCTTGCCTAACGCCCTGCTTAATATCAAACCAATCGCTCAGTTGTCTATTCAATCTCACACTCGATTTACTACCATTATATATTGCTTTTATTGCTCTTAGAAGCCAATCATTCACTCCATACCCTTTCAGGACTCCCTAAAGATTAGATTTATTCACCTTATCGAAAACTTTTTCCAGATCAACAAATGCACAGAAAACTCTTTGTTCACCCTCAAACTTTTTTCTATAACCTGCCTCAAGCTAAATATCTGATCCGCACATGATCTCCTTGGCATGAATCTACATTGAACTTCCCAGATCCTTTCCTTAGTTATTCCCATGACCTTCTCAATAAGTATTTTGGTAAATATTCTGCCCACGCTACTTAGTAGGCTAATCGCTCTATAATTAGTACAGTCGCCTTCTTACCCTTTCCCTCGTAGATTGGGACGATAATCGACTTTCGCCCATCATTTGGAACTTCACCACCCTGTTGGAAGTAAAAGGATAAAACTCCTATCACTTTCAATCACTTTCTGTCTCAATGATAGAAAGAGATAAGGAAAATTAATCGCAGCCTATCCGTAGGTCACCCACCTGCATCTCCTTCTAATCCCTGTCTATCAACATTTATCTATTTCTTTCTATTGCCTACAACGTTAAATTCACCTCCAACTTTTTCCTATAGCTTCCTCTATCCACCTCTATATTCTTCTATCTATCGGCTATCCGCTTGTATATTCTTATATCTTTTGTCTATCCACCTCTATCTTTTTCAATCTTCTTGTCAATATAACCACTAACCTATCTCTTTCATTGTCCCCTATTTTATTTCAGCCTATCTCTCGCCTATCCGCCTCTGTTTCATTCAATCTCTCTGTCAATGTATTCACTCACCTATCTCTTTCAATCTCTCCCATTCTATTCTAGTCTTTCTCTCGTCTATCCAGCTCTATCTTTTTCAATCATTTTGTCAATATAATCACTAACCTATCTCTTTTAATCTCCCCTATTGTATCCAAACCTATCTCTCATCTATCCACCTCTATATTTTTCAATCTCTTTGTCAATGTAATAACAAACCTACTTCTTTCAACCTTTCCTATTTTATCCCAGCCTATCTCTCATCTATCCACCTCTGCCTTTTTCAATTTCCTTGTCAATATAATCACTAACATATCTCTTTCGATTTCCTTCATTTTATTCAAGCTTTTCTCTCATCTATTCAACTCTATCATTTCAATATCTCCGTCAATGTAATCACTCATCTATCCCTTTCAATCTCTCCCACACTATTCCAAATTTTTTCTTGTCTATCCACCTGTATCTTTTTCAATCTCTCTGTCGCTGTAATCACTCACCTATCTCTTTCAATCTCTCCCATTCTGTCCCAACCTTCCTCTTGTCTATACACCTGCAACTTCTCCCATCTCTGTGTAGATGTAGTCATTCACTTATCGCTTTCAATCTCTTCTATTCTATCCCAGCCTATCTTCCATTTGTCCGCCTCTATCTCTTTCAATCTCCTTGTCACTATAATCACTAACCTATCTCCTTCAATGTCCCCTATTTTATCCCAGCCTATCTCTCGTCTGTCCGCCTCTATCCTTTTCAATCTCTCCGTCAATGTAATCACTCACCTATCCTTTTCAATCTCTCCCATTCTATTCCAGCCTTTTTCTTGTCCATTCACCTGTTCTTTTTTCAATCTCTCTGTCGATGTAATCACTCACCTATCTCTTTCAATTTCTTCCATTCTGTCCCAACCTTTCTCTTCTTTATTCACCTGTATCTTCCTAATCTCTCTGTAGATGTAATCATTCACTTATCGCTTTCAATCTCTCCTATTCTATCCCAGCCTATCTCTTTCAATGTCCCCTATTTTATCCCAGCCTATCTTTCGCATATCTGCCTCTATCTCTTTCAATCTCTTTGTCAATGTAACCACTCACCTATCACTTTCAATCTCTCCTATTCTATGCCAGACTTTTTCTTGTCTATTCACCTGTATCTATTTCAATTTCCTTGTCAATATAATCACTAACATATCTCTTTCAATCTCTCCTATTTTATTCCGGCCTTTCTCTTATCTATCCACCTCTATCTTTCTCAATATCTCCGTCAATGTAATAACGCAACTATCCCTTTCAATCTCTCCCATTCTATCCCAGCCTTTCTCTGGTCTATTCACCTGTATCTTTTTCAATTTCTCTGTGAATGTAATAATTCACTTATCGCTTTCATTCTCTCCTATTCTATCGCAGTCTATCTCCCGTCTGTCCACCTATATCTCTTTCAATCTCCTTGTCAATATAATCACTAACCTATTTCTTTCAATGACCCTACTTCATCCCAGCCTATCTTTCGTCTATCTAACCTAAAAATTAAATGATTTTTAAATTAGTTTAAAAAATCGAGAAACCTACTTGCGTCGTTATCTACAAATAGCAAGTTCTCAGACAGAAATCTGAATATACCTTAGGAAAAAATGGTGGAATCTCGCCTTTTTAAAAATGCGAGTTGCGTGATTATTAAATAGTTAATTAACCATTTTTTTAATTCAAATTTAATTGTATTTTAATAACAAGCACCCAAACGGAATTGTAGAGATTCATTTAAAGCAGAAAATAAACTTTTGATGATGAAGATTAAATAAAAATTATAAGTCTTTCCTAAAACGACAGGAAAAACACAAAACGCCATATAACTGATATTAAATAAACAATTTATGTTATCCATCGGCGCGTGACATAATATCGGAACGCTCCCTCAGTTATGAAAATTTCAAATCACAATTTTAAAACAATTTGATTTTCCCATTATAGGTTGTATTTCACAATTGTAATTTTAAAAATTTTCAGTTTTAAAGGAAGTTTAGAATCGTCGTTCAGTTTTTAATATTTTCAAAACAAAACGTGTAATTTGGAATGTTTTCTGGAATAGTAAAATTCGGAAGGTTTGAAATTGAAAATTCTGAAATTTTGGAAAGGGAAAATAATAGCGTGGATTTATTTTTTGACCGGAAATCTTATAGACTCTCATATTATAAAGTGTATGTAACTGCCGATTCCAACGTTTATAAACAAAAATACAAAAAACAATTGTATCATCTACAAATAAAAATAATTCACCAAAGCTTTATATTTTCATTTGTAAATGTCAAAAATGACAATAAAAGTAATAATGAGTCAATAATTTAAAAAACAAGAAATCATAACTGAAAAAAATTTCATCTCTTCGTTTATAAATATTACAAACGACAGTTGCATAAAAATACGATACTTCATACTAAAATGGGCCCCTTCTAACAAAAATTATTCCTGCAAAAAGTTTTCATTGACAGGAAATTTGTGTGAGAATTCGAAGGGTTACGAGGAAAAATGATCAGGGTCCACTTAAATACATTTTTCAGTAGAACGATTTTAATGTTTCAAATTCACAAGACGGCGGCACCTGATTTTTCTCACCTCTATTTTCACAGAGATTATGATTATACTTCCCAGTTGCGAACCACGTTTTCAATATATTGGCACTGACCTACAAGATGATACCAGAATCTAATTTTTTTCAAAAACTGGACTCTGATTGTTTTTCCTTGGAACCATTAATTTCAGTAAGCGTTTTGTTAATTTAAGAAACAAAAAAAAAACAGATAATTTCTTAGTACCAGTGTCCAAATTATACGAATAATTTGTATGTATCCTTGCAGACAAATTATATATTTTTAAACGTCCTGCATTATAGAGACAAGGAAAGAAGCTGTGCACAGAATGGCCTCTGAGAGGCACAAGTACCCGCCATAGAATAAAGCTACTCCAGCGACATAAGGTTCAGAGGCTGAAAATTCAAATCGGAATCCTTCAGTCTTGCAGAAAAAAGCTACCAAACGTGTGTACCAGCCGGCATCAACACACAATATACTTCAATTTGAGTGATATATTGATGTACCGATCTATTTCTCTGCTTTCAGAAAATATTGAGGACGTTGAAAAGGAAGCAGCCAATAAACTTGGAAAAGAAACCTTCGACAAAGTTGGTGCTTTAAAGGAAAATAAAGTGCGAGTCTCCTGCGTATAATTTGTATCTAGAAATTTCACTTTCTTTCTAGTAAAAAATGAATAAATTCAATTTTATTTCAGATTCACATCGGACAAAGCATCTGGATTGAAAGAGATGAATATGACTGCGTTCTGGTGGTAGAAAAATCTCCCCAGACGTTTATTAATTACTTGGCTGAGTCAACATTTGGATTAAAAGTGCTTATGAAAAGTAGCGTTACTGGAGCTTGTTCCAACAGGATAAAAAAATCGAACTCTGCGGCACGCCCTCGCCTCAACGAGAAAATCGTATGCGCTATACAAGGTTCGGCAGAAAAATTGTATCAATTCTAACTTGGAACTTATTTAATGGTGATGAGCGTGTGATTAATTGTTTTCAATCTATATTAATTTCTAGATTGCTTTGAACACTAGGCTCACCACTGCACACCATCTTACGATCCAGTGCAGATAAATTATTTCCGGAATGAAGTACCAAGTATAATCAGCAAGTATATAACTAAGTTATGAAGTAAACACTGCAAAAAAACACTAGTTAGTTCGAAAATCTCAATCCTTTTACCCTATCTTCCGTTTTGTTAATAACGTTCTTTTTTTAAGACGTAATTTTTATTTCAGTATTACCTTCAAGCAAAACAAACGAATATAAGGAAAATGAAATTGAATTTATTGATACTGACAACATTGAACAAAATGGTGAGGAAAATAGCGAGACTCTGATGAACCAATCAGAGGTAGAAAATTCAATGCCATGGGTAAGATTTTTTCATAGATTCATCATTTTCTTTGTTTCAATTTATTGGAATTCTCTTTTCATTCCGTCAGATGAATTCTTTTGAAATGTAAATCAAGTTGCCCTTACTACTTAAGTTTAGATATGATTACTGTAACTTTTAACAATTGACCTTTCTTAATAGGATGATGAAGAAAAAGAACAGGACACAATGCCTCCTGTAGACGAGGAAAACGAATTGGAAACTTAGTAGTTTGCATGGATGTGCTACCATAACTCATGAGTATTTATCGTTTGAAAACCTTCATTACCATTTTTGTTGGAGACAGTTTACAAGAGAATTTACAACAAGCGGTGAGCGTAAACTTTTGCTATTTATATTTCAATTTTTTTTACGTTATAGTTATTTTTGTTAAAGGAAATTTAACTCAAATTGTCAAGCGAGGAAAAAAGTAGAACCAGTTGGTAAGCGTCTACTTTTGCTATTATTATTTATATTCCAACATTCTTTCAATATAATAATTATTATTAACAAGAAACTCGAGCTTCTCAAATTTTTTAGATGTTTAGGCAATGTATAGAAAATTGAATTTGAAATTGAATTTGAATTTGAAAATTACCAAAGTGTAGATTTGGAGAGTTCGAGCTTTAAAAATCTCGAGTTTTCGGCACACTCTAATATATATTTGAGGAATATGTGTTCACGTTTTAATGACTATCGATTATTCTTCATTGTACGTTCTAGTTATAGTTATTTTTGTTAAAGAAAATTTAACTCAAATTGTCAAGCGAGAAAAAAAGTAGAACCAGTTGGTAAGCGTCTACTTTTGCTATTATTATTTATATTCCAACATTCTTTCAATATAATGATTATTATTAACAAGAAACTCGAGCTTCTCAAATTTTTTAGATGTTTAGGCAATGTATAGAATACCTAACTCAGACGTTGCCTGTATCATAGTATATTTATCTTAAGGTTATATGTTCGTTATTTAATCGATGTCGATTACTTGAGTTCTAAGAGACGTTAATAAATATTTGAATTTTTAATAAATTAAAAAGAGTTCAATTATTTCGATTGAAACCCTACTCAGATCAAAAATATGTAAGATTTTTTAAAATTACGGACTGTTTCTCTCCGTGTACTTCTCCTTAAAACAAATTTACATCTCTTCATATCTACTATAAGTCTGTCTTATCTTTCTCTAGTCTATATCTCCTTAGAATGAATTTTAATCTCTTTCTATATCTGAGTCCAGATTCGTGTCCCTGACTGCTTACCTTTTATTATCCCTCACTCTATTCTTTCCGACTAAAAGTTTTTACCTTTTTCTATCTCGTCTATCCCTTCTTATTCCGAAATAAGATATATCTTATTCTAAAATGTCACGTATCTATTTTCCATACGATCAAGTATTCTTTGACCGCTGTTACAGAATATATCACTCAAACAGTAGTTAACCTTATGGAAAATAGATACATGACGTTTTGGAATAAGATGAGCAGGAATTTATAGAAAAGGATAATACTTCTGGGATGGAAAGAGATAGATGTTTGGGATAGATTGAGCGATAACAGCGATATCTATTCTCAAATCTGGGTGATAGAGTCTGGGAAAGATAGAGATAGACAAGCGGGATAGACAAGGAGATAGAAAGAGATAGCTTTTCTTCAACTTTGGTGATAGACTGAGGGATAGGAAGAGACAGATATGTGGGATACATTAAGGGATAGAAAAAGAAAGTTATTCTCTTCTTTGGGTAATATACTGAGGGATAGAAAGAGATAGATATTCCATGATATGTGAGATGAACTGCGAGATAGGAAAAGATAGATATTCCATGACATGAGGGATAAATTGCGAGATAGGAAGAGTTAAATATTACTAGTCACAAGGATAGAATGAGGGATAAAAAAAGATAACGTTTCGAGCATGCAAATCGGCTACTTGAAAGACATAGAAAAGTTCTATTTCTTTCTATACAACAATTTCTATTCCTTTCTATCGCTTCCCTACTGGCAGAAAATCACTGAAGATTGTTAGGGAAAAAGTCCGTCCTATTTCAGGCTATTTTCTGGCTGGCTTTGAATGATTTCGTCTCTAGAAAAAGTCTTAGAGATTTGAGTCCTTCTTTACTACTTAATATATGGCAGCCGAACCTTGAGGATGCCGAAGTACGAAAGGCAGTTAGAATATTTAGGGTCTCATTATCATAAATCCTTCATAAAACTAATACCTTTTAACACTTTAGAAATTATTATTTATTTATTTACATGCATATATTTATATGTGACAACCTTTATATTCATATTTATATACAGTATTCCTCTGTTGGAAAATCTAAAATTGCTATCTATTCTTACGTATCACGTACAACTTACGAGATACATACAAAATAAGATATATTTTCAATTTTTCAAAGCAAATTTCAGATGTATGTACTTGTGAAAATCCATAGATTCTGATTTTTCAACTTTCGAATCTCTAATTTGGAAATTCAAAAAAAAAATTATATTTGTAACTCTTACATCTGGCCGCTTATATAACAAGAATCCTTTCGAGGCATCCTTTGTATAGTACCTTTGCTATTTAGGAAAATTTCGATTCTATGTATTTACAAAACCAAGTTTATGATTCTTCACAAAATTCATGAGGGCTACCGGGATCTTTAAAATGCTAGCTAGGTACTTATATAGAGAAATCTCTGAAGCTTCTTTGGGTCTAAGAATTTTTAGTGAATTTCCAGAGAATATGTATCGATAGGGTTCACTTCCAGCAGGGCATGCACAGCACACACATTCATGAATTCGCTCAGCCACGCAAACAAATATCCGCCACCGTTCTTAAGCATTTCAGCGGTGATAACATCCATACCAGCAGCCTTACCATTCTCCAGTTTCTTAATCACGGATATAGTGTCGTCGATGTTGATTTTTCTTCCGCTACCTACAACGGGATTGTCTACCGTATCCTCTTCAATGAGGAGGTTGTTGCGCTCCATAGCTTGACCTCCATACAATTTCTTTGAAAAATCTCTTATACCGTATTTCACTTTGTATGAATCCCATACCATCTCACCATCAGCATTCTTAATTCCGACTACCTCAGTGCTAGTAGTTCCTTTCCTAATCTTCTTAACCCATTTTCAAAATAATTTCTTATTTTCTTCAGAGTCATTTTAAAAACTAATAAAAACTGTTTACGGAGGAAAAATCATCACAACAACAAGAAGCACACACACACACACATACTATATAGGAGGAGTGAGGGCCTATGACAAAGCCACCCGACGCGTCCTCAGGTTGCGGTTAGAGGGTCCCTGTACCGAGGGTTTCTGCCGAATACGGTTACAAAAGTAAATAAGCAGTCGCGGACAATTGTCAGGGATGGTCCCGCTATAAAACCCCCAAGCTAAGGCGTGAACAACCGTGCC